>OAMR01000022.1:1017804-1052960 GCA_900205405.1 Echinochloa crus-galli | reverse complement strand
GCAAGTTTGGGTATGTCCCCGTTTGAAGCCCTCTAAGATGTGATCCTTGGGATGGATTGGTTAGGCAAACACAATGGTCTCATAGGTTGTGCTGACAAGGTAGTGCACCTAACCAACCCAGATGGGATACAAGTAGCCTGTCACACCAAAGGAAGTGGACCAGATCCTATGATCTTTAGTATGGAAGCAACAACAATAGAAGAAGTCCCGGTAATTGATCTTGTACCATCCTTGTCATGCAATAAAGATCACCTTTTATCCTACATCTGTTCAGTTTTTGTTTTCCCCTGGTTTCAGATGGCTGAAGAAGGGTGGACCCAGGGAGTTTGCCCAATCACTCCGGGCTTTGCTAGCCTGTTGATCCCCGCGCTGGAACGCCTCGGTGTGCCTGAACGCCCGAGGTACTACAGCCGGGAGTATGAGCACCATGGGACCCAACGCTGCAGGGTGGTCATTGTTGTCGCCAAGAGTGACCTCCACCCCATCGAAGCATGGCGTACGACCGCCACAGGATTTAGGCACCAGGACACCTACCCCTTGGCTCTCAGGAAAGCCCTCCGCTTTATGTGCGGAATCTTTGAAAGGCACCTGGTCCCCACTCCAATGAGGTACTTTCCGCCAGTCGTCAGAAGTGCAGTATGGCGAGCTCGCATAAGGAACTTGGAGCAGCGCCGTCAAGAGGAACCCCTTTTGTACCAAGTGGTCACCTACCTCAATTCCTTGGACCAACTCTTTGACGAGCAAGCGGAACGCCTGAGAGAACAGACCGCCCGGGCTGAACAAGCAGAATTCTCGGTCCGCATGCACCAAGTCCAGGTGGCCCAAGCCGAAGCAAGAGCTGCTGCTGCCATCAGTTGCACTTGCTGAGTACGTAAGTACTCACCCTTGCTTAATTTGTTACAGAAGTGGATCTAGACTCTGTCCCTGAGGACGTCGAGTAGTGGGGTTCGTTCTGCACCCAACCTTTGCCTGTGTGTTAGGGTCACCCGCTGGAAGCCGCATGCGTTGCCACTCTGATGAAGACCTCTATGTTATCAACCTTGTTATCTGGAGTCTAGTTTTAGTTCTGTTCTTAGTCGCACTTCAGTGCTATCGTCTACCGTAATGTTGTTTAAGTACTGGACTATCTGTTGTACTAATGTGAACCAGCATCCTGGGACTGGTATTTGTATCACATTAAGTTCTCTCTTTCGAGGGGACGCTTCATTTAATTCTATGAATATTATTTTAGTCATTGGGTTGTGACTGCCCCAACGTGATTCATGTGCCGCCAAACATATACTTTGAATGATCCATGACGTCCGGGGGCAGGGATACAACCCACATCCCTGCTTAAAACTCAAGCCATATTGCCTGAAGGATGAGCTATAGCTATTTCTCACGACACAATTATCAACCAGGCAGGCTCTTGTCAGGAAAATTCCAAGCGGCTTTTGTGCGTAGAAAAGCAGGAACAGAAGAGATAAGCTATATCCGTCCTATGCCTGGCTAGATGCCATTATCGTCCATCGAAAGTAGACTATGCCGCTTTCCCCAACCTCAAGATTTCGTCTATTCATGTAGGACCCTAGCTAGATTCATCGTATATATGCTATGGAGGTGGAGGCGGATTGGAGTAAAAACAATAAAGACGAGCCGCCTCTCAGCCAGCCCGAGCTTGTGTGGTTGTAACTTGTGAGAACTCAGGGGCAATGAGTTATTTTCCACCGGAAAAAATGTCGTAATCCCTTATTTGCCATAGATGCCGCGCTGACAGTACATGGGCTCGCCTGTGTGCTTGACACTAGGCAGCCAAGTAAGATCTTCAAATCATCAAATGCATATCGCTAATTCGCTTGCCATGTTCCATGCATGTGTGCACCCACTGGTTATATACATACTCTCTCCGCCCACCCATGAATACAAGATATACTGTGATTTGAAAAGTCAAATCTTGTAACATTGGCGGATCAATAAGAATTGAGTGTAGGTGAGTTGATAGAGTTTGTTATGGTGATACTGAAGCTATAATATATACTCTATCCGTCCATAAATGCAAGATGTGTTGTGTTCGAAAAATCAAGCTTTGTAACCTAATGTACATATATTATATTCAGAGGAATTTGAAGGTGATACTGAAGCTATAACAATTGTGCGAGAAAATTTAGGTCTAAGATTTCTCCCGAAGACTTGGTCAAAATAGTGTACTGTACACTTTATTGTTTTTTATATAGGCTGTGTTTAGTTTTACCAAAAACTAAAAATTCTCTCTCCAAACTTCACTATCTATCTATCACGTCGAATCTCTCTTCATGCATTGAACACTAAACGTGGGTAAATAAAAAAAACTAAGTACATAGTTTTGATGTACACGGCGAGACGAATCTTTTGAGCCTAGTTAGGTCATGATAGGACAATGTTTACCATGTCCATGGCCTGCCGTGCGCCCCTGAACCTGCAGCCTGCAGCGCCCTGCCGCGCGCGGCACTGTAGCTGACCGCTTTGGACGGGGCGCGAGGCGACGGCCGGATCAGTGATGATCACGGATATATCTTTCGCAAAAAAAAAACGGATGGATGGATATACCGCTGGCCACGCCGTGCATACGTACGCGCCCGGCGGGGGCAGCGGCAGGCCCGGGCAGACCGAGGGAGCACGTGTCGACCGCCCCCTGGCCACCAGGGCTCGAACCTGACGACGCGCGCCCAGCCCAAGCCCAGCCCTGTGCCTGGCCACCCCATAGCCATATGGCCTGCAACTTCTCCTCCATTGATGGCGAGCTGCACCTGCAATCCTTGGCCCTGTCTGTTTAGTTCCCGGGCCCTGTTTAGTTCCGTTCAACTTCTCAAAATTCTCTCTCCAAACTTCACTATTTACCTATCACATCAAATCTCTCTCCTCATGTATGAAACACTAAACGTGGGTAAATAAAAAAAACTAAGTACATGGTTTTGATGTACACGACGAGACGAATCTTTTGAGTCTAGTTAGGTCATGGTAGATTGGTAGGATAATATTTACCACAAACAAACGAAAAGTGCTACAGTGTCCGATGTGACTTTTTTACTTTATTTTTTATCTTTTTCCAGGAACTAAACACCCCCGGTCACATCATCAAACTTCTAAAAATTCTCTCCAAACTTCACTATTCACCTATCACATCAGATCTCTCTCCTCATACACGGAATACTAAACGTGGGTTAATAAAAAACTAGTTACATGGTTTTGATGTACACGACGAGACGAATCTTTTAAGTCTAGTTAGGTCATGATAGGAGAGTGTTCACCACAAACAAACGAAAAGTGCTACAGGGTCCGATGTGACTTTTCACTTTACCTTTTTATTTTTTCCAGGAGCTAAACACCCCCTCGTGCAAATCGGCTGGTACATGTGATGGGCATCCGCCGAGCAGAGCAAACCATAACCCGCTTCTCTCCTCCTCCTGTGGGCTACAGGGCGCGCCGGCGACTGACAGCCATTATTACATCACGACGACCGCCTGTCTGTGAGAGTGGGAGGGAGGGGGGCATCAATCATCAGCGCCAAACACGGCTTGGTCCACAGTGTCGCGTCCTAGCATTAACACAACACACCGGAGCTCTCGGTTCTCCTTCCCTCCCTCCGTCAGAGACCTGCTCCTGCTCCAACCTCCAAGCATTTGCTTGCTGGTCACTACTCGGTCAGTACTGCTAGAGTACATGTCATCTACAGTTCATATATAGCGTCGCTGCAAGCACATTAGCGACAGTCGCTGCAAGCATATCAGCGTAAGATCGGCGACAAAAATGTGCCAAAATACTAGCATGTGAGCTACTCCCTGAACACCAGGCCTAACCCCAACTCGATGGGGCACTGTTCCAGCTAGCTGTACCGGCGTTGCAGCTGATGAGCGACGATATGTATACGTCAGGGGTAAGTCATCTTGTCAGAAGTCAGAACAAAGACTAGGGGCACCGTGTTGATATTTGTTGAGGAGAATCAGAGAAAGCAAGCAGCAAAGCCAGCAACCGATCGAAGCATCAAACAGACTTGACTGCATGGACATCCTCTATCTGCTGCTGGGCCGCTGGGGCCATTCCTGGATGGCGGAGGGAAGCGCGTAGTTGGGGTGAGCTCAGCTCGCTGTGTCCAAGCCGCAGGTTGGTGTTGGTCATTGACTCATTGGAGACGTGTCGTGTCCCACATCGCCTCAGCCACTCTCCACACCTCGCCTGAAAGATCAGTGTGGCACCTTCGGCTCAACTGATAGCAAAGGTGTGCTAACTGACCCGCACATCAGGCGACTCTCCTGCCGAGTCATAGTTCAGGTCACCTTTGCTATCGGGAGGCTTTCCCGTCAAAACTCAAAAGTCGGACATTGGCATGAACACTGGAGTTCTCAGTTTTTTTAAAGGAGTTCCCAGTTCCCACACCATAAAAAGGGATGCTCTAGCACCAGTACAACTCTAGAAATCTAGAATCCAGAGCATAAAAAAAAACATACAGACCGGGATGCTTGGCTGGATTAGACTACAATCTGCAACGATAGGAATAATATGGACACCTTACGGCCTAAACAGGGCATCACTGTCAAAGGTTACACCTACAACGATTACATGGTAGTTGGATGTTAAATACGTACGGCACAGGTTCCGGCCGGCTGTTGATGAGGAATAATTCAACTCGTCAGGACCAAGACTTCTGTAGAGAGGCACCGTGCTGCATTTGTGGTGGAGAGGGCGCGCAGCAAACCACACTACAAGGCCATATTGTGCTGCTGGAGCCATTCATGGATGGCAGAACGAAGCGCGCGATTGGGAATGAGCTCGTCATGCTCAAGTCGCAGGTTGGTCATCGGAGATGTGTCATGACCAGTGTCGAGCCAGCTCCTGATGGCCTCCGCTTCATAGGTGAATCCATCAGCTGCGATATGTGGATCATTCATTACATCCTGAAAATTCGTCCACAAGGAATGGTGGTTAGTCATCAGATACATCTGTTCACGAACTGGAAAAAATGAGATGGCTGAGCAAAAGAATCTTTTTATAATTATGTCTACCTGAGATATAGGGCAGATGAAATACGACGGTGTGCAGATTTCATCCGATGCTGATCTAGAAGATGAGGCTGAAGATAAAGCTGCATCATCCCTCAGCGCCTCAACCACTCCCCACACCTCGCCTGAAAGATCAGGACGGCACCTTCGGCTCAGCTCCATGCAATTGATAGCAAGGTATGCTAACTGATGGACGTGCACATCAGGCCACTCTCCTGCTGAGGTATCAACTACTGACTTAAGGTCGCCTTTCTCCATCGCATCCTCCACAACCTTCTTTATACCATCAGGAGGCTTCCCTGTCAGAAGGCGTAAGACCACAATCCCAAAAGAATAAACATCGGACTGACATGTCAGCTCTCCAGTGGCAAAAAATTCAGGGTCCATGTACTGAAAAGTGCCCATAGGATGCATGGTGTGATACATGCTGGTGTTGTTGTTGCTGGACTGAATCAGGTGGCGAGAGATACCAAAGTCACTAAGCTTACTGACTAAATTAACATCAAGAAGGATGTTGGCAGGCTTCAGATCTCCATGAACAACTGGGTGTGGTTTATTCTTGTGCAGAAAGGTCAAGGCTGAACAAATCTCAGCAATAATTCTGATGCGAGTTTGCCACGGTAGAGTGCACCTCTTTTCTGCACACACAAGAAAATCTTCAAGGCTTCCATTTGGTAGAAACTCATATACAAGTGTAGATGACTCCAAGCAAGCTCCTAAGAGAGTTACAAGGTGAGGGTGCCTCACTCTACTCAGGATAGCAACCTGCAGAAGTAATCCAAAACAAGCCATTGAGCCCTCCATTCATGGGTTAAATGTCCTTTCAATGTACATTTTTCTGTTTTTAGTTTCAGTTGTAAGCTTGAAAGGAGCTAGAGATCAAGCCTTTTTTCTAATTTGACAGAGACAAATTAGATTTCAGAATTACGGGGTAGTAGAGTTGGATTACCTCTTGCTCGAACTGTGATTGTCCATGTAAACTATCAGGTTTCAGCACCTTTATTGCAACTGTCATGTTCCGCAGGATACCTCTGTACACACATCCAAACCCACCTTCTCCAATCTTAAGCGAACTACTGAAATTTTCAGTAGCACATTCCAGTTCAGATGATGAAAACTCACAGTGCATTGACGTAACCAATACTGAAAGCATCTGGCCTCTTTTCTGACGTAACTCTTGGACTTCACGGATAGCATGATTCCTCTCGTGTAGCAAGTGATCATGATCTGATAGAAGTCGTTCATATTGTCCTCTGGATTCAGAGAGCTGACCTTGTAGATGCTCATTGGTCTTCTGAAGTTTCTCCATAACCTCACTGTGTTGTTTTTTCTGCCGTTCCAACTCTTCCCGCACCCCTGAAAGATATTTCTCCATTGTTCTCGCCTGCAGGAAAAAAAAAGACCAAGCCGTTCTCATTCATAACATTGAATATAGACAACATATGGCTTCAGTAATGTCAACAGCCTGCAAACTTTGTTAAAGATAACTAGCTAATGTTCTGGATTCTTTGGATAAATAACTAATATGACAAACAAAAATGTGTTCATAATACTGCCATGTCAATTCAACAGTAAATAAAATGTTCTGTTCCAAGCTTGCCCATTGCTTGGAGCAGCAGCACCGTGGGAGAATACCTTTGTTCTGCACTTTACACAATAATACTATTGGGAAAATAAATGAATGGGTGATGATGTTTGACCTCCAATCAAGACAATTAGCTTTTTCGCCACAAAAACCAAACAAGATGAGTAATAGTTTCGAGTGAATCATAGTGCTAAAGATTACCATTCGTTCAGATTCGATACGCCTCAGGCGCTCGTCAGAAGCTTCCTTCTTGAGTATTGAAGCTTGTTCCATTGCTTTTTGAAATTTATGCAAATCATTTTCTGATTTGAAATTCCCCTGAAAGGACCATTAAAAGAGTATCATTTGGGAAGATGCAATTTAACTGGAAAATACATCCTTCCTAAAAATAGCTTTTGCTTTTGCTTCCATTTGTTAATTCCATAAGTGAATTTACTCTTCAAATTCCCCCTTGGTTACTCTTTGTTGATCTACTAGAGCTTAGGTGTGGTGGAGTCAAGGCAAGGGAATGAAACCACCATCCACCATTTGTGCCTCAAAATGACATACATCCAACCACCATTTGTGCATCGATTAGATACACAACTACCAACTGCACAAGACTTGAGCTCAAACAGATCAGAAACAGAGAAATAGCAAAAAATATGAGGGTGGGGGTCAGGGTGTGAAAAAGGCATGTGATTTATGGCAGGTGTTTATTGATTTCTTTTCTCGATTTAATATTTTGTTTGCAGGCTTTTGTTTACAAATAAATTTAAGTGCTTCTTCTTAAATGGGCGCCTTGCTAATCAAGGTACAGTGTCTGTATTATACCAAGGACCATCAGCCACAGTAAACCACACAAGCAAGATATGTAATTTGCATGAATACGACAAAAAAGAAGTATTTTAAAGAAAGGAGGTAGACTTACCGACATCTCTCTCAAGTCCTCAAGCTCAACATCACCCCCATTAGCCATCTTAATGCATGCTGCACATCTAATTCAACCAAACGAAATGTCAATTTAAATCGTCAGATAATGCCTCAAGAAGGCTAGAAGAGAACTGGAAAGCTACCTTCTTAAGCCATCAAGAAACTCCATATTATTTGGGTCACACTTCAAACCCTCTATGTAAGTTGCCAGAGCATTTTCGTAACTTTCCATCAGGAACTGAACTTTAGCTTTACGCACATAGCCCTTTAGAAAAGTTGGATCTAGTTCAACACATTTCTCTGCGTCCTCGAGACCTTGAGAGAAATCTCCCAGAAAGATGTGGCATTGAGCTCTATTGCTAAAAGCCTGAAAGATCAGTAATAAATCACAAAACGAATTGCTGTGACCAAGAGTGCCAAAGAAAATCTCCAGAAAATGTCTTTACTGCAAACAAAGCATGCCAGATATGACTGTTCGGAGATGATGTTTTCCCATTGCAAATGTAATTAATAAAAAATTATCTAATCCAGAAGAGGTACTACATTACTTAGGATCTGGAGTTGCCCTTATTCGAGAAAAAGAATCTGTGGAATAAAAAGTATGCTTACCCGTGGATCCTTTGGGTTCATTTTCATAGCTCGAGTGTAGTGCATTGCTGCTTCATGGTACTTCTTCTGCTTGAAAAATTCATTGCCTGCAGCATTTTACACCCTAAGCAGCAGTTGTAATCACAATTGCATATAGCTATATAGGAATTGGTATACTATGCTTAAAAAAACACAGATACTAGGAGAAATATCTAAACATTCCTTCCTTTTGCACTCTTTCCTTCATTCACGTGGATACTCCTTGCAGAGTTCTAAGCCTAATCCACACAAAAGTAAATGGAGCTTTCTGACTTCGGAGACTATTTTATTTTATTGTTGCCCCCAAAATGTATGCTACATTTGTGATTGGTAAACCAACGCAGTCCACTAGCATTGTCTAATTCCCATTTCCCAACTCAACAGTGCATAATCGAGCACCATCCAAACCTTTTTCGCGGTCGTGGTCGGCGGCCTCCTGATCCAGGCGCTCCTGCTCCGCCACCTCCTTCCTCTTCCTCTCCGCCTTGCCAAGCTTGTCGAGCGTCTCCTCGCAGTAGTGCTCGGCCAGCGACTGCTCCAGGGCCCTGATCGCCGGCGCGTAGTCCCCGGCGCAATCCGCGAGCTCGAGCAGCGCTGACGCCTTCCGCGACAGCGCCTTCGCTATCAGCCTGTTGTCCGCGCCGAGCTCCCTGCCGCGCTTCACCGCGTCGTCGCAGTCCCTCACGCACTCTTTGTACTGAAAAAGGGCCCAGAGTGTGGGGCGCCGAGTCGCATGGTTTGGTTTGGGAATCGGAACGGAGGGGGAAGAGGGGAAGAGAGACCTTGCACAGCTTGAGGTAGGCCGCGGCGCGGTTGGTGAGGAAGGAGATGTCGCCGGGGTCGAGGAGCGCGCCGCGGGTGTAGTGCTCGACGGCCGTCTCGAGGAAGGACTTGCGGTAGGCGTCGTTGCCGGCCTCCTTGGCGCGCCGCGCCGCCTCCGCACGCTCGTCCGCCTCCATCGCGCGCCTCCCACCGGATGGGCGACGGGGTTGCGCTACGGCGATTGCAGGCGCATTTGGGCCCCGCCGGCTGCTGGGGGTGGTGGTGGTGCGCGGCGGCGGTGACTACGAGGGGACGACTTGACGACTGATGAGACGTTGGCCGGAATCCGGGGAGCATCTCTCCCCTCTGTAGCGGTTTGGTTTCTGTCACTGCCATGTAGGGCACCGGCACTGGTGGTGGGCCCGACATCGGGTTGGGCCCCGCTGTCTAGTACTCTGCCACTGTTGTGTCACGAGCCCAAGAGTTCGAAAGAATTTGACATTTTTTTTCACCAAAATATCTACGAGCCCCACTCGGCAAGTCTTATTTGCTTACCACTTTCTACAGATGATTATGCATGGAACTTACGGAGAAAGAACAATTCAATTAAAGAAGACGTGCACAACAAAACAGGACAAGAGGCTTATGGAGAATACCAACAGCACAAAAGATGGCAGAGTTTGTTATATCAGGATGATTCCATCCAGTGGAGATGGACAGCAAATGGTACCTATACAGCTAAATCGGCCTATAACTTCCAGTTCCATGGTTCCTACTACACTATGAAAGGATATCTGGCAAGCAAAGACAGAGGGGAAACACATGCTATTTGGCTGATTTCTAGTACAAGGAAAAATTCTTACAGCTGGAGCTGATAGACTAATGGTCCAGCACTGGCCTTGTGATCCTATCTGCTTCATGTGTGATCAGGTGATGGAATTTTATGCGTTCGTTGTGTGTATGCGCAAGAAGTCTGGCTCCTAGTATCAGAAATCAACTAGCGGCTTGGTTCAGGTGCGAGGAATGGTGGAATGGATCATTGCAGGACATCGGCAAATAAACAAGAAGAAAGCGAGCAGCGGTCATGCTCTACACGGCTTGGAACTTGTGGAAGAAGAGAAATAGAAGAATCTTCAATAGAGTTATTGCCTCACCGCCAAGAATTTTAGCACTATAAAAGAGGAAATGCAGCTTCGTGCCTTCGCCTATTGGCAGGAGGAGAACCTTTTGTGTCTTTTTTATTATGTAATATCAACATTGTAAACTCCTACATTCTTCTCCTCCTGCCTTTATTTAAAAAAAGATTAATGCATGCATCATTTGCTATATTTAATGTTTCGTTGTGATGAAAAGTTTAGAAAATTTGGTGGAACTAAACACAGCCTTAACCTTTTCACCAGCATAGTGATTCGTCAATGTACCATAGTATTACACTCTCTAATTTTTCATGATGTGCCAAGAGGCTACTGTTGGCAACTATACCCTCGAAAATTCAGCCATTGCAGGAGTTTGAACCGCAGTTGTGGGCTTAAAAGCTTGGCCTTCTAGCTAATCTGGTTCTTGCCCCCTCCTCTCCAACTCTAGATTAGAAAAAGATAAGTGGTTGTAAAACATTCAGTCATGAATAAAAAGATTAGAAAAGGTAAAGACTAAGATGAAATGCATCCCACAAGAGAAAAATCATAGTATTTGGAGTAAATAGCAAATTTGGAGGATCATAATGATAAAGCGGCTACTTTTGGTTTCAAGGAACAACCATCTTTTCGCATCAAGAAACCAAGCCATCCCACCAAGAAATGAGTAAAACGAAGCCGGTGCATGGATCACAACAGACAGACAGGCAACAAGTGCCTCTATCCCAATGCATAGTATGCACAGCGATTTTCTTTTCTTCTTTCTCTCAATATACGATGTGGCTTCTGGCCTTATAGCAACACTGGCCCTGTTCGGTTGGCTGTAGCTGGTGCTGATTTTTACTGAGAGAAAAACACTGCTCGGCCTCTTTTCCCCACCAACAATCACGACAACGGCTTCAGAAAAATAAAAAAAATATGATCTCACCATCACGGAATAGTTAACTATTCGCCATTCTTATAATAATGGCATCTGAGTTGTCATCACGTGAGGTCACGGATCGACCGTGAACAACGAAACGGGTCCGATCCCTTCTCGTGGACACCTCCCGGAGCAGACTAGACTGCACGGGACAGGACGAGAAATTTGCGAATTGTGCTATTTCGGCGTCACGGCAAATTGGCCAAATGCGTCTCTCGCCACTCGCCTCGCACATTTGAAAAGTCAAATCTTGTAATCGTGGCGCGCACTCTCGCGGCCGCGCTGGCGCTGGCTGCCACGTGGCGCCCACGCGGCTTCCTCCTCGCGTGCACCGCCTCTGAGCTCGCGCACGTGCCTGTCTCGAGGACAAAGGGGGCGCGGGGCGGCAACCTGATGATGACAGAGCAGCTGCTCCACTCCAAGCGCAGTCCCAGTCCCAGCAGCCGCGACGACACCACCGGAGCCCCGGGCGCGGCGCTTCCGGGGAGAGAAATGGCCGCCTCCTCCACTGCTGACGCCGACGCCGGCGCGGGGCTCAGGTCGGAGTTCCTCCAGGTCCTTCTCAGCCGCCGCTGCGAGCTCCAAGGTCAGCCTCTCTCACCTTCCCAACACGCGCGCGCGCTCTGCTGCGCTGAGATTTGCAGTTGGGGATGGAGTTTGACTTCAGAGTCAAGCTTGCTGTATGCTCTAGGCGACTCGGGTCATTTTTTTTTTAAAAGACTCGGGTCAAATTACGAATCTAGTTAGCTGTCAGCATAGGTTTGACCTTTTGAGATGCAGCAAGTATAGGCTCAGTAATTACAGTTCATGCTTCAGACTTAATTCCTCAGAGGATTTGTCGTATTTGAAACTACTGGGGTCCCAAGTTTGCTGATAAATGGCTGGCTGGCTTTGGATCTGATTGGTTTGCATCAGTGCCTCTCTGCCGCTCTTGTGGAGCCAGAGAGTCCAGTGAAGGACCTGATATACCAACCATCTCTGGGGTCCTTGTGAGGGTGATGTGATTGGGGTTCATTGCTGTTGTACTTGGAGTATCTAAGGCGGCAGAGTTTGAAATGATCTAGGCAATTCAGGTTAAATTGCATATTTATGTAGGACCTTATTAGCAGTTAGCATTTGACTTGTTGAGATGCAGCAAGTGTAAGCTCAGTGATTATCGTTCATACCAGAAACTAACGCCATTACAAGTGTGCTGATGAATGTCTGGCTTTGGATTGTGTTGGTTTGCATCAGTGCCTCTCTCTGTGGAGCAAGGGAGTCCAGTGAAGAACCCACTGTACCAAAAACCTCTGTGGCCCAAGGAGGTTAGGATCCTTGATTTGAATGAAGATATTTCATGGGAGCGACGTGATTGTTTTGACTGCTTGTTGTATTTGGAATATTTCAGGCGGTGCCAATGCAATCTTGCCCGAGGAAAGAGGTGGAAAACTTCAAGGAGAAGCTGGTTGAAGAAAATTTCTACTTAATTACTGAGGTATGTGTCCAGATTAACATCAGTAAAAAAATTTCTCTGCAAGTGAATATCACAATTCAGTGTGGTTCCTTGGGATTAAACTTGTGGCCTATAGCCTACAGGAGCCAATCACATCTAAGCAGCTTCAAGAGGCAGTAAAAGAGCAATAACAGTCTATGATTACTGCACATGTGGGTAACTACTCACTAGACAGGCTGAGGATGCTTAGCACAATAGCCAGTGCAATCTGTATAGATTGTTTTTTGGCTGGGGTTGGGGGCAGGGGGGTCTTTTACCTTTGATGGGCATATATTGATGAAAGACACGAGTTCCACTCATCCCTGTCTGGAATAGCAACTTGGGCATACCTTGATAGTTAGTATACCTCTCTTTCTTTTTGCAGTTCTGAGATGCAGTCTCACATGCATTCCCACACATCAACATGCATTCGCTTGGTTTTTATTTTGCCTCTCTTTTCCTAAACAGGATAACTTGTTATTACTTTTCCAAACAGCTCGGTGAACAAGGACGTGTACCTGTACTTCTGCTGAAACTTAATGACCCTGCACCTAAAAGAAAACCAGTTATTGTATTCTTGCACAGCTCTTACAAATGCAAAGAATGGCTGCGCCCACTGCTTGAGGTAAAACAGCCTCTTAGTCTAACTCTGTAAGAAGTGAACACCCCTATGTAACGCGCTAATTTTAATTTTGATTTTGCAGGCATATGCCTCCAGGGGTTACATTTGCGTTGCTATTGACTCTCGCTATCATGGTGAACGGGCCAGCAATGAGAACACTTACATAGATGTAACCTACTTACCATGGGCCCCTCTTACATCATATCTTGTCCATTAAAATTTGACGGTTGTATCCATTTATTTTGTTTGGCTTGACCATGTTTGCTACTTTACGTTTAAACTCAGGCACTGAAATCAGCTTGGCGGAATGGGGATACAATGCCTTTTATTTTTGACACGGTACTATATTTTATTTCCAGTGCTTGAGTTATAGGTCATGTGGTATATAGCTCTCTACACTTGTTGGATCGACCCTTTAATTTGATTATGGATTTGTTATTTTTTCCTGTCTTCATTAGATGACTGTATCATACCTTATAAATTGATATATCATACTTTGAAATGTGATAGTCCTTTTGTTTTTAATATGTGTTTATATCAACGAGAGATCTTAACCAGAATTGGACATCTTTAGGTGTGGGACTTGATAAAGCTTGGAGACCACCTTAGCGAGAGGGAGGATGTTGATCCCTGTAGGATTGGGATTACTGGTGAATCGCTTGGAGGTATTGCAGATAATGAATGCAACTGTATATCAAATTAGATTGACTATTTTTGTCTTTATTAACTAATTTGACTAATTTACAGGAATGCACGCATGGTTTGCTGCTTTTGTGGACACACGGTATAGTGTCATTGTTCCTATAATTGGTGTTCAGGTACGATTATTCTGCATAAATTTATAGATATGGATAATTCTACTAATTTTATGATGCATTCTGTGTAAAGTTGTATCCTTTTAATGACTTTAGGGATTCCGATGGGCCATTGATAATAACAAGTGGCAAGCTAGAGTGAATAGCATCAAACCTTTGTTTGAAGGTGAGATTACATGCATTATCTCTTTGTATCACCCATTTGAGAGTTGATGCTTCTGCTGTGTCACTGGAATAATATATCACTGTAGAAAAACGCTATGCTAATTCATAATGTTCACACGTGAATATTTGTTTTGTTTGACTGTTGTTTTCTCTTCTAGAAGCAAGAATTGATCTAGGAAAGAGTGAAATAGATACAGAAGTTGTTGAAAAGGTGAGCATTTGATTTATTTGACTCCTTATTTCTGATAGTCCTTCTATGGGCCTTCTTCTTACCATTGTGTATTGACATATCTTACCAGGTTTGGGAAAAGATAGCACCAGGTCTGGACTCGCAATTTGATGCCCCCTATTCACTTCCTTTGGTTGCACCACGACCGATGCTTCTTCTAAATGGTAAGTCGAGCATATTTCTTGCTGATGTTTTTGATTGGCCGATACTTGTCCATAAGTAATAAGACAGTCCTCACCTTTGTTTCATGTATCAGCACCTGTTTGTGTGATGGTTGAAAGTTGGAATATCTAATCTGCATTATGTTTGGATTTTGTGGTTGGGCCACATAACTACTTTAGCACCTGGACCTCAAAAGTAGCATAGCTTGTTTGGTACATAGTATATTTTCTGATGCTTGCACTTCATTTACTCTTCAGGTGCTGAAGACCCTCGATGTCCAATTGGTGGTTTAGAAGAACCTAGTTCCAGAGCTGCTAAGGCTTATGAAGAATCTGGTTCTGCGGAGAAGTTCATGGTATTTATGCTCTCTTCGTACCTTCTTTTGAGGTCACTCTTTAGAATTTGGACCTCAAAAGATTTTACTATTTGATTTTGAAATAATCGTCTAACACTATAATAGTAATACTCATACATACTTACCTGGGCCCAAGCCATCAGAGAGAACATAGTAGGCTTTGGGGCGTTCTCCCAGCAAAGGTCTGATGCATGCAAATTATGTATTCATGGTGTTACAAGGAGGGATGTCGGTGCTTGTTCAACCACAAAAATCAAGCCTGTTTTGTATCTTCATGTATTTTATGAGTGCAAGTCAGAATATTCTTTGAAATAATGCATCGGCCTGATGCAGAACTGATTATTTCTGGTGAGTGGTGACTGACAGAGAAGTAGCACTGACTGCCAGCTACGCCTAGTCCACTAGCAGTTTTGAGGACACCTGTTAGAGGTCTTAACTCCTGTGTATGTTTTCCCTATTATAAAGGAGAGTGAGCTTCTGTTTGAATGCTGAGTCGTGGCCGACTGTGGTGTTTAGGCGTCTGCATACTATGAGGATGGGAGGTTCAATACCTGAAGACTGTAGCAATCATTTTCTCTGATGGTTTTCATTAGTGTGGTGCCTTCTCTTGTGTTGTTGCATATTACCCTTGCAAGTCTTCCTTTGTTGTGTCCTGATACATATTTGATATTGTTACCTGGAATTTTGAACAGACAGCTCTAGTTTCCCTTTCCCACCTAAATATGAGCTCTCACTATTTGGTTACTGACATTTCATCTCTACTGCTCAGTTCATTGCAGAGCCTGCAATCGGACATCGAATGACAGTACACATGGTGAAGGCAGCGAGCGATTGGTTTGATCGCTTCCTCTAGCGAGTAGCCCATGAATGCGGCAAGCAATTGTCACCCCATCCTGTACCATACTTCATGAAGGAAGGGATATGACAAATACAATACCACAATAATTCCTTTCTTTTTCGATCAAATTTTGCTGAACGTGACTGGAATTAATACAAGATCAGTAATATCACTCAGTTTGTACTTTTATACCTTGATTATTGCCAGCCGGACAAATATGAAAAAAGGGGTGCCAACACATAATCATTAATTCATTGGACAGGGAATGAGAGGAAGTACCAATTTGTCAAGGTTTTCAGAGAAGACGAGCCGTGTCTATTTGGAAGGGAAAGCTGTCAACGCCTCAATGGCGGTGAGGTGCCACTAGGGCAACCAAACAGGCAACAGCTACAGAAATCCTGTTGGTAGAGATGTTCTACCCCTCCTCCGTCCATATGCAATTGCAAGTTTGTGTCTCCATATGGAACCTGTCAATATTTCCGACATATCAACCGCGCCAATCATGCCCAGATGGTCCACCAGATTTTTTAATAAAAAAATATTATGCCATTTGGTGACGTGGACCGGTAGAGCCACCTCCTGCTGCACTGGCCGTGCAACCACGTGCTCAGCTCAGTGAAAAACCGCCATTTACAGGCTCCAATTGCCAGTCATTCGATATCTACAAGTATCACTGCCGTTACGACAGTATCATAGCGATGGCTCAACCTTCTTCAAGCTCCGTCCATGGTGCTTCAAACAGTTTCCCGCCACACGTTGAATCTGAGTATCTGAGGAAGGCATTTGTTTGCACAAGAGGAAAAGAATAAACGGTTGAGGAAGGAGTTGGGAGTTGGGACGTCAGGCTCACCGGTTCTCTTCTTCTCCCCTGCAGTAGGCGGCGTGTCAATTTGAAGCCTGAACGTGTTCCCAAAAAAAAAAAATTTGAAGCCTGAACGTCTCCGGGCAACGGACGGTTTCAAACGCGGGTTAGTTGTTAAGTCATTTTCGCGCCAAGTTTAACTATTCAGGCATGAAAGATTTGGTGTTCTCCGTGCTGCCGATAATTTATGGCCAAGTGTGTTGCCTTGTCTTGTCTCGCTCCAACTAACCATATCGCACTTGGTGATTGGTATTCTCGTGTTTAAGATGGCAAAACATCCTTTGAAAGTACAATTTCAACTTTGTAAAGTGATGATTCCTGAGTTGTGGATCGATTCATTTGGACAGCTCATGAGATAAGTTACAAAAATTTGAATTAAGTTCAAGCACTGATATTTCGTTCTTGGAAATTTGGCAGGGGCTCTAATATCCACCGCATGAATGAAGTAGGCATCCAAGTCGGTCTTACGATTTGGAAGTCGAAACCAGATGAGGCATATGCATATGCAAAGCTGAACAGACTCACCACTACTGATGTTACTGATGTAACACACTATATTGTTACTAAATTCTTTTGTAAAAGATAAAATTCTTGGGCGCATCAACTGTATACGCTAAATTAGTTAGTTAAGTAACGGACGGCGCTAAGTACTGAACTTGTTTTACGAGGTACAAGTACACGATATCAATATACTAGATCATAGCCTAAATAATCGCGTTCTTTTGTACTTATCCTTTCCTTAACTTTGTGGCTTTGTCTTTGTTGCTCTCCTTTGTGCAGTACTCCCCATTTGACTGGTGCAGAGGGCGCGGTCGCATAGAAAATGTGAAGGGAAAAAAAGGTGGACAAAGGAAAAGGCACTAACAAGCTGACACGACCGACACACAACGATGGGCTAGCTTTACCGGAAGGAATCCCATCGGATAGAGTGGAGTCATACATGATTGATCCACTGATTGGACCTCGCTATCCCAAATTCCCAATAGCACTTCATTCACTCGTGTAAATTTACTCCGCAAGTTCGTTACTTGCCAGAAACGCCAGGATTTTGGCTGTAAGCATTCAACTGTGAATGACGGAGGTCGGATTTTTCCATTATTAAAAAAGAAACGCCAGGATTGGAAGTTTGGAACACGTACGATTATTGTCCATGTACTATTATACCATTCTCATTTCGTTTTAAAAAATATTATACCATTTTCAAGTCAGTTTAACGAGAGTTTCTTGTTTCTGTGTGCATCTTCTGAGGAAGAGAAATGTCTTGTAAAGGGAAGCTGCAAAATGAGACAAACTTGTGGACAAACAATTATCAGGTCGATATTTCTTGCAAACAACCTCTCATCTCCATTGGTCCCTTTGCTAATTCACGCAAGTAACGTGAGCGGTAATACTCTCACACTCGCATGATCATATCTCCCTTTCATCAGAGATTGTCCGACATGGCAACGCGTCAACTTCACATTTAAGGAAACAAAACAATGGAAATGGCAATGTGGCAATTCCCAACAGTTCAAATCTTTGTCACGTTAGTTCAAAAAAAAAAAAACTTTGTCATTGCCCCAATCAACCAGCGTACAACGAAACCAAATGTCTTAGGGTGAGTATACCCTGGTAAAAGATAAAAACAGCTACGTACGGTGGTAGACAACTGCAAGAAAAACCAAATCGAGCCGTTGGGTTCGACAATTGTCCCTTCCTGATTTCCCAAATTCCGCAATCGGCATTTGAATGTTCAAATTAGCCTATACCCTCTGAACGGATGGATGCCATTGATAGTATGGACAATGCAGCAGACCTCCTACAGAGATGCAAACCAAGGACGGCCGTGCTCAAATTAGTACCCTGCCCGGTACACCAGCGGTTGGGTGCAAGTACCCAGATGCCATCCAAATTGTGACAGCACAGCACCAATAACATGCAAGGATTTACAGGTCTCCCCTGTACAAAATCTATACGGAATTTATGCGTTTCAAGCTCCAAAAGAGCAAGAAGAATCTCAGCTCAGCTCAGCTGAGCCCAGGTGAGTAGTGTGAGTGGAGTACTGGAGTGCTGTGGTGAAGATGGGCGTGGAATACAGGGAGCATAATTCCTGCGCCACCCACACACACATTCCCTCCCTCCGCCCCCGTCGCTGCCGACACTCCAGTAGCCCACGCACCTCCGCTGCCGTGCTCCCCTAACAACTGGTCGGATCCCCTGCTCCGACCCCCAACGCCAATCAGCGACGCTGGCGTCTCTCACCCGCCACGCGTTCGCTCTCCAATGGATCACACGGCTATACCACTGGGTCACCGGCCGCAGCGGATCCCGCGGGAGGTTGCCCCTGGCCTTTCTGTGCGTTACTGCTCGCTCTCGCTCTCCCCGTCCGCCTCTTTTAGTGCTGCGGTGCGTTGCGTTGCCCAGTGAGAAGGGGGAGAAGCCGCGTGCTCTGCTCTGCTCCAGTGCCCCCTGCCGCCGCCACGCTTCGAGCAGGCGCGTGCGGGCTCGGTAGATCGCCGGAGAGCTTCCATTCTGAGCAGGTGGGTGTGGGTGGCGGCGGCGGTGTGCTTGGATCGAAAAACCCTGCAAAAACCGCGTGGGGGGCGTTGTGGGTGTGGTTCTGATCGTGCGTTGCTGGCTTGGATTGATCAGGAAGGAAGGAATTGGGGGGCCGGAGATGATGCACGCCAAGTCGGAGTCGGACGTGACGAGCCTGGCGGCATCGTCGCCGCCGCGGTCGCCGAAGCGGGGCGCCGCCGCCGGGGCCGCCGGCGGCGGCAACTACTACGTGCAGAGCCCGTCGCGGGAGTCGCACGACGGCGGGTACAAGTCCTCGTCGATGCAGGCCACGCCGGTGTACAACAGCCCCAACGAGTCGCCGTCGCACCCCTCCTACGGCCGCCACTCGCGGTCCTCCTCCGTCAGCCGCTTCTCCGGCAACCTCCGCAAGGGCGGCGCCGGCGCCGGCGGGGAGCGCAAGGCGCTCAACGACAAGGGGTGGCCCGAGTGCAACGTCATCGAGGAGGAGGGGCCCTACGAGGACCTCGCCGGCGACAGCGGCCTCTCACGCCGCTGCCAGATCATTCTCGGCTTCCTCACCTTCGTCCTGCTCTTCACCGTCTTCTGCCTCATCATCTGGGGCGCCGCGCGGCCGTACGAGCCCGAGGTCATCGTCAAGGTATCAACACATCCATCCATCCATCCTTGGAGCATCAGGGCATGAGCTTAATTCATTTCTTTACCATATGGAATATTTGTCCCTCTCCGATGGTTTCTGATTCAATCCATATTTTTGGATTTGGAAGGTTACCCCTGAATTGAGTAATTGACGGTCAATTATTCAAATTGACTCATGTCTCACGGTTACTGCGGTAGGCAGAAGGGTTACATCATGGAATTGGTTGGTGGTTCAGTTAGACAGTGATATGTTGTAAATTAATGAGGAATGAGTGAGGGATGCAGATTGAGATTTAACAGTTGCAAGTTGGTTCGTTAACATGTCAATGTGGTAACTTGGAGTAGATTTACTCGGTACTTGACGGAGTAAATTGGTAAATTGGGGGGCTAATTCTACGGTAGCCAATAGCCTAAGCTTTGCTTAGAGTAGATTGGTTGAAGCCTTCAGTTACAGAAGGTGTAATTGGTTTGATTGAATAACATCCTGAGTAAATTTGTGCTTACAATTACCAGTATTTATTTTATTTATGTACTAGAGTCAGAAATGAGAATCTGATACTGGTCTTAAACAAAGGGTGAAGAAAAGTCAAAACATCAGTAGTATATTCATTTCATTGCATATTGATAATGAGTTCTGATGGGGATGTTGCTGGCTAGCAGTGGTACTGCATTTAGCATGCTGACTTTTTTGGGCCCATTTCCTAATCACCTTGTCCTTTGTGGGGAAAACAAAATCGCTTTAATAATTACCATGCATTTATGGTTTGCACTATTCGGCATGGTAAAACTTCCTTTCGGTAGATCTGAATCTGCTGCTTGTCTCAAATCTGTCATAAACCCTGAACTTCTTTCACTTTTGTTTTGCACAGAGCTTGGTGATGGACGACTTCTATGCTGGTGAAGGCACAGACCACAGTGGGGTTCCAACTAAATTGGTTACGACGAACTGTTCTCTGCACATCGCTGTGTACAACCCGGCCACAATGTTTGGAATTCATGTCACCACCGGCCCCATTCATCTGATCTATTCAGAGATCTCCATCGCCGCTGGCCAGGTATATCCATCATCTGTCCTTGCCTATTTATAACTGCTTTTAAGTGTTGTCCACACATTGTCTGACAAAGTAAACTGTATGAGTAAATCTCATCTTTCCTTTCCTGTACTCCGTATTTCACTTCTCGATGTTACCGAACATTGCATCAACGAAACCTTTTGCCATGTGCTTGACCGTTCTGTCCATCTTTTCCCAAAATCATTGTATCAAAGGTCCTAAAAGGTTGGACTCAGTGATGCAGAATTCTTTGTTTAGTTGTAGTTGACGTACAAAACGCATGATTAGAAGGGAGGATTGGTGATTGTGGGGACACAAATTCAGGCTAAGACAATAAATAGTACCAAAGCTGAAGTACTTCAGCATATACATGGTCCAGCAAATCAGCATGCATATTATTACTTGAATCTACGCTTATCCTTCATTTCTCGTCGTCTATTTGCTTCCATATTTCTCCACGGGAGTTTAGTGCTTGGTGAAAATTAGAATTGCTGCAAACTTGCAGAATAACCACCGAAGCTCATACACTGATATCTCTACATGTGGTCACGCAGCTTCGCAGGTACTACCAACCGAGGAAGAGCCACCGTATGGTGACGGCGGTCATCCACGGCGAGAAGGTACCCCTCTACGGCGCCGGCGGAAGCCTGATGCTGTCGAGCACGGGCGGGGCTGTGCCCCTGACGCTGGACTTCGACCTGACCTCCCGGGGCTATGTGATCGGCAAGCTCGTGCGTGTGACACACAAGCTGCACGTGACGTGCCCCGTCGTCGTCGACCCCAAGAAGACCAAGCCCATCAGGTTCTCCAAGAAGGCCTGCGCCGTGTACAAGGCCTGAGCTTGAGTTTTTTTTCGTGAGTCGTTATCGACGGACAAGTGTGTGTTTTGCAAATATGCCTGTATTTAGCTTTTGTGTTGATGACGAAGAACAATAAACACACGCATATGGTTTGTATGAGCATGTTTTGTCGATAAATCGCGCTGTAAGGCGGCATTCCCTCTTTTTTTACTTATCTATTTTTTCTTAATTTTATAGGGTGTGAATTGTGATATTAAGAGATAGATGGATGTACATGATCCTATCTGCAGTTTCACACTTGGGATTTGGGAACCACTGGGTGGTTTTTGAGAGAACATCAAACAGCAGCGTGACGTCACTGTCAAGATTTAAGAAAGGGGGAGGAGAAAATGGTTGTGCACATTTTGGAAGTAGGAATTCCGTAGGTCTATCATTGCAAGAATTTTGGGATTTCAATAGAGTTTGCTGAATTCTTTGGGGTTACCAATGGGGGCCTAGATTTTGGGATGAAGAGAAACAATTCGATCTGGATCTGAATCCCATTTGACTTGCGTCTGAAGATGAAGTGCTGACCTCCACGGTCTAACCACATGCAGATGCAGCCTCTTCACTCCCCCTTAGGGAAGGTACATTGCTACACGTAAGCGGTCTCATAGGTCGTCTCATGCAGATTCACGTAGGATTTTTGATGATGTGGAGGAGAGAGGGCGAGGTAAGAGAATGAGGTCGTTGCTTCACGAAACAACCGTCTCATGGGCTAAATTTTAGGACTATGAAACAACTCCCTCACCATTGTACGAGTTTTGTTGCCATGCAACCAATCATATTTCTTTGTTTTTCCATAAATTAAGGAATTTTGTATTCCTATGAGACAACTAAAAAAAAAACCTATTGTATAGGTTGTCTGATAAGCCGTCTCAAGATTACGTGTCGCTGCATGAGACCGTCTATTAGACGATACCAATATACCTGCCCTTCGGCTGTTCGCAGTGGCGTACGCCACCGCCGAACTCAAGTACCACGTCAGCCGAAAAACGCTGCAGCGGGGGACGGTAAACCATCCGGCACGGAAGCCGAGGCGAGGCCAAACTCCAAATTAAGCGTCATAGCGGTCGCGCGCTACCGCTCCACCGTGGCGCGGGGCCCGCACGGCCAATTACCTCCGCTCGCTTCGCCGCCGCTCGCCTTCCGCGTCCGTCCGTCGCAGCCGCCACGGCGTCGTCGTCGCGCCGCCGCCGTCGCCCCGCGCCGGCCTACCGTGCTGCCCCCGCCGCTCGCTGGCGCACCATCGACGAGCTCCGCCTCCGCTCCGCCATGGCCGCCCGCCGCTCCGCCCTGGCTGCGCCGTGCGCGAGCGCGTAGTCCATGAGCAGAGGGGAACCGACCGGAGAAAGGGAGGAGCAGAGGGGAACCGGCCCGCTCCAAGCCGCGCTTGCCGCCCAAGCCACTCCGCCGCCCTGCTCGACGCCACCGTCGCTGGCCTCCGCCATGGCCGCTCGACGCGCCGCCGCCGCACTTCGAGGCCGTGGGCAGCCGCTCCACCGCCCCGCAACCGCTCCACCGCGGCCCCGCTCGGAATCCCCGCCGCCGCAGCGTCCTCACCGCCGCTGCCGCCGCGAGGATGGCCGCCCGCCGCGCTGGCCAACGGAGGCCGTCCGCCGCCGCCGAGAGCTGCCTGCCCCGCGTCGCGTGGCCCACCGCGAGGAGCGGCGCTCCTCCCGCTGGTCACGAGCTCCGCCATGGCGGCGCACACCGTGGCCTCGGGCAGCGGCGGGCTCCCGCGGGGGCGGTGGTGGCGGAGCAGCTCCGCGGGGCCGCCGCCGTCGGTGGAAGCCCGACGCGCTGCGCGCCGACGAGTTTTGTTGCCATGCAACCAATCATATTTCTTTGTTTTTCCATAAATTAAGGGATTTTGTATTCCTATGAGACAACTAAAACAACAACCTATTGTATAGGTTGTCTGATAAGCCGTCTCAAGATTACGTGTCGCTGCATGAGACCGTCTATTAGACGATACCAATATACCTGCCCTTCGGCTGTTCGCAGTGGCGTACGCCACCGCCGAACTCAAGTACCACGTCAGCCGAAAAACGCTGCAGCGGGGACGGTAAACCATCCGGCACGGAAGCCGAGGCGAGGCCAAACTCCAAATTAAGCGTCATAGCGGTCGCGCGCTACCGCTCCACCGTGGCGCGGGGCCCGCACGGCCAATTACCTCCGCTCGCTTCGCCGCCGCTCGCCTTCCGCGTCCGTCCGTCGCCGCCGCCGTCGCCCCGCGCCGGCCTACTGCGCTGCCCCCGCCGCTCGCTGGCGCACCATCGACGAGCTCCGCCTCCGCTCCGCCATGGCCGCCCGCCGCTCCGCCCTGGCTGCGCCGTGCGCGAGCGCGTAGTCCATGAGCAGAGGGGAACCGACCGGAGAAAGGGAGGAGCAGAGGGGAACCGGCCCGCTCCAAGCCGCGCTTGCCGCCCAAGCCACTCCCGCCGCCCTGCTCGACGCCACCGTCGCCGCGCTGAAGCTGGCCTCCGCCATGGCCGCTCGACGCGCCGCCGCCGCACTTCGAGGCCGCGGGCAGCCGCTCCACCGCCCCGCAACCGCTCCGCCGCGGCCCCGCTCGGAATCCCCGCCGCCGCAGCGTCCTCACCGCCGCTGCCGCCGCGAGGATGGCCGCCCGCCGCGCTGGCCAACGGAGGCCGTCCGCCGCCGCCGAGAGCTGCCTGCCCCGCGTCGCGTGGCCCACACCGCGGAGCGGCGCTCCTCCCGCTGGTCACGAGCTCCGCGCCATGGCGGCGCACACCGTGGCCTCGGGCAGCGGGGGCTCCGCGGGGCGGTGGTGGCGGAGCAGCTCGCGGGGCCGCCGCCGTCGGTGGAAGCCCGACGCGCTGCGCGCCGCCCCGGCCAGCGGAGGAGAGGGGAGGAAGGGCGGCGCGGAGGAAGGCGGGCATGGCTGGCGCATGTAGGAGATGGGGATAGGGAGGACGCGGTGGAGTTGGACGGCAGCGCGAGGTGCTGGTGCTGCGTGGGGTGGGCACGGCGGCGAGCTCCGAAGCGCGCCGCGGACCCTGGCGGCGCGGCGGCGAAGTTGGCCGTTTGGGGCATGGTCGCTGCCGCCCGCGCCGGCCGCTGCCGCCTGCGCTCGCCGCTGCTGTAGGGAAGGAGGGGCCGGCGTGGCGGGAGTCGGTGGCGGCGCCGGAGGGAGGGGTAAGTGAGGGGGCGGCCGGCGTGGAGCTGAGGGATCAGAATATGAAGAATTTGTGAAGGCAGCAACCACAGACGACGAGGTACAGTTTGTAGAAACCAGTGACAGGAGCGTCGCCAAAATTCTATTTCCAAGTATTACATCTGAGGAGCAATTCATGGGCCTTGTTAAAAGCGAACCGGAGAAGCTTGAAAAGTTTGGTAATTATCTTCTACCCATATTTAGATGCATCTTATTTTTCTTTACAATTCTGGTGCTGGGTATCATGAAACCTCGAGTAAGATTTTCAAAATGTTATAACTATGTCTGTCTTCCATCATTTCAATAGTAACAATTTCTATTGCTCACTTCTGGTGTAAGTACTGAAGCACTTGCTAAAGAGTTATGGATTTTCCAGATATTCTTGTCTTAATTTGCGAAAAATAAAGTTTACTGGAGAAAAGACATTGATACTGGAACAAAATATGCCGAGTTATGTCCCATTTCTTGTTCCATGCATGAACTCATAAAGTGGGATTTTGCAGATGGGGAATTTGAAGAAAAGGCAATTTTGCGGTTTGTGGAGCTAAACAAGTTTCCTCTCATTACTGTATTCACTGAGCTCAATTCGGGTAAAGTGTATTCAAGCCCTATTAAGCTGCAGGTTAGTACTCCCTACCTTTTCTTACACACTTTGCTGATCAATCACCTATTTAGATCCTGGAGGTGCCTAAATTTACTAAAAGGGCACCGGTTACTATTTCATTCAACTGCAATAAACCATTAACTGTATAATGACCAACAGAAAGTTATAACAGAATTATGATCCTTATGAATGGACGGTTGGATTTACTGTCTTGCAAATTTGTTGTAGGTCTTCACCTTCTCAGAGGCATATGATTTTGAAGATCTTGAATCTATGATTGAAGAAGTCGCCAGAGCATTCAAGACAAAGGTGCTGACGTATTGATGTTTTTATTTTGTTTCTGACCATGGTCACAACATATGAATGACTATTTTGGCTAAACATGTTTTCTCCACGGTGTTGTAGATAATGTTTATATATGTGGACACTGCTTAAGAAAACCTTGCAAAACCGTTCCTCACTCTTTATGGCCTTGAATCGGAAAAAGGGCCTACTGTAAGTTTCAAACTGGACTCACAATTAATCCTGTATATCCCTTTTGCATGTGTACATGTGTTCTATTCATCTATTGTTCATGTGTTATGAGTGGGTATTGGATGAAGTAGGAAGGAGCCAGAATAGCGGTATTAAGATGTTTCGTATAAGCATCCTTACTGTTACTATTTTAGGGAGCTGACAATCATCAAAATATCAAATCTTCTTCTATATGGTTTAGTTGCGTAGACTTTTTTTGCTAAAATTAGAAAGTTCAACAGGTTACAGCATTTGATACAAGCAACGGAGCCAAATATGTGATGGAGGCAGATATCAACACAAAGAACCTAAGGGTATTGAGATGTTTATTTTGCTTTGTGTTATATTACTTGATCACTTGAGGCAGTTACGTAATTGTATTATGTACTGGACAACAGGAGTTCTGCTTAAGTCTTCTTGATGGCACACTCCCTCGGTACCACAAATCAGAACCAGTACCGCAAGAGGTAACCTTTATTATTTGCTTAGATTTTGAATTTGTTAAGTGTATTTATGGGGATCGAATTCCCTAAGCATTCTAACTTTGAACTAGTTACAGGTTCAGGGTGCAGCATTATAACTTACTATTTCTGAAATACATAGTTCAACATTGCTCCGTAACAATCTCCTCTTGGCAATTGGCAATTGAGAAAATTAGCATAGTAAAGCTGCAATGATGTTTGGAACTGGAAAATGACATCCAATGAGGGGCTCGTGAATGTAGTGTGTGTGAAAACCAACCTGCGAAATCTTTACATTACTATTGAGCTGTTTGTTTTAAAATGGTGTAGGTTTTTTGTCTCTTGTGAAATTCATTTAACCACTAACCAGTATTTTTTATCCTACATTGTGCAGAAGGGACTTGTTGAAAAGGTTGTTGGTCGTACATTTGATTCTTCTATGTTGGAAAGTCCTCAGAATGTCTTCCTTGAGGTATATGGCGTGTTTTATTTGTTCTCTTTTTTATTCATCAAAGTTATCTGTTCTTGTTTTCACTGTACCATTATTTTGTTCTCTATAAGTGATCTTATACTTTTTTTTTACCTTCTATACAAAAAGGTTTATACACCTTGGTGTGTTGACTGTGAAGCCATAAGTAAAAATGTCGAGAAGTTGGCCAAGCATTTCAGCGGTCTGGACAATCTTAAATTTGCACGCATAGATGCTTCTGTGAATGAACATCCGAAATTGCAGGTGAGTCAACTTTGCAGTACCAATTTACCATCGTAGGGAAAATGCCTTGAAATATCAAATAACGGTAGCTTTTTCTATCATGTTCATGCATTGCATGTTGTGGACATGCAGTTCAATTACCTATCTAGTATTACTATTCTTTGCTAGGAGTTGCTAATCAAATAGTGCATTTATTTTGTTTAGCAATACTTTCTGAGGCATAATGGATTTAAGGCAACCATTCTCTATGAAAGCACAAGGGTGCGCTCGCATGGAGACTGCGCATGGACACTGTCCAGTGTCCACACTCCACACACACAGGCGCACCACACACAAATGTTCATCCATTGTCATGCAGATGTTCTGATGCATTGACTTGCAGAATAACTTGGAAAATGCAGAATTTATGAGTTCCCATGCATAGAAGATAGAGATTCTGTATGATTCACTGCACATATTGGCTAGTTTTCTTTCCCTGGAAATTTTCTAGATATTGTTAGAAAGTGGAAACAGCTTAAACACTGTAGGAGGGTTGAATCATTGACATACCAAAAGGTAGCAAATATCATAAGAATATATGTGAACTCTTGTTTGAAGGTATTTTGCTTTGGTCACTGGAAGTATAGTTTGGTGCATCGCCAAGCAGGATCTAAATCCATTTAGATGTCAATTTTCGACTTATAAACTTCCCTTTAAAGTCGTTGCCTCGTTGGTGCTTCTGTGCAGGTGAACATTTACCCCTCTCTCTTCATTTATCCCGCTGAAGACAAAAGCCACCCGGTACGTGTACAGAAAAAATGCAAACATGCTGTTAATTATATTCTTTCCACCACATTTAAGTGATGTGCTTCTGCTCTATAATTTGCAATTCAGATAAAACTTTCAAAGAAATTAAGTGTTCCGGACATGGCCAAACTCATCAAGGAGAAGCTGCAAATCTCAGCCGTGGAGACAGTAGCAGCTACCGACGATGAGCTAGCTGCCGAAAATGTCAAGGATGAGCTAGCTGCCGAAAATGTCAAGGATGAGCTATAGCCGGTTGGTGGTTTGCAGCATGTTTGCGTGTTCCGCCAATGTGATAACAGAACTTACTTTGTTCGCGTGTTGTAACTTGTATTAAGGTGAAAAATAGAATAGGTAAAGATCAAACTTTCAAATGGACGTGTAAAATAATTTTAATGATTTCCATAAATGAAGATCCAGGTCTTCCGAAGTTTAAAGGTCAAATAGCTGTTCTAATAATGTACTCTGGCTTATGGCTACAAATATGTTTCTTTTAATCTAAAATATTGGGACCTAAAGTTTTTTATTCTGAACTATCACACGCAATAATGTTTTTTAAAAAGAAATCGCCGCTATCTATTCAAACACAAAGTAGCCCATTTTCAGCACAAATTGCGTTACTAACACCTTATATGGCCCAGAGGGCCAAAGAGGGGGTTTGGAAATAGTTTTCAACCAGCAATTGACGCGCCTCGGTATTACCTCACTAGCTGCGTCATTGCCCCAAGCGCAAAGATGGTTTCTGAAGGTCGCCCACCCCCTGCTCTTATACCCACCTCCCCTGCCTCATTGTCTCTCGCTTCCGAGGTGGGACTAATCGAAACCACCAGCTCCGAGCGCCCCAGCGCACCGCGGCACCGCCTCACAAGTTGGTGTTGGGCTCGTCTCGCGCTATCTTCATGGGCCTTTTCCACTTCCGCCGCCCTCTTCTTCCCCGGCTTGTTCATCATGGGCTTTGGCCGGGCTTTCCTCCTCACCCAGGATGGAAGAAGGATGAATGAAGCCCACTGATATTACAGTTAACAATGACGCTTTTTTACCAGAGGTAAATGTCTCGTAAGCGCAGCTTAGGGTAGGTACATTGCTACACGTAAGCGGTCTCATAGGTCGTCTCATGCAGATCCACGTAGGATTTTTGATGATGTGGAGGAGAGAGGGCGAGGTAAGAGAATGAGGTCGTTGCTTCGCGAAACAACCGTCTCATGGGCTAAATTTTAGGACTATGAGACAACTCATTCACCATTGTACGAGTTTTGTTGCCATGCAACCAATCATATTTCTTTGTTTTTCCATAAATTAAGGGATTTTGTATTTCTATGAGACAACTAAAACAACAAACTATTGTATAGGTTGTCTGATAAGCCGTTTCAAGATTACGTATCGCTGCATGAGACCGTCTATTAGACGATGCGGTCAAAATCAAATCTCCACCTAGTTGATGAGTGACGAGAGTAACCGTGACCTCCGCGGCTAATTAACCTCGCCTCGTGTCGCGTCTCCTCCCCCTCCCACACGCGCTGACGGCGAGCAGCCGCCGATCTCCGGCGGCTATCCCCTCGCCACCGCCGCCCCGCGATGGAGAAGCGGCTAGCGTACGCGGCCCTCCTTCCTGTGCTCCTCCTAGCGCTCCGCATCCTGCCCTTGCCATCCGACTCCCCGAACGGCAGCGGCGGCGTGGGCGGCGAGGGGAAAACCCTGGCCTCGCCCGCGTCCAGGTACGTGGTGCGGTTCGTGGAGTACCGCCGCGCGGAGGAACACCGCGAGTACCTGGATGCCGGGCTCCAGGGCGCCGCGGCGTCGTGGCGGTGGGTGGAGCGGCGGAACCCCGCGGCGGCGTTCCCCACTGACTTCGCGGTGCTCGAGATCCGCGACGCGCACCGCGAGGTTGTCGTGGCGGCGGTTCGGGCGCTCGGCCGCGTGCGGGACGTGCACGCGGACGCCGCCTACTCGCGGTCCGTCCTGTCCGCGGCGGATCGGCCGCCCCCGGGGCGGGGGAAGCTGTTCACCGCCATGTCGTTCGAGGGCGAAGAGGAGGGAGGAGAGATGGCTAATTCGTCTTCTGCTACTTGGGGCCGGAGGCTTCTGATGCAGGTATGCGACTTTTGTGCTCATGTTATAAACATCGAAGATCCGTGCAAGATTGGTTCTTTGTGACGAGCATGTTATTATATCATGGCTTTGGAATACCAAAATGCATAAAAAACATTTATCTGTCACTGAGAGGGATTGGACCTGTTGGTTGAAATGATGATTATGTTTTTGCATTCTTTGATGCTCAACTTGTTGGCAACTGAAGAACTTTGGTATTAGAATGAAGGTATTACTTATAGTTTTTTTGTTACTTGTTTAGAGTTATGATTTCAGAACCATAGTGTTAGTTATCAGATATAATTTGGAATCTGAAATGAGTGGACTGTATACTCATCTAGAAATTAGGACAGTTTTGAAATACAATAGTTGTATTGCACTTAGATGCAACAGGCTCAATGTTATAAGTACATGGTTGGGATGCATAGTAAGCTCACCCAGCTCCATATGGCTAGGCAGGAAAGTAACATTCATATACATTCTTTGACTTTCTTAACATAATTAGCTACTATCATGTAAAGTTTGATTTAGACTGTCGAATGCATTATACATAGAATATTACTATTCATCTATTGGCATTATCTTTGGAAGTTAAAATATAAAATTCATCAGATTGTCAGGTTCATGTTGAAGATATATTGTCTTCATGTCATATATCAGTGATTACACTGTGGTGCTCTTTCAAGCATTTGTTGCCAACTGATAGGGCAATCCAGCATGAACAGACACAAAATAATGAGTGCTAGCTTTTTATTGGTCAGTCCATTTTAGGGTTGCTACTTTTCTGATATCAGCTTGCTTACTTAATGTTGTGATAATGGTAGTCTATGGTACACTAGCGGTTAATGTATGAATTTGGCATATCTTCACAACTACTACAATTGTAATTTTTCATGGATTGAATCAAAGGATATAATAGTTACGGTAATTTTAATAGTCCTGCTCTATTGTTTGTTATATGATTTATGCATATGGACTCTTTCTGTTGTCATGTTTTAACATTACATTAACATGTGTCATTTGACAGAGATCACAAGTTACATCTCTTTTTGGAGCTGAACGGTTATGGGGAAGAGGCTTCACTGGCAAGAAAGTCAAAATGGCCATTTTTGACACTGGTATCCGGGCTGATCATCCACATTTTCGCAATATTAAGGTATTAGTACTGTATTTAGCAAATTTTGTTACCAGTGATAATAATATTATATACATGCATCAGAAGTTCAAAAGAGCATAAACTTGGAAGGCAACGGTCGGACCTTGAAATAACTGGTCGTGAATAACATACACAACTCCATACCACTGTTTGGTACCAATGCCTTGCATTTTTTTTTTGCCACTGTAGACTGTAGTGCTTTATCTGTTACATTGATTCCTGTCAAATAGCCATGTATCAGTGTGTTGGAACTGTGGGAGTAATTGATTAGGGTTACCTGCCATATATATAGTTCTCTCATGGATTCATGGCAAAAAAATCAGAACCTTCTGCCAGATTAGATGCTTCTGCAAGATAAACTTAAAGTCACATTGTTATCTTGAAAACCACACCCCGCAGGATTCTTATTTTCTTCCAGCAAGGTGAAAACATTACTTAATAGACTACTTTTGTAGGAGCGCACGAATTGGACAAATGAAGACACGCTAAATGATAACCTTGGGCATGGAACATTTGTAGCAGGAGTTATTGCTGGCCAAGATGCAGAATGCCCTGGATTTGCACCTGATACCGAGATATATGCTTTTCGAGTGTTCACAGATGCGCAGGTACTTGACTTGGCTGATTATGTAACCTCTTGTATTGTCAAAAAAACTAGTCCCTCTGATCATAAAGTGTCATTTTGGATATATAAGTTCTCCAAAACATAAATTTCAACAACTTCCCAGTTCCCACGCAGAGGGAAAAAAACAAGTGTTTATGAATCATAGTAAACTTACAGTATCACTAACATACCCCCCCTTTTTCTTACAAATCTACATAGTATACCATTCTAATTGGAGTGCATGCTGGTAAGATTTTGAGAATTTCGCCTTGTTCTCAGTGCAGATATCTTACACATCATGGTTCTTGGATGCATTTAACTACGCAATAGCGACCGGTATGGATGTTTTGAACTTGAGTATTGGTGGGCCTGATCACCTGGATCTCCCCTTTGTGGAAAAGGTACAGCTTAGTGATAATTTCATTATTTTTCCTTGTGTCTTCGGATCTCAACTGTTTTTCTGGCTACCTGATTGTTCTGATAGTCACTTTTCATGAAATATGAAGGAAGGTTTGTTTTGCTCTTGTGTTTGTAGTTTTTCTTTTTTGGTGAATTTTCCTTCCATATTTTCTGCTGTTGACTGACAAGGGACCCTGTAAAACCAACATAAATACTATTATTACATTCGCTGCTTAATGAGGGAAAAATCCTTTTGTTAGATTATTTTAAATAAGGTCTCTAGTGAGACTTGACATTTTTATGGAATGTTGCTGTAGGTTTGGGAGCTCACAGCAAACAACATTATTATGGTATCAGCTATCGGAAATGATGGGCCTCTTTATGGCACATTAAATAACCCAGCTGATCAAAGCGATGTCATTGGCGTTGGCGGTATTGATTACAATAACCATATAGCTTCATTTTCTTCTCGAGGCATGACTACCTGGGAGCTTCCTCATGGGTACATTCTTTATCTTGCTGTACAATTTTTTTAGTATGCCTCTGATTTTTTTTTTCTGTTTTGACTGTTGGTCTGGTTTCACCATTTCTGTAAAGGCAATAGTGATGCAACTTCTATTGAAAAAGGAATTGGCTTTCATGAGCACTTTACTCTTATGTCACAACAATATGCAAAGCATATGAAAATGGTAGCCTGATTGTGTACTATTCTATTCATATATTCATCTTTGAATCGAAATTGATAGGATGTTTTTAAGTTATGTTTGATGGTATCTTCCCACATGGCCACATAAATGTAAAGGTACTTTCCAAATTTATTCTTTCCAAACTTGGCTATCCGCGATCTGTACATAAGATGGTTGTATAATAGTTCTCTCTTTTAAGTATCATATGGCATCTTAATGTTGTCTTTTGTGGGTATGCTCCATTGCTTTTAACTTATGTCATGCTACTGGAAATTATGAAGCATGATTCAGCTTACTTCTTGTTGTGCATGATTTTTTATGAGAAAATTTTGCTTAATGATTGACTAAAAAATAATTTTGATAGTTTCGTTGGTGCACGATTAGGAAGTGTTTCTGTGCTTCCAAGATAGACATAGCTAAAATTGTTGTTGGAAAAAATGGAGTAATTAGCTTTTTTGTAGCTAAGATGAATACATAATTGGCCTTTCAGATTAACCATCCTCTTTTGCACCCGCTTCATGTCCTTATTTAAGAAATAGCATTCTAAGAAGTATGTATTCTATTCTGCAGTTACGGTCGTGTCAAACCTGATGTTGTTGCATATAGTCGAGATATAATTGGTTCGAAGATCAGCACAGGCTGTAAGACCCTTTCAGGCACCAGTGTAGCAAGCCCGGTGGTTGCTGGTGTAGTATGTCTGCTTGTTAGTGTGGTACCCGAAGACAAGCGGAAATCGACCCTTAACCCTGCTGCTATGAAACAGGCCCTTGTTGAGGGTGCTTCTAAGCTTTCAGGGCCAAACATGTATGAGCAAGGTGCTGGCAAGCTTGATCTGTAAGTTTCTTGCCCCCTTTTGGATACCTTTTCATAAATTTCAAAATCAGCAACTACGAGGTCTGGTTCCTGTTGGATATTTCAGATTTATCTTATTCCATGTCTCCATTGTTTTATAACATTAAGAGTTCGTCTGTTTAGAATCCAAGAAAGGATCATATTGATCTTTGCTTTCCCTTACATTGCTCAAAATCATTCATTTATTGTGCCATTTGTTCCAGCTGGCAGTCATATGAAATCTTGAAAAATTACCGACCACGTGCAAGCATATTTCCTACAATGCTTGACTTTACCGACTGCCCATATTTCTGGCCTTTTTGTCGCCAACCCATGTATGCTGGAGCTATGCCAGTAATCTTCAATGCTACAATTCTGAATGGGATGGGGGTGATTGGTTATGTAAAGGATCAGCCTTTATGGCAACCTTCTGAGGATATCGGCAATCTTCTTAGTGTTCACTTCACCTACTCAGATGTTATCTGGCCTTGGACTGGGTATCTTGCTCTACATTTGCAAGTTAAAGATGAGGGTTCTCAGTTCTCAGGCATAATTAGTGGCAATGTTACTCTGACTATTTATACCCCAGCAACTTATGGAGAAAGCAGCCCGCGGAGTAGTACATGTGTTCTTTACTTGAAGATCAAGGTAGTTCCAACACCTGTTAGGTCAAAAAGAATACTGTGGGACCAATACCATAATATCAAGTATCCGTCAGGATATGTTCCAAGGGATTCCCTTAATGTTCATAATGATATTCTTGACTGGCATGGTGATCACTTGCACACGAACTTTCACATTCTGTTCAACATGCTAAGAGATGCAGGGTACTTTATTGAGACACTTGGATCGCCACTTACTTGCTTTGATGCTAGCAATTATGGGACATTGCTTATGGTTGATCTTGAGGATGAATACTTTGATGAAGAGATTCAGAAACTTAGGGATGATGTTATACACAAGGGACTTGGCATTGCTAAAAAAGCAAGGTTAGGGGATATAGCCTTTTTAGTTCAGTACTACTTTTGATATCATCTCTATATCTGTGACTCTGTGAGTGCAATGTTCTAGGCTAACCGAATAAACTGATCAAGAACTGCGTTAACCTGGCATTGATAGCATCTTTAACCTCATATAACCATATGTTGGTTAAATAAAGTCTGTTTGTTTATATTACACCGTGTATCGATTTACTACAATTTTGTTATTCCAACTCCAAAAAGAAAATTGTAATATAAGCTTCTGTCCTGATGGAAGTGCTTTCTGTTAGTTTGTACAGAATAATTTGATAAGGATGGAAATGGAATACCCATAAAAGTTAATATTTTAGTGATAAAAAAAGATAATAAACATATATCCCTTTTGAGTAAAATGAATGCTAAGGAGCAGTCCCATTCAGTGTTCAATTCTTCTGCTGAATAAAACATTTTTCATCGCACTACCATAAATAATCTTGTCTGATGGTAGTGTTAGTTATATGAATTTAATATATTTCTGTATGTATCAATATGTAAGGCTCATTGGTTTCTATCTTGCAGCTCTCCTCAATTCTTGGATTGATGGAAGCAGGAGAAGGGAGGATTGCAGTCTATGGTGATTCAAACTGTCTTGACAGT
>OAMR01000022.1:990274-1017772 GCA_900205405.1 Echinochloa crus-galli | reverse complement strand
ATCTGCCAGGATAGTGACTGTCTCTTATACACATCTGAAAGATCCTGTCCTTTTCTCAGAGGCTGTGCAGTTAAAGTTTCCAGTTTTTGAGAATATCCATCAGCCATCACGTAGGTCAGATGTAAACTTTTCAACGTACTCAACAGTCGTTGGCAAGGAATTGATCTGTCACCAAGATTCCCGGTTTGAGGTTTGGGGTATGAAAGGTTATGGTGTCCATCCAACAGGCACAACAAGAAAGCTTCCGGAATACCAGATGGATGAAAGTTCTAGTTCTCCCAATGTAACAATACAAACTCCTGACAGTAGACAAGATAAAGTCGAAAAACTTCAAATAAATCTTTCAACACCAAATGCTGCTAAATTTGATGATAAAAGAGACTATTTTGGCTTTATTGGTCACGAAGAGGTACAAATCTCACTTTCCCTTATTGAAATTTGACTTAAAGTCTTCAACTGGAGTACAATACATGAAAATGGTTAAAAATCTATTACTGAAGGAATGATTGTAGCTTCAACGACCAGTTAAGCTGTACAATTCATGTAACATGGAATATGCATTAATCCAACGGTTTTTACTGATAGAACTAGTCATGCACCTTTCCTACTATTAATACTGGAGTACTTCATCCTATTATACGTGTTTTGGCTTTCTAGATACATAGATTGCTATGAAAATCTATGTGTCTAGAAAAGCCAAAACGACCTGCAATTTGAAATGGATGGAGTACAATTCTACAGAGCAGCAAACCATGCATTTAACTCCAAATGATAACCTAGAGCCGTTAAATAGGATTCAGATAGTGTTTTTTTATGGCAACTTCAGTCTATCTTCCTGAAATCTGTACCGGTATTTGTGTGGATGAAGTTAGTTGTAATATTCAAAGGAAAAAAATGTTTCAAATATTGTGTACTAGGAAGAACCCTGAAAAATAAGTAAGAGTTCAAGGCTCTGCAGCAAAGGCAAGAAGTTGTAATGAATAGAAAAGTTTACCACGTTGACATGCACAATTTTTTCCTTTATGTATAAATTCAATGTATAATAATAGAAAGAAGTTCAAGTGTTGTTTCTTTAGAGTGTTGGTCACAAAGTTGTGTGGAAGTTTATGCATTCAGTTAGAAGATATTAGTTCATATCATACAAGTCAGTGAACAGAATTAGATAAAGTAGCTTTTCTTACAAGGGAAGCAGTGCCTAAGATTTATCCACTAGACATTGCTGGAGTATACTGATTTTTATTTTGCAGGTTGACATAGGAATGTTAATGGCAAGCCAATGGATGGTGCCTTGCTTAGCTGCCACAGCTTGTAAGTAGTAAACACTAATTGACTAAGTTTTAAGTATATGACCATGATGTGCTTTTCCTTGCCTTATTCCTTTCTCCAACATGCAGGCCTCATGTTGTACCTTAGTTGTAGAGTTCAACAAAAACGCCGCCGCCGAAGAAAAGGATCGGTGGCTAGTCGGCTAACAAGTATGGTATAAGGTGATGTTTTTGAAGGGATGAATAGGGAGGTTTGAGCTGGTACGTTTCAGGCCTCCAGCCATGATTGAAAAACAGGAAGCGCTCCATCCATGCAACAAAACAAAGTTTTTCAGTTGCTGGAAATGCCTGATGCTGTTTTCAGCTTGCACTAGGGGTCCATCAAGACATATATTGACTCGGCGACTGGAGGCTCAGCTAACTGCTGAGCTTAAGATAGCTGATTTGTCGCTTCTGCAACAACATGGAAGGCTCATTGTCTGTCAGGATTCTGGCATTTGCGACATCAACGTGTAGTTGCTAGTAGTCATTCACAATTTTGTTCTTCACTACACAGATGTAGCCACAAAAATAACTGAGATCTAATTCTTTAGGTCAGAAGCTAGAGCTAATTCAACCATCAGTTTAGGATGTGGTGAAGGGGATCTGAGCTTCTCTGTAGGTCCATAAGCCCTTAGGGGCAAACTTAGCATAAGCTAACAGGTACAAATGAGGTTTAGGCTTACTGGCGAGTTTGTAAAGAAAATTTTGTATTGTTAAAACGAAGCAAATCTGTTCGAAACTTCTCTTGGCACAATGTCACCTTTGAAGCTGACTCGAAGATCTGTTTGAACTTTGGGGCATGAATGTTTATAAATACTGACATATCAATTCACCTAAATATTTTTTTAGTATGTCTGAAAATGTGTCTGGTGAGCAGACTATATGATGTTGAGCAGCAAAATTTCAAAATGGTACTGTGATCAGTTAGATAGTGACAAATCAAACGTTTAGTTTCAATGGACATCACAAACATTTAGTTTCTTTCTTTTCATCTATGACAAATCAAACAGGCATAAGGCATTATTTGCTTATTGTTTCAATCAGAGTAACTCAGCTCAATTGTCACTCGGACCTACACAGTAGAGTTTTGAAACAGCTAAAACAAAGGCTTCTTCCCGTTCAGAAGACCCATGAGATGCTCAAAGACATGCGAGCCGCCGTCACGGATGCCCGAGTGCATGTACTCGTTGGTCACCCAGAGCCGGATGCCCGCGATCTGTGAGGCAGTTTCCTTGGCGATATTGAAGTTCACGTACATGTCCTCGTAGTAGACCGCAGCAGCGACAGGAACCTGGAGGATTTCACGCATGTTTAGCAAGCCACAATACTGCAAACTTGCTAGAACATATGGATCTTGCACTAAAATGTAACATATAATAGCATATGAATATGAAATTCCTAGTAGTCCACTAAGCCTTCATATGAGTATGAAGTTCTAGCTAAACATTGTAACACTGCACTATAATCACCAAGAATGGAACTAAGAAGCTGGTAGACCTAATTGGGGTCAGCTAGAAATGCCAAAGTTCAAACTTATTTCCACCTTTTAAGTATTATTACGATGTATCAAGTATCTATAAACAGACGAATTGCTTTTACAGTATGGTATAAAATAAACCAATAATTATGGTATGATTCACATGAAGTACAAACCTTATTGTTATTCAGCTTGCTAACATCGTATAGTGGAGGCCAGTCTTCCTTCTCAGCTAATAAATGGGCAGCCTCCTTTAGTTCTCGTAGAGCATGGATCTCATCAAACATACATGGAAATACCATCTGTATATGAGAAACGACTACATGTCAGGGATTGTCAGGGAAAGAATAGTCATAGCATGTAGTTGGCATTGCACAAGTTACTTTTATCATGATTTTCCCCAAGGGTTCAGCAAGATTTCCAGACAAGCATGAAAAGGGTAGTGCTGGTCTTGCTTTACAGCTAAATTGGCGAGGAATTTATAAATCCTGAATACCATCCCTTCAACAGAAGACAATGGGAACCCAGGATAAATGCTAAAGATAATGATAATTTCACAATGATATGGGGGAGTTACCTCTCCAACAAAATACACAGGACGGCCTTCTTCTGTAGCCTTAATAGGATCAAACAGACTTTCATATTCACTGTAAATCTTTTCAGCAGACCATTTTGACGAAGAGCCCTGTGTTCACAAACAAAGAAGAATTAAGAGTGTTGTCATATAACCACCTAATTAATAGTATTTAGTAACTACTATAAGGTTCGCAAGTTACCTGACAGTATATAGACTCGTGCAATAGAGCATAAAGAGGGTTTTGGTCAAAACCTAACCACATTTCGAACTAGAGAATATAATGTTAGATTCAGCATCGGAACTACTAAAATGTATATAGAACATTGCTTCAATAGAAATATGCTAGATTTAGAAGAACAACATTAAGAAGAGTAATGGAGATTGTACCTCTTTCAAGAAGTAATAACTTAAGCTCTTTTTAGCTCCAGAGACTAGTACAGGATCCCACACCCTCTCGAGCCTGTACTGGACAAAATAGCAAGAAATGGTGCAGATCAGATAGATTGTGTTCTTCCATCAAATCATGGATGAGAAGATGATGCATTTCTTACAGATAATGCAGCCTTTCAAATCCACCACCCGAACCCAAACCTGATAGTCCAAGACACTGCAGCATCTTAGGGGTTAACCTGCCGCCAGATGGAAGAACAACCTGTAAAAGAAATGTTGCATAAGAACATATTTCCAAAGCCACAGAATTTTTACGGTAAAATTGACTTACCCCTCCGCCTTCACTTTCACTTAAGTATCTTACAACCTCATGAATCACTTGTATATCCTGAGGATACCTCTTATAGTACTTCTCATTTTGTTGTTGAACCTGTTTAAAGCAAGCTCTGTATACAGTTTGTGCAGTGCAAGGCTCTCCTAGTGGTGGAAGCCCTCCAGTTAAAAGGACAGATTTCAGCCCTTCTGGAGCAAAACTCAAATATGTAACAGCACAAAATCCGCCGTAACTCTGCAATTAGAAAAAAAGGGTAGTAGCATAAGAATAATGCTGCGTCATTTTAACAGAGTACATTACTTATCTCCAAAGTCATGCTATGTCCATGTCAGTAATTAAAAATTGCAAGGGAGGTTTGTGTGAAACAAAAAAAAAATCGCATTAAGGCTTTATCTTCAAAGAGTGAAGTATCGACAAGTTAGCTTTCTGTTATTTACAGATTTAGTTTTCATGCCCCCATGTTCAGTGATGTTAACAACTAACAGAAATCAAGATTTTTTTTTTCACTATTTTAAGTTTAGAATCATGCTGAGGAGCACTTGTCCCATTGTACAGATACTTTTTCTGTTGAAATATTTAATGAAAGCAAGATATATATATACATGTACCTAAAGTCTTATGATGGTATCATTGATCAAGTGCTTTTCAGATAGCATACCTGTCCTAGGACTGTCCAAGGCTTGGCATCTGGTACAAGATGTAGACGAATAAATTCTGCATCCTTAACTATATTATCTGCCCTGAAATGCTTCAAGTACTCCACCTGCTTTGCGGGAGATGCAATTTGCGAAAGTGATGATGGTGTTAATGGTGTGGACAATCCTGTTCCCCTCTGAAATAAGAAGGATAGATGTAAACACAAAGATAGTCCAAGCCTCCAAGGGGGGAACAAAGACAAAGAGAACTCAGGATCTACCCAGGAAATTCAACATTGTTCATTCTTACCTGATCTAGCAGCACAACACGGTGATCTTCACATGCTTTCTTTAACCATCCACCTGCTTCCATGGGACGGGGACTCTCAAATCCAGGCCCTCCTTGTAGGTACAACAAATAAGGCAGAGATGCGTCTTCTTTCCCAGCTGGAACAGTTCAAACACGAGGGCCATCAAGATTTTGGGCAGGAATGTTAATAAACACAGAAGCACTAAAGCTCTAAGCAAGTAGTGACTCTAGCTCTCCCAGCATAAGATCAATTCACACAGACACAAGCCTAAACCAGCAGATAAAATGCAGCAGCTCAATTCAAATTGTTTCATGGTTTTGCTTCACCAAAGTTTCTTCCCCCTACTTGGGTACTTGCCACATCGTTTTCACAGCTGCATTGGTGATTGGTACCTAAGAATCAGTTCTCTAAAAGACAATTGTTTCTAGTCTGTCGGTCTCAGGGATATATGCATAGGATTCAGTTAAGCAAGCAAGCCTGATGCATTTGCACTAATTAGCTGCTGCCGATCGTACAGGCACCATCATAGTCCATGTCCAAAACTAGTGAATTACGCCCCTACTTGCCAAACAATATACCCACACAGCACATGCATCCAGTACAAACTGCAGGCCACCACGCCCGATACTTAACACTCTGCGGACGGCGGATCGCAGTCAGATTTACACGGCGACAAGCAAGCGCGACCTTGTACCTACCGGCGACGACCTCGCGCGCGAAGACGGTGATGGCGGCTCCGCTGCCGGGGTTGGAGTGGTCGAGCGGGACGGCGAACCGGTGGTCGCGGAGGCTGAGGCCCGGCACCGCGTACCACGCGCCGGCCTCGTGCTCCGTCCTCGCCGACGACGACATGGCCGCGGCGGCTCCCCTCGGCGGCGGGATCCGGCAGGGCGAGAGGCGGAGGCGGGCGGCGCCGGGGACGGGGAGGAAGGCCGGGTGGCGTCGGTGGAGCGGGCGCGCCGCTGCGGCTGGGATGACAGTGGCGACGGCGACGGCGGCTGCGCAACGGAGTCTCGCTGCGGCCATGCGGGCGGCCGTCGATTGGATATATAGCTGGTGGGATTGGGCGGATGCCGCATCGAATGATCCAAGGAGGCTTGATTTGACTGACGTCACGCGAGCCGGCCGGGGACAGAAGAGCAGCGGCTGCCTCCTGTTTGCCATAGAGCCTCAGCCCTCAGCCTTGCAAGTCATCAAAATAGGCAAAAGCTCAATGCAATAAGATTTATTTAAAGAGAGTATCATAAGTGAAAAGGGTTTTCTTCTGACGTAAAAAAAAGAGAGAATGAGGTGAGATAATAAGTTCATTATTTCGAAACAATTGTTTCATGAGCTAAATTTTAGAACTATGAGACAATAGTTTTGTTGCCATGCAACCAATAATATTTCTTTATTTTCCCACTAATTAAGGATTTTGTATTAATATGAGACAACTAAAACATCAATCTATTATATAGGTTGTCTGATAAGCTGTCCCAAGATTACATGTCTCTGCATGAGACCGTCTATTAGACAACATCAATGTACTTGCCCGGGCAGGTACACGTCAGCGATACGATAGATCTATAGTGCCACAAAGAATTTTCTTCTGACGTAAAAAAAAGAGAGAATGAGGTGAGATAATAAGTTCATTATTTCGAAACAATTGTTTCATGAGCTAAATTTTAGAACTATGAGACAATAGTTTTGTTGCCATGCAACCAATAATATTTCTTTATTTTCCCACTAATTAAGGATTTTGTATTAATATGAGACAACTAAAACATCAATCTATTATATAGGTTGTCTGATAAGCTGTCCCAAGATTACATGTCTCTGCATGAGACCGTCTATTAGACAACATCAATGTACTTGCCCGGGCAGGTACACGTCAGCGATACGATAGATCTATAGTGCCACAAAGAATTTTCTTCTGACGTAAAAAAAAGAGAGAATGAGGTGAGATAATAAGTTCATTATTTCGAAACAATTGTTTCATGAGCTAAATTTTAGAACTATGAGACAATAGTTTTGTTGCCATGCAACCAATAATATTTCTTTATTTTCTCATAAATTAAGAGATTTTGTAGTACTACGAGACAATTAAAACAACAACTTATTGTATTACGTGTCACCCCATGAGACTCTCAAATCCAGGCCCTCCTTGTAGGTACAACAAATAAGGCAGAGATGCGTCTTCTTTCCCAACTGGAACAGTTCAAACACGAGGGCCATCAAGATTTCAGGCAGGAATGTTAATAAATACAGAAGCACCAAGGCTCTAAGCAAGTAGTGACTCTAGCTCTCCCAGCATAAGATCATTTCACATAGACACAAGCCTAAACCAGTAGATAAAATGCATCGGCTCAATTCAAATTGTTTCATAGTTTCGTTTCACCAAAGTTTCTTCCCCTCACTTGGGTACTTGCCACATCGTTTTCACAGCTGCATTGGTGATTGGTACCTAAGAATCAGTTCTCTAAAAGACAATTGTTCCTAGTCTGTCGGTCTTAGGGATGTATGCATAGGATTCAGTTAAGCAAACAAGCCTGATGCATTTGCACTAATTAGCTGCTGCCGATCGTACAGGCACCATCATAATTTTTTTGGACATGGAATTTCGTTCAAAAAGGCACCATCATAATCCATGTCCAAAACTAGTGAATTACGCCCCTACTTGCCAAACAATATACCCACACATGCATCCTGTACACACTGCAGGCCACCAGGCCTGATACTTAACACTGCGCGGACGGCGGATCGCAGGCAGAGATACATGGCGACAAGCAAGCGCGACCTTGTACCTACCGGCGACGACCTCGCGCGCGAAGACGGTGATGGCGGCTCCGCTGCCGGGGTTGGAGTGGTCGAGCGGGACGGCGAACCGGTGGTCGCGGAGGCTGAGGCCCGGCACCGCGTACCACGCGCCGGCCTCGTGCTCCGTCCTCGCCGACGAAGACATGGCCGCGGCGGCTCCCCTCGGCGGCGGGATCCGGCAGGGCGAGAGGCGGAGGCGGGCGGCGCCGGGGACGGGGAGGAAGGCCGGGTGGCGTCGGTGGAGCGGGCGCGCCGCTGCGGCTGGGATGACAGTGGCGACGGCGACGGCGGCTGCGCAACGGAGTCTCGCTGCGGCCATGCGGGCGGCCGTCGATTGGATATATAGCTGGTGGGATTGGGCGGATGCCGCATCGAATGATCCAAGGAGGCTTGATTTGACTGACGTCACGCGAGCCGGCCGGGGACAGAAGAGCAGCGGCTGCCTCCTGTTTGCCATAGAGCCTCAGCCCTCAGCCTTGCAAGTCATCAAAATAGGCAAAAGCTCAATGCAATAAGATTTATTTAAAGAGAGTATCATAAGTGAAAAGGGTTACAACCTGCAGCACCAATATCAGAATAAATGGCAATGCCACCGCTCGATAGACATGCACCAAGCGCAGTACCTGTTTAGTATTTAGTAGTAGAAAAAGTCTATTTTAACCCTCCAATTCTTGCCTCAGTTTAGTTTCGACCATCGAACTCTAAAATCGGAAATCTCTGACCATCAAACTATTAAATTTGTTCAAACTTAACTATCGAGGCAATTTTGATGGGTGGTTTTAATTTTTTTATTTACAATTTAGTCCTTAAATCTTAAAATGATTAGTATTTTTTTGCTCGTATCTCCAATTTAGGTGATTTTGCGATCACAGATTCATAGCAGTGAGCTTTATCTTTTAAAATAGTCTTTATAACTATTTTATCAATATTTAATATATTATTTTATGTTGTTGTATAAAAACATGAATATAAAAAAGTAAAACAATCTGTTAGAAAATAATACGTCCATGACTTTAAAAGGTAAAGGTTATCGTTACGATCGCGTGACCATAAGAATCACTTAAATCGAATATAAAAAATAGTAATCAATTAAAAATCGAAGGACTATCCTAACTAAAAAATAGCCTTTGCATCTTCAAATGATTTATAGAGTGTTAGAAAAGTTTTCTCTTTGACAATAATAAATTTAAACGCACGTGCAGCACATACGTTTATTGATGACACATACGTACTAAACAATATCACTTGAGTGTACCATGGTAAACAGACCAGTCGTGCGGCAGTACCTGTTTAGTATTTAGTAGTAGAAAAAGTCTATTTTAACCCTCCAATTCTTGCCTCAGTTTAGTTTCGACCATCGAACTCTAAAATCGGAAATCTCTGACCATCAAACTATTAAATTTGTTCAAACTTAACTATCGAGGCAATTTTGATGGGTGGTTTTAATTTTTTTATTTACAATTTAGTCCTTAAATCTTAAAATGATTAGTATTTTTTTGCTCGTATCTCCAATTTAGGTGATTTTGCGATCACAGATTCATAGCAGTGAGCTTTATCTTTTAAAATAGTCTTTATAACTATTTTATCAATATTTAATATATTATTTTTATGTTGTTGTATAAAAACATGAATATAAAAAAAGTAAAACAATCTGTTAGAAAATAATACGTCCATGACTTTAAAAGGTAAAGGTTATCGTTACGATCGCGTGACCATAAGAATCACTTAAATCGAATATAAAAAATAGTAATCAATTAAAAATCGAAGGACTATCCTAACTAAAAAATAGCCTTTGCATCTTCAAATGATTTATAGAGTGTTAGAAAAGTTTTCTCTTTGACAATAATAAATTTAAACGCACGTGCAGCACATACGTTTATTGATGACACATACGTACTAAAACAATATCACTTGAGTGTACCATGGTAAACAGACCAGTCGTGCGAAGTGTTTTTAATTCTTAGGATACTAGAGATAAATTTAACTCTCTAGGAGATGATCTAACCAACCTGCCGTGCTGCTCGGTGCTCGCCTTGCACTGGTTCGACGGAGCAGAGCGCCGCCGGTCAGCCGCTCGCGAGTTCTCTGCGCGCCCCGCCGCGAATCGCAAGTTCGTGATGCTCCGCGTCCGATGCCACCTCTTTCCCGCCGTCCGTGCGGCATGGCCTCTCCCCGCTGCTTCCTCCCTCCACCACCTCGTCCTGTACAGCGCCGCCGTCACTAAACCCACTGCTCCCTTCGCCGCCGAGCCTCGGTTTTAATTGCCGAGGAATACCTCGTCGCCACCTGCGGCCTCACGCCAGAGCAAGCCCGCAAATCCTCCAAATACATCACTCACCTCAGGTCCTCCTCCAATGCAGATGCCGTTCTCCGCTTCCTCGCGGGCATCGGCCTCGACAAAGCCGACGTTGCCACCGCAATCACCAGGGACTCACGGCTCCTCTGCGATATTGCGTTAGGGTGGACGAAACCCTAACCCACCGCTTTGCCCTGCTCCGCGACATCGGCCTCTCCACGCCGCGTCGCCGCATATCTCCCACCTCATCACCATAGTGCCACGAGTCTTTTCCTGTCCTGCCAAGATCTCGCGCCTCTCATTCTACCTCTCTTTGTTAGGTTCATACAACAAGGTGCATACAGCCCTCAAGAGGAATTTCAACCTCCTCAGTGGCTCAGTCTAAACCCCGAGAGTGTGGTCAAGCCTAATATAGATTTGTTGAGGCGATGCGGCCTTACTGATTCCGATATTGTCAAGCTCGTCGTGGGCGCCTCAAGAATGTTCTCATTGGAGCCAGAGGGCGTCAAGGAAATTGTGGCATGTGCCGACATGCTTGGTGTGCCACGCAACTCAGGGATGTTCAAGGGCACCCTTGTGGCCATCTACGACATCAGCCCTGGGAGGGTGGATGCAAGGATTGATTTTCTTGAAAAAGGCTCCTGATTGCTCTGAGGCTGAGGGCAACGAGATCCTCTCCCATCATCCTGCGCGATGGCTCTCGGCAGTCACCGCATCCACGCCGTTCCGCATCGATCTGACGATGGCCAGCTCCCACCCCGCCAAACTCATCTTCACAGGCCACAAAGCAGCCCATCGAGTGGCCCATCTCAGCCCACGGCACCACGCGACTCCTCGTCGCCGTCTCCTTCCCTTCCGCCGGCGTCTTCCTCACTGCCCATCTCCTCGCCGCCGGAGAGGCAATTCGAAGGAGGCCTGGGACCGGAAGAAGCGGACGCGGTTGAGCGTCGGCCAGATTCCACCTTCGCCCCCGTCCAGATGCGCTTCACGGCCGCCACGGTGCCCCGGCCCCGGCGCCGCCGCTCCGGCTGGCGTACGCGACGCGGCACACGTGCCCCGCGCCGCCCTTGCCGATGAGGTTCTCGCCGGCGAGCCCGCGTGCCACGACCGGTGAGCTGGTTGGACGACAGGTTCAGCTGCCTGCCCTTCTCCTCGCCGCCAGCTCACCGGCGAGATTCCGGCCTCAGGTGGTTGCCGCCGACGTGCTCCGCGCACCAGGGCGCGACGGGGACGGGCGCGACGCGGAGGAGCCCGGATCCTACGGCACCGGTGACGAGGGAGCCGCCGGCTTCCGGTCAGCATCGAGAAGAAAATGAAGAGCGGCGCTGTTGTGGGCTGACTTGGGCCAGGAATGTTGGGTGCACCGTAGGATGGGAGCGGGACGGTCCTGATGCCCGTGACTGCAGGCTGACATCAAGCCGCATGATGGTAGAGGATCTCGTTCCGGCTGAGGTGGGTATTGCAGTTGGCAAGATGCCTACCATTGTGACTGTTGCAGAGGATAGGCTGAGCCATACTGTGGAGTTCCTCAAGATGGAGGTTGGTCTCAGCTCTGCCTATATTGTGCACAGGCCGGCACTGTTAGCTTATAGCATGAAGAAGCGGCTGATGCCCCGTCATTATGTCCTAAAATTTCTGAAGGAGAAGGGATTGGTGGATAAAGATGTTGACTTATGTAGTGTGGTTTGTCAAATCGAGAAGACATTCATCAAGAGGTTTTTTGATCCTCACAAGGAGAGTGTTCCAGGGCTTGCAGATGCTTATGCTGTGGCCTGTGCAGGTCAAGTTCCTCCTATAATCCAGCCATGAACCATGACAGCTTGTAATGGAGGCAAATTGTTGACATGTTAACATGTTAGATCATGCTCGCTTAATTTGGTTTTCTAGGCAACTGGTTGCTTTTGCCATTTTTATGCTTGTACCTTGACAGCGTCATTGAAGCCTTTAGAGACGTATCAGTGTATCACTGGCTATTTGATGCTCTTCTTTTCTTGCTTTATGTAGCTTACCGATATTGCCTGCTGCTTGCTTTGACAAAGGCACGAAGCAGTGCTTCTCCATGTGTTGTTAAGATGAGCTGTGAAATTGTTTGGTACCAGATGAATCTGTAGATTGAGGTATTTGACTGATGTCTTTGAGGGTTATGTATTCATTGTAGTGCTTTATTGATCTAGTGGTATCAGACTGCTTGTTAATGTTTTCTGTGTTACTGTGTGCTTGAAATATCCTACTTCATTTCTTCAGTTCAATTTTTCAAAAGTGAAAGTGTCCTTTAGTTTGTTCAGAAAGAATGAAGAGTTATTTTTGTGTGTGCGACTTTTCCCTTGAATGCTGTATTCAAAACATATTGCTTTTTTTTGGTAAAGCTACTTTCAATATTTTATTAGATCTTGTCTACCCATATTTTAGAAAATCATGGGAAGTGCTGTCTTGGAGAAGGTTATGCTTGTGTTGAATTGTATCTTCGCCATAAGTTGTTGCCTTATGGTTTTCATTCGTTCTATAAAGATCTTGAGAATCGCTTTTGTGTACTATTAGTATTAACTGTGACAGAAATTTCGATTGCTTCTCTGGACGTATACTCAAAGCATTTTTGTGTTTGGCAGATTTTCACTTTTTTTTCTTCCATCGTAATTTGACTAACTCTCATAGATGTGATTCACTTATATCGTGTATGATTTCGTTTTCATTTATTTGGTAGCTGTTTCTTGAATTGAAAGTGCATTCAGGCATGAATTCATGCTTCTGTCACTGTCTTTTGCTTGCTGTTTCTGAAGCCTGACATATGGCCTTGTCCTGTGCATCTGATCGCTCTCAATTGCGAGTTTACAACTCTGAACTGGATAAACTAGCCATCATTGGATCAGTAAACCAAACAGACTATTGTTTAATTAGCTATGGTTCAAATAAGAAACTATATGTTCAATGGGTAGGCATTCAGAAACTAGAACATACTTCCAATAAAACCTGCATCATCAGATGTGTTACAGCTTAGCATTCCCGTACACTTGACTAATTGCTTTTCACTTCATTTGTGCATTACATGGATTGTAACTTGTAAACCATCACCTTGTAACTCGTGCATCAAAATGAGAAAGATGCTGACTTTTTCCGTGTGGTTATTCAAATTGAGAAGACATTTGCTCAGACATTTCTGGAGAGTGTTCCAGGGCTTGCAGAGGCTTATGCTGCTGCTTGTGCAGATCAAGTTCCTCCTGTTGGTCAACTATGGCAGCGTGGAATGTAGACATCTTTTGACACATTGAATGTTAAATCATGCCTTCATGAGTACGCTTGTACCTTGGCAGCTCAGTGAAGCATTTGCGGGTTATTTGTTGCTCTTATATCCCTGATTTGTGCTGCTTACCCATACTCCCTTAGACCTGTAGCTTTGCTTGGACAAAGCAGTTTTTTGCCTAGTCTTGTTATTGATGAGCTGCTAAATTATTTGATACCAGATGTTCGTTGGGTATTTATCTGGTGCCTTTGACATAGTTTGAATTCCTAGTGGTAGCTGACTGCTTGTTAATGTTTACTTTGTTCGAAACTTGGAACTTTAAGTTTTCACATTGATTCCCAAATGTAAAGATCTAGAGAATTGTAATTTACTAGTTACGACGTATCTTCTCCATAATCCGCTGCTTTTATACTTTGTTGGTTCATCTTAGTTGAGAATGTGCGAGTATAGTTTCATATTGTATTACTAGTATTACACAACATGAAAACTACCGGTCAGGAAACCCCCGTGAGTACCGGTTTTTCTGAGGACCATGTGTGTCCGAGGGACCGAGTGGATGGTCGCTTTTCTTGTGATGAGTGATTAACAACGTTGTGTGGACTGACGTTTGCCTTGGCTCAAGTATTGCAGGTGTAGGATGCGGCTTGGTTTGCATTGGTGCAGGTGAAGAACAAGCGCGAAAGGTCTTAGCCGGAGCGGCCTCCCAGGAGCGGAGAGACAAGTAGGCTTGGTTCGAGGGACCCGGTGGCCAGTGGGATCAAGTGCGGTTCACATGGTGCAAGAACAAGCGAGGCAACGTGGATGAAGGTGATCGAGCCGGTACATTGGGCGCGGCCGAGTCAAGGAACGAGGCAAGACCGAGTAGACCGTCCGGGAGCCGGAGGTGAAAGGCTTGGCGTGCTCGAGGCTTGGTGTGGAGGCTGGACCAAGTACGCGGGGTTTGGTGGTGCTACCAGAAAACCATCAACCGAAGGCTCGGCGCGACGGAGACGGTATCCGGGCGCGTCGGGAACCTTCGAGGCGGGGGGCACGCGGCGTGATCGAGGAGCTTGCGTTGGAGGTGAGCAAGGCCCGATGGATGCGTGTCCGCTCGATGGGTCTATTCATGTATTGACCAAAATGCCCCTGCGTGGGCTTGAGTTGTAACTCCTAGTGTAAGGGCACTTCGGTCATTTGTCCGGAGGGCTCTTATGTATATAGGAGGAGTGGCTGATTGGGCAGCCATCTCTTTGGCTTAGTTGGGTGGGAGTGCTCTTTTTGGGGTGCTCTTGGTGAGAGGAAGAGAGGAGAGAGTTGGATCTTTGAGTGATCTTTTTGCCATCCTAGTTTTGTTTGTTGCTAGGAGTGGCTTGTAACCGAACCTCTTGTGGTAATCCAAAGATCAAATTCGTGCTCAAGTTTGTGTCCTTTGCAAGATCTGAAATTTATCTTTTTCGGGATTTTCGGGTGAATTTTTGGGGGATTTTTGTGGTCACCTCGATTCTTCGTTTCTAGGCCGTTTGGCTCCGGATTTATTTGAGGGGATCATGGGTGAGTGCCTTGCGCCTCTTTGTGGATGATCTTGCCCCCTCAAACGCCGGGAATCGGTCTCGATTTGAAGTTTCGTGGATGAACTCGAGTTTGGCGTGTTCTTCGGTGTGATCCAAAATTTGCGACGGTTACTTAACTTTTTTAATCTACTTCGTGGATCTGATTGCCCTTGTAGAGGTGCTGTTATGGCTCAAGTTTCGTGCGTTCTCGTTGTGAATTGAGGGAGATCAATTCGTTTGAAGTGGAGCGGCTGTTCTTGTGTTTATGTTTGTGTGCAGGTGATTTCGCGTGCGGGAGCAGCAGCACGCGGCGCCCGCGGCAGCTCGCGCAGCAGCAGCGTACGCGGAGCAGCTTGCGGCGTGCAGGCCCAGCTCGGCTCGCGCGGCCCAGGCGGGAGGGCGCTCGGCCCAGCAGCACGCGAGGGAGCCGGCGCAGGGAGCAGCCCAGGCGGGGCAGCTTGCAGCCTAGCTGCAGCGAGCAGCACAGTCCCGTTCAGGCTTGCAGCGCTACCAGACCAGTGCGTGCTACCAGACCAGTCCCGTTGAGGGTGAGCAGCAACTTCAGTTTTTAATCATGAAGGGTCACTTTCTAGCTACAGTGAATAATGATTAGAAAATTATTCTTGCTCCCATGATTGGCCGACTATTGTTTGTGCTTCATTTGTTTAAACCTGCTGTTTGAGAACATTGAGCTAAACAATTAGTCAGCTTGGCTTTGCTTTGGTTAGTAACAGTAATTGCTCATTTTGGTGAAAGCTAAATTAAATGCAGCTTGAGCTTATCTTCCTGCAAGTTAATTAGTGCTCTTATTGAGAATTGTGCTTCCGCGGTACTTTGAGAAATTCCTAACCGTTCCTAGGGTGAGTAAGTCACTAGTTGGCTTGTGTCACCTTGACGGTTAGAAGAGAGGCACGTCGGAAGTGATTTTGGGACATAGGCCGAGTTTCGCTCATCGGAGAGAAATTTTTATCGGCTCCGATTCACTCCCCCCTCTCTGGTCGCCGTATCGATCCTTCATTTTCGATAATGGCTGGCCAGGCCTCTTGCTCGGTACTAATGGCTCTGTTTAGTACCGGTTGGTAACTAATCCTAACCAGCGCCCAGTTTAGTATCGACTATGATTACCTGCCGGTACGTCTACTATACTAGTACTAGTATAGGTGCTAGAGACACATCACACGAGCATATTTGTGGAAACGACTATGAACCGGTTGTGCCTAAGACAGTATTTTGCATCGTATGTTTCCATTTTCGATCTCAAGATCAGCCTCCGTTCCATCGTGCCAAATCAGAGGCAGCTTTTAAATTTTGGCTAAAAAATTAGTTTTCTGACTTTTAGGCATTTTAGCTGCTAAATTTGTGTTATTAACTTTTGTAATAAATTTTTATTCTCATCAAATCATGTTATTAACTTTTATAATAAATTTTTATTTTCTCATCAAATCAAAAGGTAGAAAAACTTCTTAGAAGCGAAAGGCGAATTTCTAGGAAACAAGACTATATAAAAACCCCGTTACTAGATTTGTCTTCAAATTACTTTTGCTAACTATTGCATACTACTCTTTACAGGTCTATTAACACTTTTCATCACCTAACTTTGACCAAGTTTATAAGAAGATATAAAAACATCTACAATACCAAATTTATTTCATTAAATTTATCAGGAAATATATTTCATTATATTTTTCTATAAGCTTAGCCGAATAAATTTGACTTATGACAACCAAAAAAAACAGACGGGGTAATTAAGTAATTACTTCATTTCCTTCATCCCACCAGGGCCACCACTGGGCAGAACTAATAGCATACTAATATGATTTACATGTGCGAGAGCTAGCTCGATAGATAACCAGATAGGCGTATACTATTGCTAATGCTTTGTACAGCACTGGTACTAAGCTAAGCAGCCAACTACATAAACTGCTGCAAATTACAAACAACTCGAACAAGTGCAGCACCGGCAGGTCAGCGGAGCATTGTCACCACTCACTATTCACTAGGCTCTTCCTACACCAACTTAGACCATCTTAGTTCCAAAACACCAGCCAAAAGGATAAGTAATATCCATTGTTAAGTTCATGGCCACATGTCCTGCTTGATGTGACTAACACAACAACAAAATTCCAGGCAGTTAGTGAGGCCTTCGAGCACCCGAAGCGCTGGGAGGATGAGCAGCCTGCTGATAGCGCCGAAGAGCAGAATCATAGGCATTGCCTGTCAGACTCCCTCTCATCCGTCCCGTGGGGCACCAGTTCTCATCCACAGGGAGTTCAGATGAAAAGGCATCTGAGGAACTAGCCTGAGGTGTGCTTGGAGCAGCGGACGGTACACTGGGAGTCTGCAGATGCGGGGGTGCCCGCTGTAGAGATGGAGTTGCTGCATGATGTGTGCTTGGAGCAGCGGATGGTACACTGGGAATCTGCAGATGCGGTGGTGCCCGTTGTAGAGATGGAGTTGATGCATGAGGTGTGCCCAGAGCAGCGGATGGTACACTCGGAGGCTGCAGGTGCGGTGGTGCCCGCTGTAGAGATGGAGGAGTTGCTGCATGAGGTGTGCTCGGAGCAGCAGGTGGTACACTGGCAGGCTGCAGATGCGCTGATGCCCGAGGCACTGATTGCAATCTCGGTGCCTGGCTTTGCTGGGTTTGGATATGGTTTTGGATGTCCGCTTGGATTGGTCGGACATGTGCAGCTGTGGTGGTTTGGCCTGCTGCAGCCAGAGCCGTTTGGTTCATGGTCATTCGTGTGTGCCTGAGCTGGTCAAGGGTTGGAGTCTGCTGCATAGGTGTAGGTCTGTAGGTGTTCCCTCCTCCAGCCTGTCCTGAGATTCCTGGCGGTGGTCGTGCACCCGTGAGGTGTGAGGCAGGCAGACTAACAACCCGACTGGGCAGATGGTTTGATGTGTTGCGCATGTCCTGCCAACAATTATGATTATGTCAATACATGATTGTCATGGTATATATAAAATTAAAATTGTCATGATATATATAAAATAAAGCAGACGCTTTCCCCGTGCCATAGATTGTAGCTTGCTGCTGGTGCCAGGTTCAGTCAACAGACAGAAGTACTTCACTATATCAAGTTATCAACTATCAAGATTCAGGTCCTAGGGCCACCAACATCCTTGCTAGTACAGCAAAGAGCCAGTTGCCCAGTATATGCTAATAGAAATACACAGCACCAGAATGTGATTCATGTTAGTTGGTAGGTTCATAGAAATACAACATGCACAACAACCCTTAACTAAGTTTACCTAATTCAACTGTAAGATAGTGATACATAACTAACATGAACTAATAACTTAGTTTTGTCAAAGGAACTGTTGCAGCGGTTGTTGTGCATGTTGTATTTCTATGAACCTACCAACTAACATGAATCACATTCTGGTGCTGTAAACGACGCAGGAGAGCTGCGTGCCATTTCATTAAGAAGAAGAAAAACAAACAAGAAACCTGGACCAGCAAACCGGTTGAGGTTACACACAACACACCCTTACATGACCTTAGAACAAAACTAGAGAAGGCTTCTCCACAGGACAGGAGAAAAACATGTCCTATAGTCCCCTTCAGGTGCGTGTCAATTATTATTGTTATGTTAAGGTATTTCAGGTGCCCTGCAGATTCTCTCAAAAATAAAAGAAAAGACAATTTAAGCAGTTCAAGCTAGTAATAGGTATGTAATGTAATAACTAATGTTGCCATACAGGTATGTAATGCAACAACTAATGTTGCCTTTCCCTTAGAAAAAACTAATTTTGACAGAATGGCACAGCTTTGACCCTTAAATAGCTTTAGTATCCAAGCTCTGATGCACAGGATAACTTTTCATTTATCGCAGAATATCTGGTTGCAACCTTGCTATTGTGACTATTGGATGATAAAGTTATACTATCTTATGTTAGATGCTACTACAGATTATAATATAGTGACTAGAAAAGATGTTTACCCGTGGTGTTGCCTGTAGATGGGATGTAGCAGCACTGGGAGTCCTTGGTAACGGTCCGCTGCCGTTATTCATTGGAGCAATGACACAGTCCGGATTCATAACTTGATGTGCTTGGTAAGTTGAAGAAGCTGGAGTAGATGGTTGGATAGGAGGTGGACAATTGAGGATATTTGGCTGCAACCTTGTTTGTGACCCAGGATTCTGTGGTGGCACTGGCAATGCCTGGACTCCTACCGGCTCCCTCCTGGGATTTCTAGGTATAGGAAGCCTTCTCACTTCTGATCCATGTACTGGACCCATTTGTGGTTGCAAGTGTACAGTTTCACGATGTGTTTCCTGTGAAATATGTTGCACACTAGATGTTGAGCTAGAGGTTTCAAGAGAAGGAGAGACAGCATCTGTAATGACAGGACGCAGAACATTTTGGGGTAGAATAGATTCCAAGGTCCCAAGAGAACTCACTCCCAGCCCACTAGCAAATGGTTGTGATGAATTTTGACGAGAAGTAAAAGTCATGTTGCTACCCCCATTATTTCCATCTCCTAAATACAGATCTTCTGCCTGGACTGCCATAGGGAAATCTGGAAGATAGTCTGACACAGATAAATCTTGACTGTTCAACAGAGGTTTCGTATCTTCTAAAGCCGATGCCCAATCCATCGGCAGATCATCATCACCATTGCTATTTATCAGATCTATGACACCTGAAGACGACGAATCGGTTTCCATAGCTTCTCCAGTCTGCTGAATGGCATCACCTCTATGTCTGTCTGATTTCTCATCATGAGCTGGAGCAGCTTTCCAAGATCCATCAGCAAATACAAGGACATCAATAACATCATCTCCTGTTTCATCTAGTATCTGCATTAAAAGGAAAAGGGAGGTCACAGAAGAAAAAAAATGAAAAAATGCACAAAATTTAACTTGCCTTTGTCATCTTTTGGTCAATACGTAGGTCAGTGAAGTTTGACGGGGTATTACAATATGGGCATCGCCAGTTTGGCTTTCTCGAGTTCATCTCCATGTAATTATCATAGTCAAAACACTAAACAATACAGTTGTGTTAAATTTTGTAAAAAAGCTCACTGAATCAATATAAACAAGGCAAGATTAAGTAAATACCTGATAGTGTTTGCAAAGGCGCCCTTTAATAGGAGTTTTTATACGCTTCAAACTGCAACAAGAGAAGACCAACAAAATTAAGCCCGTCATCCAAAGGCAGCTCACTAGTATACAATCAAATATTAAGTCCATTAGTATACGTTGAGTAGATTTTACTACAGAGTGAAAGACACAATTAGAAAGTTGTTACATTGTGAATGTATGGTCCAGTATCCAATTGAAGGCTGTGAGTGCAGTCATAGTCCTTGTATTCATATGAATTCAAGACATAATTATTGCTTTTTGCACTTTTTTGTCACCAGCCATACACACAATATATATACATATATATATACATACATATATATATAGTAATACTATATTCTACCCTGGTACAGAATAAGCTATTCCATACCCGAGCTAGCTTCTCCCGGACCGGCCCAGCGGCGCAACCTGCTCAACCAGACCACAGCCCACCAGATTGTTCTATCGCAGGAACCCACAAATCCCACGATCCCCCGTTTATCCCGGAACCCACTCGACCAAACAAGGTACCCTATCCTTTCTAGAAAAAATCCCATTGAGACCAGATTGGTTGTAAATATAGTTCTTCTACATATATGTCTATATGCATACGATTTCACAGCATGCAATGTTTGAAACATGATACAGCAAAAGTCTATTCCATGGGAAATGCAACACAGTACCTTATAGGACAATTTAGGGAGATTCTTGATGGTCCTTCAAGTACATCAGAATCTACAGAGATCAGGAAATATCATAAATATATGAAAAAAAAGTATTCAAAGTAAGCTGTCGATGTGAAAATGCATGTACTGTATAAACTACTGCCAATGAATACACATAGATCATGGAAAATGTCTTCCTTACTATTCATATGTTGGCCCTACTACATAAAGACAACAGATACATGCAGGGGAACCAAAGAGGGCAACGTTAAAAATTCAAAGCCTCAACTTTTGATATCGCTTGACATGGAAATCAAAACTACAGTGAAAGAACTACACAGTTTATTTTTACTGTCACTATATAAACTTCATACAGGCTAAAAATGTTTCTTTGGACAGGAAAGCAAGGCATGACGCAAAAAAAAATAGTATGGAAATGCTATCAACAAATGAGCATAGTTATTAAAATTAAACAGACTGGTAGCAGAAATGAAGCTTGGTTCAGCATGTTCATGTCATCAGATAGATCTCGCGTTTAAGCCATTTTGAACTGGCAAAGCACCGAGCCATCTGATTTAAGAGAACTAGTTGTTCCAGTGCAAACTATTGAACCCGCCTGAGTAGGTCAGTTACCCATCCAGTTTCAACTACTATGCAAATAAGCCCTTCAATTTATGGGTTGCTAGCAGATGATCCAGCTTTTTGTAGCATCTTCATATGTTGTGTGTAGGTTCATCTGCTTACAAGCATTCTCTTCCAAGATAACCTAATTGTTCAATACAAGCCAATGTATTTTCAGCTTTATGGACCAAGAAAACTTTACAGGTTTCATGTGACCATGGGAAATGTCTCGAGTAGGACAAAAAACCAAGTCTATCTCAAGTAGGGTAAAAGACAAAGTTTGTAAAAAGCTGGAGGGAATCAAATTAGACCAAAATTCACCAGTTTAAAACCAAAAACCAAACATAGTTTAAACAGGTAAACTACAGTTAACTGTCCTCCACCTACAAACTGGGACCCAGGGAAATTGAATACAGTTCCAGACACCAGATTCGTTTTGCATACACTTTACCATGCAGAACGTCACACCCAAGCTTGGCTAGTCAGTTGTTCTCAACATGAGGTCAAACAGAAAGAAAGGAGCTGATAGACTATGGCAAAAAAACTAAAAAGGAGTGGAAATCATGTAAATCATGTAATACAAATAGATTGGCAATTATAGAAGTAAAAATGCAAGTCTAGATCCAATAAAGAAATATACAATAAAAATGTGTCAATGGGTATGAAGTATCAGACACAGATGTAGATGGAACTACATGGATATTTCACTCAAGAGAATACATGCTGTCATTACAAGAAAAAAAAATATTTTGATTGAGCCAAGACACTGAACATGCACTCTGCACTGAAAGAACTGAAACAGATTTCACCTACCTGCAGGAACAGTGATAGGTTGAGCATAGTCATCCAGTTTTGGAGAACTGAAGGATGTCAAATTGTTTACAAATGCTACAGCTATGACATAATTAGCTGCAATATAAAGTTGAAATCAACAGCCATAAGTAAACAATTGGGGCTAATTGGTGTATGCTTCTAAAGTACAATTCAGAGCAGACAGCATAGTAACCAGGCATATACCATTAAAATATCCAACAGCTTGGATAATGTTTGCCCCATATTTGAGCATTTTGGTGATATCAGTAGGAAACTGGGGTCCCACATCCTGTTTGAAATGGAGGAACTCAGTTTTCCAATAAAAAAAATGAAGCTTAACCAGATGTTGCAGAGGGCATGGAAGCCAAGAAAATGAAACAGGACACTAACCATTGAAACATTAGTCCTCTTGTCCACGCCCTTTCCATTGACCAAAAAGCTGAGGAGAAAAGGAAAAGGATCACTCATGTTTCTTGGTTTAACATTGGCATGTGATGAACATCAAAGCTGAAAGAGAAACAAACCTCACGTGTGGTGGGCTTGTGACACATGACGAGGTATCCAAATTTTCCTTTTCTATGACAATTAGTCTCTGAAAAAAGTGAGATAATCAGTGTAAATATTTAATAAAAAATCTATATGAAAAAAACAAAAGAAATATTCCTGAACTCCAGTCACAAATATGCCCCTAACTTCAATTGGTACAAATACAAAAATATGAACTTGGAAAAGACGAGTGTACATAGAAAGTCCTTGCATTATTTAGCATACAAGCAAACTCTATGCAACTGGTAGTTCACAAACTAGTGACAGGCAGTCAACACTCTTCTGGCATCTATAGTTTCAAAGAGATATCACAGATATCTAAATGCATTTCAATTTAGAGGATATCTAAGCAAGCTAGATATTTTTTCTGGTATTACAGGGAAAGAGAGTGGATAGCATACAACAACAACAACAACAACAACAACAACAACAACAACAACAACAACAACAACAACAACAACAACAACAACAACAACAACAACAACAACAACAACAACAACAACAACAACAACAACAACAACAACAACAACAACAACAACAACAACAACAACAACAACAACAACAACAACAACAACAACAACAACAACAACAACAACAACAACAACAACAACAACAACAACAACAACAACAACAACAACAACAACAACAACAGTGTAGCATATGCATAGCATATGGAAACCAAATATCCCAATCTGCAATATGTGATGAGCTTTACAGGAGATTCGGGCACAGTGCACTGTGAAAATATTGTCAATTACAGGATCAATACCATCTCATAGGCAACTTAAGTATTCAAAAAGAAGATCTAACAGATTTGTTGTCTGTTCAATTCACATGTTTGATAAGAAACAGAAGGCATGAAACACATATTGAAACACTGGTATTAGTACGCAAACAATTTAAATAATGGCAACAGCATGTAAATATTTTGCCTACTCGGTAGGCATGCCATAACATTTGTACACCAAGTCCCCGACTATACTTACAATCTTTTCATCTCGAGATAGGTTCCTCTCAATAAAGAAGTCGGCCATTAATATATCATATCCAACCTGCATAGGATAGACAAAAACATCAAAATCATGTATTCAGAGGTAAAATAAGCATTTACCATTCATCAAGAATGCCTCGAAGTATGATAATTTCCAAATTAGATAAAAGCTGACAGTGCATGATCAAATTTTACCAGGTACAGTTGTAAAATTCAAGATTAAGTTAAACATAGTAATTACCTTTGCTTCAATAGAAGTGATTAGACGCTCAAACTTCAGCCGAGGGTAATATCTATAAGATATAGGCATAAATAAAAAATACGACATGTTAGAACAAATAACTTGTACATAGCTGTAATGTAAGATCAAGGTTTGAATATGCCGACATGATTTAGTCCGGAACTACTCCAACACATATATAACCAAATCATTCGGACTCGCGCAAATTCAAATTCAGAAGTTCCAAAAAATTAACCACCTGCTCTAGGTAAATATGAATTAGAATTCTAATTTTTTTTAATCGGAAGATCATGTTAGGTATCATGAGCATCTTTGGATTGAAACAAGGACATTAGAAACCCCATGCTCAAACAATGACATAGGAAATCATCTTTTCTATCATCACTATTACTGTATTTTTTTCTCTAGTTGGGTTTATATCTTGTTTGTATTATAAATTGTGTATTATGATAAATATGTCATGCTGATATACAGTTTTCAGCTCACATGCTACTTTGACAAAAACATTTCCCTGTCAACAAACATTAACCCACACATCAGTTATAGTACATATGTACACGTTTTGTGTGTACATGAGAGAGTATAAGAGAGAGGAAGAGGGAGAGAAAGATTCTCTGCCTTGGCATTATTTGTGATATAACTTGAAGCACGGTGCTGTCACTAGCTGCCTGGCCAGAGGATGTGCAGAAGTTGCCAGAGAGCTGCATACCAAGGGGGAAAATATAACTAGTCAATGTAATGTTTGAAGGCTGCCCCACCACAAGAATGGACCCACGAAAAACTGCTGATGGAACAATTAACATAAACCTAAAAATATTACATGCACACCTCATTAGCCATTCTGAGAATGTCTCCAGAATCTGAAGGCTGAAACCATTTGTTGGAACAAGCATTCTGCAAAACATCCTGTAAGTTATTACCTTAATTTTATTGGTAGATTAAACATCATATTATGCCAGTATGATAAGCTCAAAAGCAAATTGTATAGCTTGAATACAATTATATGCTAAGCAGCCTGTAACTTGGAACAACTCTATGTTCCCTGTTCCAGGAACTTCATCCCAAAACCAGGAATAGAATGTCGACCTAAATGCATCTGCCAGGACAGTGACGGTGCGAAGGGCTGCCAGTGGCGGAGACAAATATAACCAAAACCATGGCAGCGTCCACAGGGGGGAACCACAACAGCATAGGAGGCCTCCAGAGAAAGTGTGAATACCAGATGGATGAGGACAGGGCGACCGAATTTGCGAGTCCTTGATGCAGGAGCTGATGGCCAGCAGGAAGTGACTCAGGCAGTGGCAGCTTTGTATGGAAGGAGAGAGAAACAAGGTGAAACGGGCAGTGGCGGCACTTGGTTTGCATATGAATGCAGTACTGCAATAGAATGCCGAAGGGTATATCCCGTTCATACCATGTGTTTCTAGAGCGACCTCCCACACCCCGTGCTCCCTATCAGCCTATCCTCGACCCATCAACCCAGTAACTTGGTTGCTAAGACTATATTATATAACCAAAATATGCCTAAAACTCTGCAATTAAGCAGTCAGAAAACAAAGAGGGAACAAGGTAATTCTTGCCTAGAGCGTAAGGTCATAGAATATTAAGCACTGGATTAAAACAGAAAAGTTATTGAAAATGTATGCAGTAGACTATTTCTTTCAAACACTACAAGTATATATATGCTTGGAACTCTTATTAGGAAATAAAACATCTTTGAGCACAGGAAGATTGAAGCAGTATATCTTTTCCAAGAGGGGAAAAGAAGGCAACTACCTGAAATCTCACATATATAACCAAGAAAGAACAAAAAATTACCTTGCACGATATTACCAGTACCATAAGCGAAGATTGTATATATGTTTCTTTCCTCAGCTCATATACCTGGCCAAAAATGGCAGATCTAAAATCAGACACAGCAATTGGTGCCCATACCTCAATTTGTCAACTAATTATATGATTCCCATAATGTGAGTCAAAAACAGAGTTCAAGGTCAAATCCAGTAATCCTAATGGCCGTGGCCGTATGTTCAACAGCACACAAACATGCTACCAAAGTTGGAAGATGGCACTAGCAAATCAAGGATGGGCCAGATGGCACCATGAGAGGGAAATCAATGAAACAAAATGTACTGAATAGCATGGCAGCTGCCTAGGTAAAGCATGAGATAGATCAAACAAGGGTTGTTAAGACATAGGGATAGAATGCGAAGAGTATGCTCAGAAGTTGTAATAATTTAATGCCACTTGTTAGGTTCTCTTGGCCTACCCCAACTTGCTTGGGACTAAAGGCTCTGTTGTTGTCGCATGTTAGAAAATCTATACACAGGTAGTAGATTAACAAAATATGCTATTTCTATGCTGGAAATGTTACCTAATTTGAACTATAAAACCACATCGAAGGTGCTACGGGACTTTAAATGATATGTCATGTCCCATTGTCCTACTGAGAAAATGCTACAATACTATCGCGCATTCATTAAAACACTAATGCTGCCTACAATTCTCTTTTGGACAGAAGGAAAAGAAAAGGACAGCTAGCTTCTACTGAAAGCTAGAAGCTCTTGCATAGGAGCAGTTAAACATCCTCTTTTATAATGCATTAATTTATCACAACTGTTTCTTTTAACTGCTTTAATAATTCATTCAAACATATACTCATGTAGAATACAAAATCGGGTTATACTGCTAGCTTCTCAGTGCATAATTACCATATCTGTTCGACCAATACTTCAACTCAGTAGTCGTACACCGATCAAGTAAAATTCCCTAATACACAATGGACTGATACAGGGGGAGAGCAAGCAGCATTACCTTTCTCAAAATGCCAGGTATGTCACCGGCCATCGAAGGAATGTCACTAGCCGAGACCGCGAAGTCAATCCCTCTGCAAGCGCAAGACACGAAGTGTTAGTACGCTGACGAACAGCGCGGCGGGCATAAACCCTAACCAATAAGGGAGCTCGAAGGGGCGGGGCGCACGGGTACGGTGGGAAACCCTAGGGAGCTCGGAATCGCAAGAGGCGGGCGCACCTGGCGAAGGCGTAGACGAGGTGAGCGAACTCGGCGAGGGGGAGGACGCTCATGCCGCGCAGGTGGGTCCTGATGCGGTCGCCGATCGCCTTCAGGCGGATCGAGTTCACGGCCAGCGCCTTCTGCTGCTGGTCAATGGGTGGCTGCTGCTGCTGCGCCTGCGGAGGCGGCGGCGGCGCTGGAGCGGCGGTGGTCGCCATCGTTGCGCAGTTGGGCGGCCGCAGAGCGCGAGCGCCGGAGAGCCGGGAAGTTGCTTTTCCGCTAGTGGCAGCGGGCAGCCTGATAAAAAAAAATGGAGGAAACTGAATTTCACCGAGAATTTTGCGGTAGTGGTTGCTAGTAGGGCGTAGTGATGGGTGGGGCAGACCGACTAAAAGAAACGGAGGGAAAACTAAAAGACATGTACAATTTATGCATGCACACCTATTTTCATCCCTATCACATTTAATTATATTATTATGTTTTCTTAAATAATTATCAAGGATATCAATTATCTCGATACAGTATAACCTGTACTGAGGTAAATGATATGAGGTGTATGTATCTCAAGCTCATGGTATTGTAAACCACAGACATAGCCAGCATGTATTTATACGAAACAAGACATGCTTCGTAGTTGCCATCCTGTC
>OAMR01000022.1:947103-986945 GCA_900205405.1 Echinochloa crus-galli | reverse complement strand
AGATGTGTATAAGAGACAGTATTTATTTATATTATTATGTTTTCTTAAATTATTATCGAGGATATCAACTATCTCAATACAATAGAACTTGTACTAAGGTAAATAATAAGAGCATCATTTAAATTATGGATCTTTACCGCACTGCTGCTTAGTACTAGTATCAAGAAACAATATATATTAGGTATATGTACCCTAAGCTTATGGTATTGTAAACCACAGACATAGCCAGCACGTATTTGACCTAGTACAAAATATGACATGCTTCGTGGTGGCCATTCTGCCTCGGTACGGCTGTACCACACAACATGGAAGATGGAACAACAAAATGATAGGCAGCAGATGGCATAGATTTATTTAGATCACATGAAAGTGTTTGTCAATGAATTATTTTACATCCATATATTTGCTAGTAAAAACATGGCTTGAAAAAGACCAAACTGTCGAGGCCGAACTTTATAAATAAAACAAGTTAAATACTGGGATTACCAGTTTACAATGACGCACAAAACGTTGGAGGATCCAGCACCAACCCATATGTAACGGGACCATCTAGGCCACGCGTTAAAGACAGCGAGAAATTAATCTAGACGTATAAACTAAAAGCCATGAAATCAATGCATTAATTTATCACAACTGTTTCTTTTAACTGCTTTAATAATTCATTCAAACATATAATCATTGTAGAATACAAAACCGGGTTATACTACTAGCTTCTCAGCGCATTATTACCATATCTGTTCGACCAATACTTCAACTCAGTAGCCGTACACCGATCAAGTAAAATTCCCTAATACACAATTGACTGATACAGGGGGAAAGCAAGCAGCATTACCTTTCTCAAAATGCCAGGTATGTCACCGGCCATCGGAGGAATATCACTAGCCGAGACCGCGAAGTCAATCCCTCTGCAAGCGCAAGACACGAAGTGTTAGTACGCCGACGAACAGCGCGGCGGCCATAAACCCTAACCAATAAGGGAACTCGAAGGGGCGGGGCGCACGGGTACGGCGGGAAACCCTAGGAAGCTCGGAATCGCAAGAGGCGGTCGCACCTGGCGAAGGCGTAGACGAGGTGAGCGAACTCGGCGAGGGGGAGGACGCTCATGCCGCGCAGGTGGGTCCTGATGCGGTCGCCGATCGCCTTCAGGCGGATCGAGTTCACGGCCAGCGCCTTCTGCTGCTGGTCAATGGGTGGCTGCTGCTGCTGCGCCTGCGGAGGCGGCGGCGGCGCTGGAGCGGCGGCAGTCGCCATCGTTGCGCAGTTGGGCGGCCACGGAGCGCGAGCGCCGGAGAGCCGGGAAGTTGCTTTTCCGCTAGCGGCAGCGGGCAGCCTGAAAAATGTAGGAAACTGAATTTCACCGAGAATTTTGCGGTAGTGGTTGCTAGTAGGGCGTAGTGATGGGTGGGGCAGACCGACTAAAAGAAACGGAGGGAAAACTAAAAGACATGTACAATTTATGCATGCACACCTATTTTCATCCCTATCACAAGATGTGTATAAGAGACAGTATTTATTTATATTATTATGTTTTCTTAAATTATTATCGAGGATATCAACTATCTCAATACAATAGAACTTGTACTAAGGTAAATAATAAGAGCATCATTTAAATTATGGATCTTTACCGCACTGCTGCTTAGTACTAGTATCAAGAAACAATATATATTAGGTATATGTACCCTAAGCTTATGGTATTGTAAACCACAGACATAGCCAGCACGTATTTGACCTAGTACAAAATATGACATGCTTCGTGGTGGCCATTCTGCCTCGGTACGGCTGTACCACACAACATGGAAGATGGAACAACAAAATGATAGGCAGCAGATGGCATAGATTTATTTAGATCACATGAAAGTGTTTGTCAATGAATTATTTTACATCCATATATTTGCTAGTAAAAACATGGCTTGAAAAAGACCAAACTGTCGAGGCCGAACTTTATAAATAAAACAAGTTAAATACTGGGATTACCAGTTTACAATGACGCACAAAACGTTGGAGGATCCAGCACCAACCCATATGTAACGGGACCATCTAGGCCACGCGTTAAAGACAGCGAGAAATTAATCTAGACGTATAAACTAAAAGCCATGAAATCAATGCATTAATTTATCACAACTGTTTCTTTTAACTGCTTTAATAATTCATTCAAACATATAATCATTGTAGAATACAAAACCGGGTTATACTACTAGCTTCTCAGCGCATTATTACCATATCTGTTCGACCAATACTTCAACTCAGTAGCCGTACACCGATCAAGTAAAATTCCCTAATACACAATTGACTGATACAGGGGGAAAGCAAGCAGCATTACCTTTCTCAAAATGCCAGGTATGTCACCGGCCATCGGAGGAATATCACTAGCCGAGACCGCGAAGTCAATCCCTCTGCAAGCGCAAGACACGAAGTGTTAGTACGCTGACGAACAGCGCGGCGGGCATAAACCCTAACCAATAAGGGAGCTCGAAGGGGCGGGGCGCACGGGTACGGTGGGAAACCCTAGGAAGCTCGGAATCGCAAGAGGCGGGCGCACCTGGCGAAGGCGTAGACGAGGTGAGCGAACTCGGCGAGGGGGAGGACGCTCATGCCGCGCAGGTGGGTCCTGATGCGGTCGCCGATCGCCTTCAGGCGGATCGAGTTCACGGCCAGCGCCTTCTGCTGCTGGTCAATGGGTGGCTGCTGCTGCTGCGCCTGCGGAGGCGGCGGCGGCGGCGCTGGAGCGGCGGCTGTCGCCATCGTTGCGCAGTTGGGCGGCCACGGAGCGCGAGCGCCGGAGAGCCGGGAAGTTGCTTTTCCGCTAGCGGCAGCGGGCAGCCTGAAAAATGTAGGAAACTGAATTTCACCGAGAATTTTGCGGTAGTGGTTGCTAGTAGGGCGTAGTGATGGGTGGGGCAGACCGACTAAAAGAAACGGAGGGAAAACTAAAAGACATGTACAATTTATGCATGCACACCTATTTTCATCCCTATCACATTTAATTATATTATTATGTTTTCTTAAATAATTATCAAGGATATCAATTATCTCGATACAATATAACCTGTACTGAGGTAAATGATATGAGGTGTATGTATCTCAAGCTCATGGTATTGTAAACCACAGACATAGCCAGCATGTATTTATACGAAACAAGACATGCTTCGTAGTTGCCATCCTGTCTCGGTACGGCTGTACAATACAACACGAAAGATGGAACAATATAATGATAGGCAACAGATGGCATAGATTTATTTAGGTTACATGAAAGTGTTTGTCAATGAATTATTTTACATCCATATATTTGCTAGTAAAAAAACGGCTTGAAAAAGATCAGCGACATGTTCAAAATAATGTAGTAGTTCCTCCACTCCTATTTATAAGACGCATGTACATATCAAGATTTAAACTTCATATTCTTTTTATTACTAATTCAGCAATAATATCTAATAAGTTTTATAATGAAAACTTGGACAAGATTAAGAGTTTATAGCCATAAAATATATAATATAAGACAAATGATTGGAAAAATATAATTTCAAAAGACAAACCACGCTTTATAAATGGGAACGGGAAGTGAGAAGACACAAATACTTGATCGTACGTTCAAAATCATCGTGACAACGTCCTATTCGTTTGGCTTATCAGCCACCAGTGTTTTTCTCTTAGCCAGCAGTGTTTTTCTCTAAGAAAAACCAGCACCAACCAACAGGATTTCTCTCAAAAAAAAACAGCACCAGCCAGCCAAACGGCGCCAAAAACATCCTACAGCGAAGAATTGGCGTGGGCGGAACTCATGTTCTGTCGTTTTCTGCCATCAACATCAGTAAAAGGTAAAAGAAAGTTGCTGCCACCCAGTCGTTTTCCAAGCTTTACATGTAAAGAACTCACGTCTATATAAAAACACAATCTCCACTGCAACGAAGGCTACCCATCCATAAACAAAGCATTTGTTGAGGAATAAGAATAGAGGTCGACAAACAAAAAACGAAAGTTTATGTTAGCGTGATCTTTTTTGGCTGGCAAAATGCCAGGCTACATTTGCTAAGATCTCAGATCCAGATCTTCCAAAGACGAGTTCCGCATTTCAACATTGTGTCAAGCACACCAAAAACCTTTACCATAACAAGTCTGGGGCACTTCATCACAACTTCTCAGATTCAGTTTAATCAAGAGAATCCAGCTAAATGCGAGTGACGCTTATTTTTAGCTTCCTAGGTGGTGTTCCAGGTTTTGGCATGTTCCCAATTCCTGCTTTCCCTTTCTTTTCAGAAGGCTTAAGTATCTGGAACGAACATGTTAGGGAATCATCGATGCTCATCATGGCACCAGCATTGTCGAACTCGCCACAGTAGTTGGGTGCAGAGAATATAGTAACGAGCTGGCGCTTGGCGAAAAATTCATACCCATCCTCCACAACCTGTGCAGAGAGTTTCAGTTAAAATGGAGCCAATGCTAATGAAGGCAGTACACAACAATAATACTAATAACAAATGAATTCACAACAGTGAGATCAACTGGCAAATGGCACTCCAGATGTTTCAGTTATATCCCTAAAGAGAATAGACCAAGGATATACAAATCCTCAGATAATGAGAATAAAACAAGGAAATCCAAGTCCTCTGATTCCAGAATTAAGGGAAAGTTTTTGGTTGAGCTTAAACATTCAAACTGAGACCTTCAAAAGGCACTGAATTTGAGCATTTCACTAAACAGCAAGTTTTGACCAAGTCTAAGGTTGATGGCCTCAAGGTATATGCAAGGTTCAGACACATTGCAAGGGTACAACAACAACAACAACACAGCCTTTAGTCCCAAGCAAGTTGGGGTAGCCTAGAGGTGAAACCCAAAAGACACATTGCAAGGGTACTGACACAAATATATCGATCTAACATTCAAATAACTCAACCTGCAAAAATATGTGTACTTTCTTTTTATTAACAGGAGGATTAAGTATTGTTTTAAAGAAACTGAAAGTAACAGTGCAAACACGTTGACACTGAAATAATATACTAATGTACTTTTATATTTTTTTAAAAATACATATCCCACATGGACCGGAAGTAATAGCACTTTCAGATAGAAGATACAAAACTACTGGTGTGTTTGCTTCTCTTGCCGGCATGCCTCGCCTGGCCTCGCTGGGCAAGGCTAGCCTTGCCAGCAGAGGCGAGCCAAATTGGCTCGCTCGCTTGAGCGAGAGAAAATCTTGAAAGCACAGGCAACAAGACAGCCAACAAAATAACCAAACGTTGCAAGTCTTGCTAAGCCAGACAAGGCAAGCACCGCCAAGGGTACTACCAAACAGACCCTACATGAGGTCACTTAATCTTAGATAAAGGTCTCCAAATCAAACGTAGAACATTTTAATTAGGGCTGACATGTTGGTGGTCATTTGAACAGGGATTCAACAATTTTTCAGCATGATAGTTCTTGGAATAACATTAACTGAATTATCACACAAAACACACATCCCACTGGTGCAGTGGTAAAGCCATCCCACTGGTGCCAGGAGACCTGGGTTCGAGCGGCCTCTCCGCATGCGGGGGTAAGGCTAGCCCGGGAATTATTCCTCCCCCAGACCCCACATCACGCGGGAGGTTCAGCACTGGGGCCTGTCCTTTATCACACAAAACACACATAATTGTTCTACTTGCAAGAAAGGTGTATCAGAAGATGTCAAGATCAGTATGAATACCTGGTGCGCCCGGCAGACCAGGTCTAAATCATGTTTCTGAAGAAACTCAGCAACCTTGTCAGCTCCAAAGGTGTAGGACACACCCCTATCATTTTCTCCCCACCCTTCGATCTCTTTATCAGGGTCTGACCATAGCAGATCACAGAGGAGACCGTGGTCAGGAACATCCACAGGGCGGGCAATGTTGCGAATCTGATCCATGTTCTTTAAGTCAGGAGACAAACCCCCGTGCATGCACAAGATCTTATCATCTATAAGTGCAGCCACAGGGAGGCAGTTAAAACATTCAGTGAAAATCTTCCAGATACGAACATTGAATCTCCTCTTACACTCATCAAAGAACCCATATATTCGGTTGATGGAGGCACATTCATGGTTTCCCCTGAGGAGAAAGAAGTTCTCTGGATACTTTATCTTGTACGCCAGAAGAAGGCATATCGTCTCTATACTCTGTTTTCCACGGTCAACGTAGTCGCCCAGAAACAGATAGTTTGCCTCAGGTGGGTAGCCACCATACTCAAATAATCGAAGAAGATCAGAATACTGTCCATGGATGTCCCCTGCCAATGAGTAGCGAAGAAGTTAAATGCTTATCATCATCCAAATTATTATCACATAGCACATTATAAATTGCTTAAATGATGAGTTTACAAGCATATATTAACCCTGAGGTGAAAATATGAACATATTCACAATGGAAGACAAGGGCACTGCAGCTATAATTATATGAGATGGCAATACCTGTTAGTGCACTTAGCACATTCATATGAGAACTATGGAAAATTAATCTTTGCATTTTCTTACCGAATTCAGTGTAAAGTTAGCTATTCTTTATGTGAGAAGTACCAATACAACCATATATTAGACAACTATATAAAATATCCCCACCCTTCGATCTCTTTATCAGGGTCTGACCATAGCAGATCACAGAGGAGACCGTGGTCAGGAACATCCACAGGGCGGGCAATGTTGCGAATCTGATCCATGTTCTTTAAGTCAGGAGACAAACCCCCGTGCATGCACAAGATCTTATCATCTATAAGTGCAGCCACAGGGAGGCAGTTAAAACATTCAGTGAAAATCTTCCAGATACGAACATTGAATCTCCTCTTACACTCATCAAAGAACCCATATATTCGGTTGATGGAGGCACATTCATGGTTTCCCCTGAGGAGAAAGAAGTTCTCTGGATACTTTATCTTGTACGCCAGGAGAAGGCATATCGTCTCTATACTCTGTTTTCCACGATCAACGTAGTCGCCCAGAAACAGATAGTTTGCCTCAGGTGGGTAGCCACCATACTCAAATAATCGAAGAAGATCAGAATACTGTCCATGGATGTCCCCTGCCAATGAGTAGCGAAGAAGTTAAATGCTTATCATCATCCAAATTGTTATCACATAGCACATTAGCTTAAATGATGAGTTTACAAGCATATATTAACCTTGAGGTGAAAATATGAACGTATTCACAATGGAAGACAAGGGCACTGCAGCTATAATTATATGAGATGGCAATACCTGTTAGTGCACTTAGCACATTCATATGCGAACAATGGAAAATTAATCTTTGCATTTTCTTACTGAATTCAGTGTAAAGTTAGCTATTCTTTATGTGAGAAGTACCAATACAACCATATATTAGACAACTTAATTTAAAATAGCACAAGAAATTATGCTATCTCTTAGAAATTTTTCTTTGGGCAACAGACCTGTTCCCAACAAAAAACCTAAACATAAAACTTGCAGTCTAGTGTCTAAGCAGCAATTCCCATTTCTACACATTTCTGTCTAGTATATTGGTATAGTTATCACTCTACAGTGTATCAATTAACAGGAATTACAAGAATCTATGAATACTTGTTGACTCAACAACATAAGCAATCTGTATAAATGCAGGCATTCCAGGATGACAAACTGCAAGACCTACAAAAAGAAACTACTTGAAGGCACCTCTGCAACTTATTGAGTTACTCACACAAACATGATTTTTCCTCCGAGTCCTTGTCTCCTTGATATTTATCTTCTTCGTTATCTTTTACTGGGGTGCCACAAAAAAACTTAGCCATTAACATACTAGTACTCAAGTCAGTTATTACAGTTTCAAATAACATTTTTTTCCTGCCAGTTACACTTCTTCACGCTCTCACTTTCCTTCATCTGCAACCTCAAGCAGCCTAGCATGGCATAGTGGCATATGCATGTTAGAGAAGCTATAATATATGTTAACCCCTGTTACTCAACTGTCTTATGTTATCCTGTACTTCATAGAACTACAGTGAGGATAGAGAAGTAGGGGCCTCTTTTGGGGTGTAGATGCCAAAAAAAAAATATTGGTTTGGGGGGCTGTTGATACAGTTGAAGTAACTTGAGTTTGTCATCTCAAATAAACCTTCAGGAATTTTACAGAGTTTTCTCAAACTTTATAAAGTTGCCCACCAAGCTAACCAAAAATAATAAAAAAAACGTGTTACCAATTCCATCTAAACACATGGAAGAGAATATCTGTGCAGCCCAAAAATCAAGATACAACAATACAAAAAAAGCAGAATCTTTAGTTGAATCTGAAATCACGAAGCAAGGGCCTTATGGCTTTCCGGACAAGTAAAGCTCCATATACATAAACAACAGCATTACACCTTCATGGTACCAAGGTTTGACATGTCTAGGGAGTCCACACACTGAGGGAGGTTCAAGAGGACCTCATGGTGCTCTATTTTTATTCTTGTTTGATCCTTCACCCTGGCAGATAACAGATATACACAAATTAACATTCTCCCTCTCCCCCCACTCACTATTGCTAATCCCTTCGAGATTGGTTAAATAAAGTAAGAATAAGAACAGAGCACCCTAATCTGGCAGCATGGTTCCACAGGCAGTCATACATCCAAGACCATTTGGATTTCGCACACCACGCACCCACCTCTAATTACTTGCAGAGCTGCCAGAGCATGTTAACAGACTACGGGATTCCAAGAATAGCTATTCCAGAGAGGACACCCAGTAGCAACAAGAACTAGAAGGAACACAACCTAAACGAGGAGCGCATGGCAAGAAAATTTCCCCGGAAGGGAAGAATAAGAGACGGAGGCAAAATAAAGGCTAGCACGCTTTAGTCGCTTCTCAGGGCTGTTGGGAGGGCGCTCTTACCGCATATCTTGATGGGGGCCTCGAGCTCGAGGAGGTTGGGCTGGGAGAGGAACACGTCCTTGGCGGCGGCGCAGAGCCGCCGGATCTCCGCGTCGGTCACCTGCGCGTTGCGCGGCGTGCGCCCGCCGCGGGCCTCCAGGAGCCGCCGGATCATGTCGTCGACCGCCGCCGCCTCCATCGCCTCGCGTCTCCTGGCCGGGAAGGGAAACCCTAGCTGAGCTTGCCGCCGCCGCCGGCCGCCGTGCCTCGCGGATAAAACCCCAGCCCGAAAGAGGAAAGCGCTAAACCCTAGCGCTCGCCGATCGACGGGAAGACGACACGGAAAGGGAGGGCGGGGTGGGAGCGAGAAGGGGGGAATTGCTGGCTGAGTTGCGGAAGTCGGTAGCCTAGGGGGCTATCGCGCCGAGTCCCCCGCGGAGGCTACAGTAGCGTGTAATTTGGACTGGCTTGGACTAGGGGCGGTTTGGGTTGGGCCCGCTGTGTCAGCCTGCACTTGGAATTTTGAAAGGTTGAGGCGGTGGGTCGCGTGGCTGCGTGGGGCCTAGAAGACTGGTCAAAGTTGATGGAGGGTTGCAATTTGTACTGTCGTGTGTGCCTTTTCAATTTCTTATCGAACAATAAATATAAGTTATTGGAGACATCGTATATGACAAAATCATAAACAACATATATTTATTGTTATATTTTTATAGGCACAAATTCGAATGATAAGTGATAATCATATGCCACATGCCTATTTTTTAATATAATTTTTTTAAAAAAAATCAAGATAGCTTTAGTTGTTGTACCCGTATTGATAATATAACTATCTCTCTATTAAGAATTGTAAATTACTAGGTGATACCCCGCGCGATGCTGCGGGATTTTTTGGTATGTCCAGAATTTTATTTTTTGAGATCAAGACGATATGCCTAGATGACATGGCGAGGGGGCGGTGGTGGGCACTGGGCAGGCGACGGGGCATCGGAGGGCGGAGAAAGAAAGGCGCGGGGTAGTATCGTGATGAATGTCAGTGGGCAGGTGATGAGGTGGTGGGAATTAAATGTCCGGGTAGGTGGAGGATGACGTGGCATAGCTGAGAGCTCAAAGAATTCCTTAGTGGGGAGCTAAAACTAAGTTTTGTATAATGATTATGGCTCTTCTATATTCATAACCCTATGCACTAGATATAGATATGTCTTAATACATAGTACAACAAAACAAATAATAATTGAAAATGAAAAAATTATATTATTTTGATATGGGTGATTAATCTAGATATCTGTGGGTTAAAGTCAAAAGGAAGCTATCATACTTTATTTTTTTTAAATATGGGTGCTCATTTAATTATAATCATTGGCCTTGAATGATATGTCTATACTTACAAAATGTTAGTTGGTTATACTAGTATGAACTTCATAAGACAAAGATTATTTTGGCATTTTGCAGCATATATTTAACATAGCAATTTTTCAACAGATATAATGTATTGGTTATCACTAGAACAATAAGTTGATTTGAACTAAATTATGCATGTGTTTCTTCAAAGATATAGGGTATGTATAAGTAATGACAGATTTGTACACTCACTATTAAAGGCAAGGTTTATGCTATGTGTAGTTGATTTGTCAAAGCAAGAAAAAGAGTTAAAAGACATTAAAAAGATGTAGAGAACACATACAAGGATACCTAGAAAATGAAGAAAAAGGTTCACAATATCGTACTTTTTCTCTAAATGTACTTGAATAGTTTAGTTGAACTTATGTTCGATGGAATAAAATTCCATAATCACAATCATAGTATGGCAAATTTGATGGTCCATAGAGTTTATGCAATAATTAAAACCAACAAATATTTTATTGTGGCTCTCTATTTAATGTGTCATTTTAAGTTCTCGAAACACCACTTTTAAATTGCTCCGACTTACATATTTCAAAAAAAAATGTTCTAACTTCAAGTGACAAACACAAGTTGTCCAACCATATATTAATACTTATGTCAATACATAGGGGTATCAATCTTATAAGAAAGATGTTTTTATCTCTTCCAACACAGTGTTTTCTTTGCCAGCTCTTCAATCTAATACACCTCATCTATGGCCCTGTTTAGTTCCAAAAACTTTCTCTCCAAACTTCACTATTCACCTATCACATCAAATCACATCAAATCCCTCTCCTCATGCATGAAACACTAAACGTAGTTAAATAAAAAACTAATTGCATAGTTTTGATGTACACGACGAGACGAATCTTTTGAGCCTAGTTAGGTCATGATAGTACAGTATTTACCACAATCAAACAAAAAGTGTTACAGTATCCGATGTGACTTTTCTACCAACTTTTCATCTCTTGTCCGGAAACTAAACACAGCCTATATATTTCTTTCGGTTTTAACACAAAATCCGAGCTAAAGAAAAAACAGCCGCAAAGAGCAAACAACACGCTACGCCACAAACGCCCCGGACGCAGAAAACCCACACGGCGCTGAACCGAGAAACCCAAACCCACACACAACTGAAAGCCAGCATAAATGCACACCCGCTCTGCACGTACCCAGAGGCAGGGACGACCGGCCTAGCTGACACCGCACCGCGGCGGAGCCCCGAACCCCCCGTGAAAAGTCCGGGAAAAAACAAGCCCAAAGCGGGGGGCGCGGCGCGGGCGCGCGAGCGAGCAAGCGAGCAACCGGCCACCCACCGAGCTCGGCTGCGCTCAGCGGCAGCAGCACGGCATGGGCGCAACACTAAAAAGAAGGAAGCGGCCGCGCCTCCGACCCCAGACCCACCACCCTTTCCACTCCTCTCTCTCCTCTCGCATCCTCGCCTTCCCTCCCAGCGGAGCTGCGAAGGCTGTGCGGTGCGGCGCGGGATGGACGAGCAGGGGCTCGGCGGCTTCGGCGGGGGCCGCGGGGCGGTGCCGGTGCGGGACCACGGGCGGGAGGCGATGGCGCTCCTGCAGCATCAGCAGCGGCGGCGGCAGCTGGAGGAGGAGGAGGAGGAGGCGCGGCGCCAGATGTTCGGCGGGATGGCGGCGCTGGGCCACGGCCAGCAGCTGGGCTACGGGGAGGAGGCGGGCGGGCTCGGGGACAGCGACGGGGGCGGGTCGGAGCCCGAACCGGCGCAGGCGCGGACGCGCGGGGGGTCCGGCAGCAAGCGGAGCCGCGCCGCCGAGGTGCATAACCTCTCCGAGAAGGTGCTGCCGCTTCCCGTTTCTCAAAACGTCGAGTGCCCCTTGCCGCTCTGATTTCTCGGTGCGAGTGCTAAAGACCGTTGCTTTGTTTGGTTGGCTTTTGGGCGCAGAGGAGGAGGAGCAAGATCAACGAGAAGATGAAGGCGCTGCAGAGCCTGATACCCAACTCGAACAAGGTCAGCAGAAAACGAGAAGAGCTCTCCTTCGCCATGAGTTAAATGTTGTTGAGCTATGTCCTGTTCGTGCTAATGAACCTAACGTGTTTGTGTTGCGGCGTTGTTTTTGGAGAACAGACTGACAAGGCATCCATGCTTGACGAGGCTATTGAGTATCTGAAGCAACTGCAGCTCCAAGTGCAGGTGAGCAAACTGTACATGTCTGCATGGAGCGAATGCATCTGCCCACTCTGATTCAAACTAGAAAAATTAACATAGAATCAGAATAACAGAGTATCTGGCTTTATTGATCCTTCTTCCAACCCATGACGACAGACTAGCTTGATTCGGATGCCTGTTCCCTTAGGGCTTCCGCAGTGGGCGGGTCTTGCCCACTTCCATACATTTAATGCAGGGGAAGACCCAGGTTCTTTACATTGGCTGCCTGAGTCCACGGAGACAGCTCCTTTCCATAGAACCAACTTCTATCCAATTAAAAAATATATTGCTCTGACACAGAACAGTATTGGCGGTACAAGAACACTATTGGCGGTACAGGCTTTCAACAGAAAAAACTACCGTTGCCTCTGGCAACCTCTGAATACTACCGTTGTCTTCCTCCAACCGGCTTCAAATAGCCCTTCTCAAAGTCTCTACAACATCGTTCTTCATCTCCAAGCCTCATTCTATTTGAAATCCACTGGCTCACAGAAACGTTGCAGCCTCCTTGTTCCCAGCATCCTACTACATACAAAGAAAGAAGCTCAGCATCCTACATACAAAGAAAAAAGCTAGCTCAAACCAACACAGCACAAGATGGATCCATCAGAAGGAAATTTCAGTAGGTTCAATGCCCCTGATCCCAGAAATCCAAGAACAGAAAACTCTACCTTCCATCACATGCAAAATTTCCCAGCAAACAACTTCAACCATTCCCAATATCCCCAAAACAGCCCATCATTCATCCATTCCCAGTATCCCCAAAACAGCCCACCTACACATGTCATGCAGAATTTTCATCCCTTTGCCAATGTTGGCAACTTACAACAACATGCCCAATATCCTCCAAGTTATCAAGGTTTTCAGCAAGTACCACCTTTTGGAGTCCCAGGTGGATTATTTGGATCTGTAGGTGGTGCTTCTTCACATGGGTCTGATTCAGCATCGCCACAGTCACAAAGAAAGGAAGTGGAGCAAGCACAAGAACGAGAAGATTCAAGTGGCAGCAGCCCGAATGAAGTAAGGAGGGCTGTGAGAATCAACTATGCCGAGGAAGAGAACATGCGCCTAGTAAGTTCTTGGCTAAAGCATTCAGTGGATCCAATTCGTGGCATAGATCAGAGTGCAGAATCCTATTGGAATAATGTGGTAGAAGAATTCAATTCCAATAGGCCTGAAGGGGCAAGAACAAGGTCAAAGGGACAGCTAAAAAGCCATTGGGGAAAAATCTCTGCTGCTGTGAACAAGTTCAGTGGGGTTTATGGTCGAATGGATTTTTGCAGTGGGGAATCTGATGACATGCTGATGGACAGGGCACGTGCTGTGTTCAAAAGCGAAAATAAACAAAGGCCCTTCACACTAGAATATGTATGGAAAATTCTCAAGGATCAACCCAAGTGGCGTAGACTTGGTATGGAACGTGCAGAGAAGAACAAGAGGACTAAAGTGGACCATAGTGGAGCATATACATCATCTTCAAACCCTGACACAGATGAGGGTGAGAGAACCAAAGAAAAGCGGCCAGAGGGGCAGAAGAAAGCAAAAGCTAGGATGAGAGGAAAAGGGAAGGAAAAGACCATACCACAATCTCCTTTAGGCATGCAGCCTGATGAGGACATGGTTTTGTTTCATGATGCTATGTCCAAGAGAGCAGATGCACTTGCAAAAACAGCTGAAGCAGCAAATGCAAAAATTAGATTCGATAAGCTGAACAAGTATTTGGAATATATGGATAAAGATACTTCTACCTTTAGTGCTGCAAGACTGAAGATGCTTGAAAATATCCTAGCAGAGCTAAGCAAGGATTTGTTTCCACCTTCAGATGATTGAGATGTTCCCTATTGGAGAATCTAGCTGTTAGCAAGTGGTGTCTATAAATAGCAGGTGCAGGTCACCTAGCATACCACTCATTCTATTAGCTGCCCTTTCTTCTACTCCATCCCCAAAACCAGATCACTAGAACAATGTCTGAGGACTCAGAAAATCAGTCCAACAATTTAGATGATTCCATCTCAACCGACAATCTCTTCAATCTTATGTGGGAGGAAATCAATGACCCAATGGTGGCTCGAGTTGAAGCTAAAATGCAAGCTCGGATTGAAGCTAAACTTCAAGCTAAACTTCAAGCACGGGCAGCTGGCAGCTCTAATCTCCACAGCGGCTACTCACGAAGGTACATTAATAGAGATCATGAAGCTGGGCATGCCAAATTAGTTGCGGAATATTTTTGCAACGATCCTTTGTACACTGATTACCAATTCCGTAGAAGGTTTCGGATGAGAAAGCATTTATTTTTGCAAATTGTTGAAGCATTAGGAAACTGGTCCCCATATTTTAAGTTGAGGAGAGATGCATTTGGCAAGGCAGGTCTTTCGCCACTGCAAAAATGCACGTCTGCCCTCCGAATGTTAGCATATGGCTCACCGGCTGATCTTATGGATGAAGTATTTGGAATTGCTGAAACCACAGCTTTAGAGTGCATGATCACATTTGTCCAAGGTGTGAGGCATGTTTATGGCCAGCAATATCTTCGACGGCCTACTGATGAGGATATCAAGCGCTTACTTCAAGTTGGAGAAGCGCGTGGGTTTCCTGGAATGTTGGGAAGTCTTGATTGCATGCACTGGCAGTGGGGAAACTGTCCAGTTGCATGGAAGGGGCAATTTACCCGTGGTGACCATAAGGTACCGACTATCATGCTTGAAGCAGTAGCATCCTATGACCGTTGGATTTGGCATGCCTTTTTTGGGACACCTGGTTCGAACAATGATCTCAATGTGTTGAATCAATCACCATTGTTCACACAGGTGTTACAGGGAAGAGCTCCAGAAGTTAAATTTACTATAAATGGGTCAGAATATAATATGGGGTACTACTTAGCTGATGGAATATATCCCGACTGGGCAACATTTGTAAAATCAATTCCTCTGCCTCTAAGCCAAAAGGATAGATTGTTTGCCCAACGTCAAGAGGTGGCAAGAAAAGATGTGGAGTGTGCTTTTGGGATTCTACAGAAACGTTGGGCCATCATACGTCACCCAGCACGTCTTTGGGATAGAAAAGAGTTAGAAGATATTATGATGGCATGCATTATTCTGCATAATATGATTGTTGAGGATGAAAGGGACTCCTATCAGTTGCGTCATGATGACATATATGAAGAAGGACGATCCACTAGACCAATAATAGGACTTGACCATGGACCAATTCATGGATTTGCTAGAATCCTAGAACTGAATGATATATCCATGACAGAGATGCACACAAACGTCTCAAGGCAGATCTAGTGGAGCATATATGGCAAAAGTTTGGTGGTGGTCACCAACCTTAAAAGACAACATTTAGATTTAATTTGCTCATATCCTTGCAAGTACCGTGTAATCTCCATTTTTTTCGAAGCGGATCTTGAGCTGCTCGGAGTCTCGTACGCGACGCCGACGGCCAGGAACCCCGCCCACACGAGCCTGGCGCCGATGCTGAACCGCCTCGTCAACCACGAGGCCACCCAGTCTGGATTCCGCTGGCCTCGCCGGCGACTCCGCCTGCTGCGGCTGGTTCTGGGTGTTCGGCTTTCGGCGGGCACAGGGCCTGCGCGCGGGATGGGATGCGGCGGGCACCGGTAGCTGTGGCTTCAACGGGAGCAGAGGATGCGGCGCAGATGGGAGTGGAGGATGCAGCGCGGATGGGATCCAGGAGAGGGGAACGAGCAGATGGGAAAAAGCGGCGGCCACGGAGGTGGGAACGAGCGGACGCAAACTCCCGCGAAGGAACAGTCGGATAGGAAGCGGAAGAATTTTTTTTCGTCCACCTGGGCCCACCCATAGATGCGTCCCCAAGTCCATACACTGTGACTAATTTAACAGCACCGATCACGTCAATGCTAGTTCCTGTACAAGACTCAGGGTTAATTCCATACACTGCTGGTGCCCTTATTATACCCAGCAGGTGGCCTTTGCATGACGTGTGATGGGTGCTTCATTAATTTGCGGATTCCTTCAATTTAATTTGTTCACACATGATTTGGTTGATGGGATGCTTTCTTTTCTTAAAGCGTTGGTCCTTTACCCCACCATGGTCAAATTATTGATCAATGCCAAGTGTGCTTGTTTTGTTAATAACAGTACATCCCTATCATTCGTGTCAGATGGTAATTTGGGTGCTAGGTTCCTGTTAAGATATATATTTTCTTAACACATAATCTCATTAGTTTTGTGTGAGCCCAAAGATAAATTATATGGCTAGTGGACTGGAAGAATTGCCATGGTATGTACAAATCCTTATATACTGCAATACATGTGGAAAAAAAGATGGTGCCAACAATGGTTTGCAATAGCATAAGGCACTAAATAATCAAAGACAAAAGTAGTTTCAGTGATAGGCTACATGCCAACTGCCAATGTATGTAGTTAGTGTTAAGCCAAGATGCTGCCTATTTCATAAGTGCTAGACTTTTTGTGACAGTGAACACCTAGTATTGAACCAAATATTACTATGTTAGCTGGGTCCCTTTTTATAATACACGTGTCCGTTGACATACTATTCTAGTTATCTTTTAATTGGCAGCGTTGATTGCTGATTTGCAACTATAAATTTTATTATCCTAATTTGTTGTAGATGCTGTCTATGAGAAATGGTGTTTACTTGAACCCACCATATTTATCTGGCGCACTTGAGCCTGCGCAAGCATCACAAATGTTTGCCGCACTTGGTGGGGGCAACATCACAGCATCAAGCTCTGGGGCAGTGATGCCACCTGTAAACCAAAGTTCAGGAGCTCATCAGGCATTTGACCCATTAAATCCTCCTCCACAAAATCAACCACTATCTTTTGTCTTACCAAGTGTTCCTGACAAAACCATTCCAGAACCTCAATTTCACCTGGAATCATCACAGTCCCACCTTCGAACATTTCGGATGCCTGAATCTTCTGAGGTAATTCTTTTTATTGAGAATGGATCAGAATCTTGATAAAAAACCTTACTGTTTTAAATATTGCTTTTCAGTTTCACAGGAGTTTTCCTAACTTGTATTTTTCTTTGCAAGATGATGCTTCGGGGGGAGATGATGGCAGAGCATCAGCTAACTTTAGCCCAAGAAAGAGTTAATCTGCCAGGTTTATGATCATTTGCTTCCATTTGTTGCACATCACACTTTCTCTTCTCATCCTTGACATTTTAATGATATTTTCCTTTGACCCCTTACAGGAAATGATATGAACCCTATGAGGCAAGAATCATCCATTGTAAACGCTGATAATTTTGACGGTCGCTCACGTAGCAAAGAGTGATTACATGATATGGTATCAAAAAAATGCAGGACATGTGTAGGTAAGCTTCTCATTTCAGGCTTGCGACATGTGAACCCTACCACAGTCAGGTTTAAAAATAGGTGGCAGATGGTCATAACATACGTTACTCCGACAACTTGACATGCTTTGAACGAAGAAGTTGGACTCTGGTTCATTCTTGGTTTGAGCTGAACTTGTCCTATATCACTCCACAAAATTTCAACTTAAAACTATCTTGCATGAGAAACAAAAAAGACAAATTCTATTAAGGGGTAGATTAGACTGATTAACTTTGTGGGAGTGATTTGAACCAAAAGATAGTTTAGGGGGTTATTCGGACTTTGGCCATACTCGAGGGGAGTAATTTGGACTTCTTTTCCATTTTTTTTTGTCATATTGTCTCATGTTTGTTTAGATTATTGGCGTTCTTTTGTGAAACTTGGTGATACTTCAAGCTCAGGACAGAAAAATCAGTTCGATAATGAAACTGATGTGATGTTTAGAATCAAGTAGGTCGACAAGAGTTCATTTGCCCCCCTGCAAATATAAAGTTCGTTTGTTATGTCTTGCATATCATAAAAAGAATATTATTTGAGAAAGGTGAGCTTACCATTGTAGATCCATAATGTAAAGATTACAAGCATTCTATAAACTATGCTATTATTTCCTCGGATTTAACTGTTAGAATTGCCAAGTTAGCATGTCAGTAGCTTGCTTGCTTCCCGTATCCCAACCTAAAATTGTTTTTTTAGTGGTTCTACTGCTCAGTTGCTATTTGTTAACATTTCTTTTGTTTTGAATCTTGGACAGCTTAGGAAATGGAGACTGATGAAATCATGAAACTGAAGTGAGGACCGAAGGCAGGATGAGTGAGATAGTTCAGTAACCCAGCTGACATGCAGGCTTTGTTTACCTCTGTTACCGCAATAGTAACTTTATTTTTTGAAGCAACCTGAATGCTTCATTTAGCATGGCAGTATTGATAATAGAAAACCATGTACCGTTGCGCATTTCATGGTCTATGGAGAAGCTAGCAGGTGACTCAGACTGTAACGTGTTTTTCAACTAGCAGCGTAAGCCAAGCTGCATGTAAGCTAGATCAGAGACAGAGAAGCTGAGGCTAGTTAGCCAGCTTCACAGTCAGAATTGTGCTAGTAGATCAGAGATTCTGAATATAGTCTATTGAAAGCAGCCCGAGACAGAAAAGGCTTCATGCTTACATTTGCTGAGATTGTAATATTTTGAAAAGGGCGGCAGAAGTCGGTTGTTATAATCTAATTCAGATCAGTCTATGACGCGTTCAAGTTAATCCTTTTAAGCAGCTCTTTGATCTTGGTCAAAACGAGATATCAGGTACGAGCAATCTAGTACTAGATCGACATGAGTTTACTACACTTTGCAACTACATGCGTTTATAAACCGGAAAAAGAATACTAATATCCTTTAGGAAGCTGAATTAATCATTCTAGAGCTCAAGGCTCACGAAATGCACGTGTATACGTAGGAGCAATGGCAAAAAGTACCATACATTTTTTTTTACTCTTCTCGATCGATCTCGCGGTGAATGAAAAAACAAAAACGAAAATGAAGAAGAGTACTCCGTAGGCAAGAAAATACCTGCTTATGGGCTGAGCTGCTGACTGCTGAGCTCCTCCTGCTGCTGGGCCGTACGTGCCACTTTCCTTCTCCGTCCGCCTCATGGGCCAACTTCCCCAAGCAAGAATTATGCGAAAACTGTAGATATGATTTTTTTAATAATAAATAAACTGTCGATATGATTGAGGCGGTGTTTAGAATGGAGCAGGACGACACGAGTTCACTGCCCTTTGCAACTACTACATGAGATCATAGACCAGGAAAGCATATTCCTTTAGGCAGCTGAACTAATCACTCTAGCTCAATGAGGTAGACTACTACCATTAAATAGGCATTCGTATCCAGCATACTATTTCACGAATCCGCCTGCACACGATTGCTACGTTACATAAGAAAGGACGAAGCAACTATACTTGCTTTCCTGGGCTATCAGCGCACTGTTTCTGTTTGTTCTGCAGCTGTCAACGAAACCCTGACAAATCCTATTAGCTGACACTTCTTTTGTTTGGCCCTAGTTCCCGGTCACATCGTCAAATTTCTAAAAATTCTCTCTCTAAACTTCACTATCTACCTATCATATCAAATCTCTCTCCTCATGCATGGAGTACTAAACGTGGGTAAATAAAAAAACTAATTACATGGTTTTGATATGCACGACGAGACGAATTTTTTAAGCCTAGTTAGATCATGGTAGGACAATGTTTACCACAAACAAACGAAAAGTGATACAGTGTCTTATTTGACTTTTTCACTTTTACTTTTTACCTTTTTTTTCAGAAACTAAACACCCCCTTATATCGTTTCAACCGTTGACAGCTTAGTAACAGGTGACTGACTACTGACGGACTTGATGTCAAGTCCCCGTAAAATAGCAGTAACTATATTACCGAGTAGTACATAGTAAGTTTATTATTTTAGCGAGGGCAATTATTTTAGCGAACTGAATGCGTCACTTGGTAGTTGGTAGCCACTACTGGTAGACTGATAGTAGAAAACCGTGTCACCCACTGCACGTTTCGGAATTCGGAGTCCGATGTTAGTTTTGGTTGGGTGAATTTAGAATATGATGTCACATCGTAATCATTGTGTCACTGTAGCATTTCGTTTGTATGTGCAAAAAATTATCCAAAAATTTATTAATTAGGCTCAAAATGTTCGTCTCGTAGAGTACAACAAAACTGTGTAATTAATTTTTGATTTTATCTACATTTAGTACTCCATACATGTTATGACATTTTGATGTGATGGAAATCTTCTTTTTGCATAGTAAATTGGATCTAAACAGAGCCGTAGTGCGCTGTGATGATTTCCACAACTAGCAGCTCTCAAGGCTCAGGCAATGCAGCGTGTAAGCAACTGCGCCATTTGCTTTCTAAGCCAGCTCTCCACTATCAGAATTGTGCATTGTGCTGGGATCACAGATGGAAAGGTCATTGGAAGCAACCCGAGGCTGGAAAGGCTCGATGCTTTCCTTTATCGAATATCATAATTTTTTTTCTGTAACGACGGCATGAGTTGAATATTGTGATGTGGATTCAAAATGCGGTCTCCAAATGCGCATTGAACCGGGTCAGAAGGGCCATCAAATTCAGATACAAGCAATCCGTAGCAAGCTGAATTTACCTCTAACAGACTCTTCTCGCTAGAAATTTTACATGAGCTTCTCGTGGAAGTGTGAAACGGTCGGAACTAGCTCTTTTGGAGCATGATGAGAAAGAAAATCGCAAAGGCATCTGTCCTGTTTAGTTTCCGGTCACATCATGGTAAATTCTCTCTCTAAACTTCACTATTCACCTATCACATCAAATCTCTCTCTTCATGCATGGAGTACTAAACGTGGGTAAATAAAAAAACTAGTTACATGGATTTGATGTACACGATGAGACGAATCTTTTAAGCCTAGTTAGGTCATGGTAGGACAATGTTTACCACAAACAAACGAAAAGTGCTATAGTGTCCGATGTGACTTTTTCACTTCACTTTTTACCCTTTTTCCAGGACAAACACCCCCTAGAGAAAGCAATCGGTTTCAGGTCAAAATCAAATGAAGCCGGCGCAAACGGTGGCCGAACGCGACCGCGCACGGCAGCAGCGAGCAGCCCGGCATCATCATCGATTCATCGGCGTCGCGTCACGGCGATCGCCTCCCCTCCAAACGAAATCCCCCACCCGTATTTCGCAACACCGACGGCTCAACCACCAGTTCTACCACCACCACCACCACCATGCGCCTCCGCCCCTCCCCTCCATGACGCCCCCGCCCCTGCCGCTCGCCGCGCAGCTCGTGGCGGGCGCCTCCTCCCGTGTCCTCTCCCTCGCCGCCGGCTTCCGCGGCGACCGCACGGACCTTGAGGTGCTCAGGCTGTCGTCTCTGTACCAGGAGGTCGAGCAGGGGAGGGTGCTTGAGACCGCGCAGTATCTGGTTGGAGATGGGGGCGGGTACCCGCTGCTGCCCTGGCTCATGGTGCCGTTCCGGGGGCCGGTGGTGCCTGGTACCCCAGAAGCGGCGTTCAACGCTGCGCACAGGGCAATGTGCCGCCCGGTGAGGCGTGCTGTCCGGAGCTTAATGGGGTGGGGAGCCATTGCTCGGCTCCACGAGGAGGAGAGCGCTCGTGCAGCTGTGGCATGCATTGGGACGTGCGCAATGCTTCACAATGTGTTGCTGACTAGGGAGGATTACTCTGCATTGGCACCAGATGATGTGGAAGCAGAGAGTGATTTGGGGGGAGTGCAGGGCCAGGGAGATGTTGCTGGTGCTGGATTAGAAGGATTCGAGGTTGATGGGCGTGCATTGGTGCTGCGGAGTGCATTGGCAGCAACGATGAGGGACCTGCGCGCACCTGACTAGCAATGGTGATTGTTCTACAGTTTCTGTCACTGCCAATTCTTTTTAATCATATAGTTTGTATAGAGGTGAATATTTTGATTCCATTGGGTTCGTCAATCTTCAGTTTGTTGTTTGCTCAATAAATCAAGTAAGAAAGAAATTAGACCATCATTTGACACATCTTATTAGCATTGACATGTTTGCAGTAGATTTAACATTTTTCATTATGACTGTATGCATCCATCTTGTTGTCGAATCCAACTTAGAGCATTTCTCCACCATTTAACAGTGCAAGTGGATGCATTTTATGTAGAACAAACTATCCAATATGTACACTGAAGGGAATACTATTACTCCTTGTTAAGGAGATTGGATCTTCATACTATTCTCTAGAGTTGCACAATACATGGCTTCCAGTAACCATTCTATGCAACGGCATACCGTTATTTACTTATCCGCTCTCACAGTAGGAACATTAGGAACATCAGCTACCTAAGCTTCTACATTACTCATTTATTCCACTAGTGAAAGCAGAGTTTCAAGGACATGGGCCATGCTATCTTTAACACCATGGCTGCCTGTAAGTAGTTGAATTCTCCGTCCAGTCCGCAGTCAACAAACTCTAGGAGACATGACTGATCTTTGCTCGCCAATTTCTCATTGAGAACCTCAGCAGAGCATTGAATAGACATTTCCACCTCCTCCTTGCTCTCAACCACCCAACTGGAAACCCGAACCCCTGTCACTAACTTGAGGATATCAGGTTCACAGCACAGCATCGAATAGACATTTCGACACACTGTTTTCTCTCATAGTAGCACAATAATAGCTATTAGCACTCAGAATTATTCCATCAGTGAAAGCAGAGCTTCAGCAACATGGTTCATGTTTGGTCGTCTTCTCCTCTCTTCCAGACAAGACACTGCTATCTCTACCATCATGGTTGCTTGCGAATAGTCGAATTCTCCACCCGATCTGCAATCGACAAACTCCAGTAGCCATGAGTAATCTTTGCTCGCCAATTTCTCCTTAAGAATCTCAGCACAGCATCTAACAGCCATTTCCACCTCCACCTCACTCTCACCCTCCACAACCTGAGAGGAAACCCGCATCCCCTTCACTAACTCAAGAAGCACTACTCCATAGCTGTAAACATCGTCCTTCCTGGTGATTGGAAGATTTAAAGCCCATTCAGGTGCAATGTATCCTCTGGTACCATGCACCCTTGAAAACATTCAAGAGCCTGTGAGTCTTCTCAGCACAAACCCCCAAATTCTCACCACATTCATATGATAAATTCTCCCAATGACACTAAGTCCGGACCTGAACTCTTGATCTCCTCATACTACATCATTTATCTTCTTCACTGCTACAATCCTTTCATCATCAAGCACTCCCTTGTAAACTGCTCCCAATCCTCCACTTCCAAGCTCTTCCTGGAAACACTTGGTCACCTTCTCTAACTCAGGTTACCATCATAATCAAGAGTCAATCTCCTCATGATTTCATCACCAAGATCAGAGGCTTCAAATTCAAGTTCATCACTTGCCACAAATCGGCCTGTCTGGTCAAGAACCCCTTGTCGGGTACTGTTATAAGCACTCCTACCAATATCCCATGACATCTGGAGTGGATCTGGCCAGTACATGCTACTAGTCTCAGGACCATTGTAAATAAGAGTTAGGATGTTGTTACTGGCGAAGTAGAAGGCATATAAGCCTGAATAGAGCAAACCCCTAGCAGAAGCAGATATCAATTTAGTATTTCAAGTCATTGGTTGCCATGGTAGAAGTGTGTCAGTTGGCGAGTCAAAGATCCTCCGGAGGTGATGCCCATCCGTATCCGTGATGACAAGGTTGCCGCTGTTGAGAAGCATTGCACGTTTTCTGTGAGACGAGGTTGTGTTGGTGCTCCATACGGCCGTGCCATTGTAGTCAAGAAGAGCCAAAGCCCCATCGTTTCGGAAGATGAGGCTGGAGCCCTTTCCGTTAACTGGAGCATCACGATTGGCCGTCCAGGCAACAGTCTTGTCAGTTGCCCAGGAGAACCAGATGGAGAAGGTGAATGCATTGGTAGCCACCTTGTAGAAGCCACAGGTGAAGGCACCATTGGGTGACACTAGGATGGTGATTGTGTAATCACCTGTGGAGATGGAGGAACCTCTAGCAAGGTAGATCTGGTCATTTGCAAGAGCAACGGAGGATGGCATGAGAAGAAACGAGATGAATAGGGTGAAAATGCAGATGTCTGATGTCTCTCTTGGCCATGGCTACTTGGCAAGGATATGTACAAAGGAAGCCAATATGGGGGTACTTTTTTATACCATTTGCATAGATCCCTGGCGGCTTCAGATGGTCTTTATTTCTGACTTTCTGCAGCATGTACGTGAGTACGGGTAACAAGGAGCGGGACTGATTGGTGAATAACCTGTTGAGGACGGTGAGGCAAGATTAGCAGACATTGACTAAGTGATCTGAATTCTGTTGGATGGTGATGGATCGGTGTGCCTTTCAAACTTGATTCCGTACATAACTTTGATTTCTGCAGTGCCCCTTCTACTTCTGTATCTGCCACAGAATTTGTAACGCTTGTTTTTGCAATTCTTCTCGTACAGTACAGTGACCATAACTATAGTGTATCAGTTATCCAAAAAAAAACTATAGTGTATCAGTTGTTTTCTTTTCCAACATTTTGGTGAATCTTGTGCTTCAGCCTAGTTCGTTCTATCGACACCCTTTTCTAACAAAAGCATACCTGGTGCTGTATAGTGCATACAGTATAACCTAAGAGCTACAACATACTGAATTAAGCCACTGCATCCAGTGTCGTAGACCATTAGTTGCATAACCTTCTCTGCATCTATCATGTAGCCAACAGAGTCCGGAGTCTTGTTTCCATTACTGACCGCCTAGGTATAACGCAATGTCACGTACCTACGCCGTTCACTTGACTTATCAACCACCAGTCAGCGGTGTTTTTCTCTAAGCAAAAATTAGCACCAGCCACTAACCAGCCAGCAGTGTTTTTCTCTCGTAAAAAAACCAGCACCAACCAGCCAAACAGGCTGTTAGCATGTACGCTGAGTTGGACAAAGATTGATCAGGCCTATAGCTATGACTTTATTATGGCCAGGATCAGAACTTGACCAATGCCACAGGACGACCTGTAAAGAATGGCGCGCCTGTGTATAGTGTTGGATATTTTGATGTAATTTGGTTCTTAAGTTTGTTGCCTGTTCAGTGAATCAAGCAGAAAGAAACTAGACTGTCACTGTGTGTGTGGTGTGGATTGTTGATGCTTTTGCAGAATCTTTTCAGAATATTTTACATTTATGCATTCTTGTAGCTGTTAGGATCCCCGCATTTCCAAAAGGTACAGTGTATGTGTACATAGAAGAAGTATCTAAACAATCAAAACCACTGAAATAATACTACTACCCTGTGAACCCAATATTAAGAGCATTGGATCTTTAAAGACCACACTTATTACAATGGATAGTTCTATAGCTTATCACATTAGATAATTTTCTCTAGACATCTTACATAAGTACATCACAAAGCTGGGTAACGTTTTCTGGGCAACAGCAACGCCTTTTTTTTTTGTTATCCCATAGGAGGCACATCAACTAGCTAGAACAATAGCACACATTATTCTACCAGTGAGAGCAGAGCTTCAACGACATGGCTCATGCTCGGCCGTCTTCTCCTCTCCTCTTCCACACATGACACTGCTATCTTCACCATCATTGCTGCCTGTGAATAGTCAAATTCTCCACCCAACTTGCAATCGACAAAATCTAGAAGCCATGACTGATCTCCACTTGCTAATTTCCCTTTAAGAATGTCAGCCGAGTGTCTAACAACCATTTCCATCTCCCCTTCTCCCTCAACCACCCAACTGGAAACCCGAATCCCCTTCACCAACTCAAGAAGCACTACTCCGTAGCTATAAACATCGGCCTTGCCAGTGATTGGAAGATTTAGAGCCCATTCTGGTGCAATGTACCCTCTAGTCCCATGAACTCTTGACAACATTTGTGCTCCGGCTCCTCGACCTAGTAGTTTCACCAATCCAAAATCTGCAATCTTTGGCTCAAAGTCTTTATCTAACAATATGTTCTCGGGTTTGATGTCGCAATGCACAATCCATTCCAGACACTCATGGTGGAGATAGGCTAGTCCTTTCGCCACTCCGAGTGCAATATTGCACCTTTGTTTCCACTGCAGAAAAGAAGGGAAGATCTGATCATCAACAGAACTCTGTCTAGCGAACCATTCTCAACAAACTCGGAAACCAAGATTCTGTGTTTTTTCTCGGCACAAAATCCCCATATTCTGACCAGATTCATATGATAAATTCTTCCTATGACACTTAATTCAGACCTGAACTCTTGCTCTCCTTGATTCACATCATTTAGCTTCTTCACAGCCACCTTCCTTTCATCATCGAGGACTCCCTTGTAAACTGCTCCTGACCCACCACATCCGAGCTCTTCCTGGAAACACTTGGTTGCCTTCTGTAATTCCTTGTAGCTGAACCTTCGGAATTGACTGCAAAGTATCATATATCCTTCATCTGTAATCTCTGGCCTTCTCTCCCATTTGTAAACGACCCAGCATCCGACTATGATTAATAGCGCCTCGATAACAAGCAGGGTTAGTGCGGAAGAAAGGAAGTAGCCAAACTTGAACCTGGAAGTGGCACCATCTAACATTTGAGAGGAGGCTTCCTTTTCAGTAACTCTGCAATTGTAAGTCAGTGTAGAAGGCATTTCTGGCAAAGGCGAAGCAACGCTGGGAACTTTCAGATATATATCATTGTAAGGATCTGGGAAGTTCTTGCCATTGAAAAGCAGGATTTTTGGATAGCATTCGCCTGTTCCCATCCGGTAACCGAAAGCTTGGCAGTCTTGGTTGTCCAAGCACATCTTCTTGCACGTCCAAAATGACACCCCCTTCGTGTAGTTGAAGTCATACCCCCAGAAGTCAGTTTCCCGGAGTTCCCAGAATGCAAACTCCTGGCCGTTCGTGTGGTTTGCCTTGCCCGTGCTCCCTTTGCTCTGGTTCCAGTTGGCTGTCAAGCTTGCCCTGCGCTTGCACCCTTTGCTCCAGTCGCTCGGCTCAGTGTGCTCAAATCCTTCAAGGCATGTGCACTCAAGTTTCGGTATGTATGTGCAGATGCTGTTTATGCCGCACACACCATGAATGTCGCAGACTCGTGAGAATGCCATCCAAGAAACCGACCAATTGCCATCAGTCACGTTTAGGCTATATAGTCTAAGGTTTCCATCATAGTCCAGAGTCAGCCTCCTGATAATCTCATCATCACCAAGATCAGATGCGTCAAATTCAAGCTGGTCACTTGCTACAAAATGGCCCTTCTGGTCAAGAATCCCATATTGGCTACTGTTATAAGTAGTACTGCCGATATCCCAAGATTTGTAGAATGGATTTGGCCAATATATGCTACTAATCTCAGGGCCATTGTAGATAAGAGTGAGCATATTGTTACTGTCAAAGTAAAAGGTGTATAAGCCGGAATAAAGCAAACCCCTGGCTGATGCAGATACCAGCTTAGTATCCCGAGTCATCGGCTGCAACGGCAGTAGTGTGTCCGTTGGCGAGTCGAAGCTTCTCCAGAGGTGCTGACCATTTGGATCCCTGACAACAAGGTTGCCATTGTTGAGAAGCACTGCACGGTCGGCGCTGGTCCCGGTCGTGTTGGTGCTCCACACGGCCGTGCCATTGTAGTCGATAAGCTCCAGAGCTCCATCCTTCTGGAAGGCGAGCTTGGAGCCCTTGCCGTTCACCGGAGCGTCGCGGTTGGCCGCCCAGGCGACGGTCTTGTCGGCTGACCTGGAGAACCAGACGGAGAAGACGAAGGCGTTGGTGGCTACCTTGTAGAAGCCGCAGGAGAAGGCGCCGTTGGGGGACACCAGGATGGCGGCGGTGTCGTCTCCGGTGGAGATGGAGGAGCCTCTGGCGAGGTAGCTCTGGTCTCTTGGGAGAGCAATGGAGGAAGAAGGCATGAGAAGGAAGAATGAGATCAATCTGATGGGAACAGAGATGTGTCCCCTAGCCATGTCTACTTGGCAAGCATGCACAAGCACCTTTGCAAGAGTAGGCGTGGATCATATAGGCTCAGCCACCTACAGCAAGAGCCATAAGTGCCGAGGCACATGGGAAGGCAGGCTTCCATCGATCACGGCCTGTTCGGCCAGGTGCTGATTTTCGCCGATAGAAAAACACCGCCGGTTAATTGATGGTTGATGTTGGTTTTTCTGAGAGAAAAATATTGTTGACCGGTGACTGATAAGTCAAGCGAACGGGACGAGCCTATAGCAGCTATAGATAGATAGGGAAGAGACTAGACGGCCGATCTTTAAACCCGTCCAGGACGTCGACATTGTGGGGTGCGGTACACGTACTATGGTATTCTGTACCGAGCAAGAAGCCAAATGGACCGAGACTTGACTTGGTCATCTTCATCTTGCTACCATTGCTAGCTATGCCATAGATCTGCAACTTGTAGCTCGGAGAGATACACTGATCTGTGGTTTCAGTCAGGGGTGGAGCCAGGCCACGAAGCCGCCGGTGTCTGCTTCACTAAGCACCGGTGTCAGCTCTAAATATTAACAGTGCATAACAGTGATTTCTCAATGATTTTAACAGAAATCGTCGATGATGTCCGCTCACACCGACGAACATGACTAGCTCCGCCCCCGGTTTCAGTCCAACTGGATGGTTGCATTATTGAGGCGATCCAACATTTTACATCAAAACTTGCCCAAAAAAAAATATTTTACATTAAACCCCAAGTGGATCCATCTTTGCAAAATAGTCCCTCGCTCTTTGAATCTCTTCACCTTCTCGTCCGGCGCCGGCGACGGCGACGGACTGGTGCTACTGCTCCCAGCTCCCCATCTCCTCCTTGCCTGCCGGATCTTCCTCACCGCGTCCGCCTCCACCAAGTTCCGAATCTGCCTCGCCTTCTCCTCCTAGCCGAGCAGCACCTCCCCCTCGTGGCGGCGGGTACCTCCTCCGGCGTCCTGCCTCTAGCCCTCGCCGCTGGCTTTTTTTTTTCGCGAACGTTCTCGCCGCTGGCTTTCACGGCTGCCGCACAGACCTCGCGCTTCCCAGGCTCGATGGTGCCCCCTAGTACCCGTGCCTCCGTGGCGTGCATTGCGATGTGTGTGATGATGCTTCACAAATCACAATTTGCTGCCGACTAGGGGGCACTGAGGAGGCGGATGGATCGATCTGCAATTCTGCATTGACACCGCATCAGCAGGCGGAGAGTGATCTCGCAATGCTGAGTCAGGAGGGAGATATACTATTGGGAGCGTGCATTGGTGTTACGGAGCACATTGGAAGCAACATGTTGCTATGGATTGGAGATTATTACTCTGCATTGACAACCCCGGATGAGGAGGCAGAGAATGATTTGGGGCAATGCAGAAATCATATAGATGGTGCTGGTTGCTGGAGTAGAACGGGTTGAAATGGATTCGCAGGCATTGTCACTGCAGTCTCATTGGCATCAACGAAGTTGAGGAACCAGGCAAAGCCAGCTTATCAACGGTGATCTTTTGAACAATCTCTGTACTTATAGATTCTTTTGGATATCATAGTCAGTTAGGCTGGATTACTTAATTCATTATCTTAATCAATAAATAAAGTAATGAAAGGAACTAGACTATCTGCCGAGGCATCTTACTATTGATGATTTCTTATGTGTTCGCAATATATTTATTATTTCTGTTTGTTTTATGATATAAGCATTGTTTCATCACTCATCAGTAATGTAAAATTACATACTTACAATGGAATCTGATGCATTTCATGTAGAGCAAAGTATGCAGGCTAGTAAGCTTAAGGAAATAGTATTACATGTTGATAGTATTGCAACATCATACATAAACTACATGAGATAGGGATGCACCTCTTATTTTTATTTACTTTGCTGTGCAAGCACACTGTTATTTTCTCCCACAACACTACAATAGGCAGACCACCCTAGACATTACTCCTACTCCAATAGTGAAAGCAGAGTTTGGACCACATAGCTCATGTTTGGTCTTCTTCTCCTCTCCTCTTCTACACATGAAACTGCTATCTTTAGCATCAATGCTGCTTGCACATAGTCGAATTCTCCACTCAATCTGCAATCGACAAACTCCAGGAGCCATGATTGATCTTTGCTTGCTAATTTCTCTTTAAGAATTTTAGCATAGTGTCCAACAGCCATTTCCACCTCCACCTTGCCATCACCATGAACCACCTGACTGGAAACCCGAGTACCCATCACTAACTCAAGAAGCACTACACCATAGCTGTAAACATCTGCCTTGCCAGTGATTGGAAGATTTAGGGCCCATTCTGGTGCAATGTATCCTCTAGTCCCATGAACTCTTGACAACATTTGCACTCCGGCATCTCGACCTAATAGTTTCACCAACCCAAAATCCGCAATCTTGGGCTCAAATTCTTCATCTAACAATATGTTCTCCGGTTTGACATCACAATGCACAATCCATTCAAGACATTCATGGTGGAGATAGGCCAATCCCTTTGCTACCCCAAGTGCAATGTTGTACCTCTGACTCCATTGCAGAACAGGAGATAAATTCATATTATCAAACAGAACTCTGTCCAAAGAACCTTTCTCAACAAACTCGGAAACCAGAAGTCTGTGAGTCTTCTCAGCACAAAACCCCCAAATTCTCACCACATTCATATGATAAATTCTTCCAATGATGCTAAGTTCAGATCTGAACTCTTGCTCCCCTTGGACCATATCACTTAGCTTCCTCACTGCAACCTTCCTTTCATCACTGAGAACTCCCTTGTAAACCACTCCTGAACCGCCTCTTCCCAGCTCTTCACGGAAACAATTGGTCGCTTTCTGTAACTCCTTGTAGCTGAACCTGCAGAACTGGCCGTAAATTATCATGCTCCCTACATCTGTAGATTCTGGTCTTCTTTCCCATTTGTGAAGAACCCAAAACCCAACCAAGATTAATGTGACTTCAACGACAAGCAGTGTCAATGCAGAAGTAAGGAAGTAGCCAAACTTGAACTTTTTCTGAGAGATTTGTATAGGAGGTGCCATTTTTTCAGTAAATTTGCAAACGAGGCTCTGACTATAAGGCAATCTGCAGTTCTCCTGCGTATTCGAGAAAAAACTATAAGGCAATCTTGGCAATGACAATTCGACCTTGGGAACTTTCAGGTATATATAGTTGTAGGGTTCTGGGAATTCCTTGCCACTGAAAAGCATAGTCTTCAGATAGCATTGGCCGGTTCTCCCCCGGACACCAAAAGCTTTGCAGTCACCATTGTCTAAGCACATCTGCACTCACTTATCCAATGGCATTGACATGTTGTAGTTTAATTCATGCCCCAAGAAATCTATTCCAGGAAGTTTTTTGAATGCAAAGTCCTTTCTGGCTACACTGTTTATCTTGTGTGTGCACCCTTTGCTCCAGTCACTTGGTTCGGTCACTTCAAAGCCTTCGAGACAAGAACACTCAAGCTGTGGTCTGTATCTGCACAGGCTGTTTACGCCGCAGAGGCCATGTATTTCACAGACTCGAGTTAATAACATCCCAGAGATGGACCAACTACCCGTTGTTATGTTTAGACTGTACATCCTAAGGTTACCGTCGTAATCCAGAGTCAACCTCCGCATGATGCCAACACCAAGATCGGAGGCTTCAAATCTAAGCTGATCACCAGCGACAAATGCACCTTCGCTGTCAAGAGCACCGTTTGGGTTCCTATTATCACTAGTCTTAGCATTCCCCCACGATTGGTTGTGTGTAGGCCAATATTTTGTACTATTATTATTTTTTCCGTTGTAGATAAGACTCAACGTGTAGTTACTGTCAAAGTAAAAGGTGTAGAAGCCGGAAGAGAGCAAACCCTTGGCAGATGCAGAGACCAGCTTAGTATCCGTGGCCATCGACTGCAATGGCAGAAGTGTGTCCGTCGGCAACTTGAAGCTACTCCAGAGGTGATTGCCACCTTGATCCATGATGACAAGGCTGCCGGTGTCGAGAAGCGCTGCACTGTCAGCATGGATCGCAGCTGTGTTGGTGCTCCATACGGTCGTGCCATTGTAGTCAAGGAGATCTAAGCTCCCTGACTTCTGGAAGACGATCCTAGAACCATTGCCATTGACCGGAGCATCGCGGTTGGCCGTCCAGGCGACGGTCTTGTCAGCTGATTGGGAGAACCAGATGGAGAAGGTGAAGGCGTTGGTGGCCACTTTGTAGAAGCCGCAGGAGAAGGCGCCGTTGGGTGATACTGGGATCATGGTGGTGCCGTCCCCGATGGAGATGGTGGAGCCTCTAGTGAGGTAGCTTTGATCGCTTGCGACAACAATGGAGGGATTGGAGGACATGAGGAAAGAGAGCAACGCAGTAGCGATACTGAAGATTTTTCCCATGTCCATGGCTGGGTTGGCTAGCATTCACAAGAGAGCTGTGCTGCTGTGTGTCGCTCGAATCGTATGTATCAACTACCAAAAACAAAAATCATATATATCAACTGTGCACACTTAGTCAGCCACATTCAAGTAGGAATAATGTCCAGTCAGCTAACGCGTCTAATAGTCTAATACCGCGGGCAATGACAAAACTGTTAGTCCTCCCATCCTGTCTTATAAAATATAAATATTTCTACTTTTGTCAGGCAAACTATTCCAAAATTTTCAAATGTATACTCCTTTTTTAAAAAACATTCTACAAATTTTAGTACATTAACGAGGAAGTAAAATGATCTTGATTACCCTATTTATTAGTTATTTAGTACTAATTAATCGCTACATGTAAATCTACCAAAAGTGGCTTGTTTTTTTTGGACAAGATTTGAATCAAGACTGAATTGGTTTGTGTGTGTGGTGGGGCGCGGGCGGAGGGGGTAGGGGGTAAGAAATTTCGGCATGTGCTAAGAAGTGCATTACAAAATTATATCATATATGAATCCAATAGTACCAATTTGTAAACTGAAGTTTTGGTATAAGATAGCACTAGTGTTTATATTTTTGGACCGTGGGAGTAGCAGATAAACAGAGCAGCCGTTGCTGTTAATCTTTCTTTAATTTGGTGAGTTTCTGAACGAAAGGGCAGGAGATTACCAGTAGCTTGGCCATACGCGGTTGTTGCAGAGACCGGAGACTATTTCATTTCAAAACCAGTGGGCAGTTGCTTTGCTTTGTATCGCGTGGTGCTAAAGATGCCAAGAAGCGAAGACGCGTGGCTGGCCAGTGCTTCAGCCGGTCCAGTGCTGAGAATTGAGATGCCAGTCGCTGTTCATCAGTCTTGGTCGTTGACTCGTTGATGCACCTAATGAGTGCTGAGACGACCACGAACTTGCTAAGCTCCCATAGTTCCATTGCAATTGCTGTGGCCTCGTATGGCTAGGGTCGTCGGGGACTAAACGAACACCGCACTACCGCAGTGCATGCGTTCAGAGCCGCTGCCTTCTCGAGAAGGACATGAACTGTATGTATCTCCACTCGCTCCGTCTACAGAGCTGCCGTAGTGGCTGGAGCCAAATTCATGGCTGCCCTTGGATGGCCTATGCCTGTAATGGTTGATCCGCGACGTAGCTTAGCTGCTGCCACGTAGTCTCCTTGGGTCGGAGTTTCAGGTTGTGTAGTTCGCCGTATAGTCCGCCCAAACTGTAACGCGTGCCGGAATGCGTGTGCCCTGGTGGCCACGTTGTATAACTTCTAATCATTTCTCTTCTTAATAGAAAAATACGTAGCTCTCCTGCGTATTCTGAAAAAAATAGAGAGCTGCCGTCGCAACAGACAACCGATGTGAGTTCTACAGCTTCGTGTGCAAGAACCGTGCCCCTCAAAAAGTTCATTTTATTGCTTGGCTGCTGCTCCAGAATCATATCGCACCCGGATAGCCAGCTTCCAGTCTCCGCTCTCTGTCTCTGCTTCATCAAGGCTCAAGCAGGCTTCTCTATACGTACAGGAACTGGATACCATCGCCGCCGTGGTGATGCTTCCATAGCTGCTAGCGACAGAGGAGCAGCATGGTGTCCAGTGGGCAGTGGCGATGCTTCCATAGCTATGCTGCAGCTCCTCTTGCCGTCAACTTTTTATCCAACGGCATCGGCCCGGGAAGACGGTGTTTGGTGGCGGAAAAAGTCCTTTTGACGTTTCTCATGTTTAGCCGTCGTCCGTTTTTCGTCCTTTAAGTACAAAACCAGCAATCTTTGGTCCTCCAGGTTTTAAAACCGTGCGTTTTACATCCCTCGACGGTTTCGAAGGCGGTTTCGCTGACGTGGCACGTTGACGTGGCGTGTTTAAAATGGCTGAAACTTTGAAAAATCATATAAAATCGTAAAAAAATGATAAAAAGATCAATCCAATTTTTTTAGCTTCCTTATGAGCATCTTTACACAGTGAAGTCATTTACGTACATATTTTATATTATTTTCTAGTCGAAATAAAATAGACAAGAAAAGATGCCATAGAACTTGTAAAATGCATAGTAAATATTTGAAATATTATAAAATAGTAAATCTAACTCCTGTGTGCCTCTGGTGAGTGTGTACATCTATTAGAGTTGTTTTCTTAACATATTAGATGTTTTTATAATGGTATAATAGGATTATGTTTAGCATATGTACAAACATAATCTTACTCTACCGTATAAAAACTTCTAATATATAAACAAACTACTATACTAGATGCAAGCACTCACCAGAGGGACACATGAGTTGGATTTACTATTTTATAATATTTCAAATATTTACTATGCATTTTATAAGTTCTATGGTATCTTTTCTTGTCTATTTTATTTTGACTAGAAAATAATATAAAATATGTACATAAATGACTCCAATGTGTAAAGATGCTCACAAGAAAGCTAAAAAAATTGGATTGATCTTTTTATCTTTTTTTACGATTTTATATGATTTTTTAAAGTTTCAGCCATTTTAAGCACGCCACGTCAGCGTGCCTCATCAGCGAAACCGCCGTCGAAACCGCCGAGGGATGTAAAACGTACGGTTTTGAAATCTGGAGGACCAAAGATTTCTGGTTTTGCACTTGGAGGATGAAAAGCGGACGACGGCTAAACGTGAGGGACGTTAAAAGGACTTTTTCCTTTGGTGGCCTGGCTCCATCCATGTTTCTGATCAGCGGGCTGCCAGTATTGGGCCCAGGAGTACGACACCCCGTTGGTTGGGCCGCCGCATTAGGGCAGGTACATTGCTACACGTCAGCGGTCTCATAGGTCGTCTCATGCAGAGCCACGTAGGATTTTTGCTGATGCGGAGGGGAGAGAGCGAGGTGAGAGAATGAGGTCGTTGCTTCACGAAACAACCGTCTCATGAGCTAAATTTTAGGACTATGAGACAACTCTCCAACCATTGTACGGGTTTTGTTGCCATGCAACCAATGATATTTCTTCATTTTCCCATAAATCAAGGAATTTTGTATTGCTACGAGACAACTAAAACAACAACCATTGTATAGATTGTCTGATAAGTCGTCTTAAGATTACGTGTCCCTGCAGGAGACCGCCTATTAGACGACACCAATGTACTTGCCCTTAGGCCCGGAATGGCCACAAGCTACCGTGCCCCACTCGCCATCGTGTGGGCCTCCAGCACGTCGCCCCTCGCTTACGGACACGCAACCGGCCACCGTTTTGGTTTGTTCCGTTTCCTCCCTTGTCCCAGAAAGAAAAGTGAGGGGAAACTTTTTTTTTCTTGAAAAAGGGAAGTTTTATTGATCTTAAAGCAATTTTAGTGGAGCCCTTCAAATTAAGGCCTCTAAAACTCATTGACAGGCTCATCTCAAAAAAATAGAGGCTCAAAATAAACACTCAACTCCAGTGGGCATATGTACTCGGGCCTCTATTTCTCCATGGGTCCACTTGTCAGCCGCATGCTTGGAGGGGCCACTGTTGGAGGGGGAATTGGAGGGCCTCTACAAATGGAGGCTTGAAGGGGAGATTTAGAGGCCTATGCAAAATACAGGTCTATTTGAAGGTTCTGCTGGAGTTGTGTTTTTGCTCCAAGCCTCCAAATTTTAAAGTAGAGGCCCATATAGAGGCCACTGCTGGAGTTGCTCTTAGATAATTAAACTAACATGATACAAAATTATAAGATCCAACCCGGTCTCTGCATAACTAAGATGTACAGAGCCCATAAAAAAAGAAAAAAAAGAGAGAGAACAAATAAAGATGTGTCACAGGGCACGTGGACATCGTCAAGAGAGATTAGGACATATGACGAAAGGTGAAGTCAGTGGTTCACTCGCTAGTAGTACATGCATAGCTGCCGTGTTAAGTCCGCAAGCAACGGTTCATATGCAAACGCTACATTTCTTCAAGGGGGTGTTTAGTTCCTGGAAAAAAAGATAAAAAGTGAAGTGAAAAAGTCACATCGGACACTGTAGCACTTTTCGTTTGTTTGTGGTAAACATTATCCTACCATGACCAAACTAGACTCAAAAGATTCGTCTCGTCGTGTACATCAAAACCATGTACTTAGTTTTTTTATTTACCCACGTTTAGTACTCCATGCATGAGGAGAGAGATTTGATGTGATAGGTAAATAGTGAAGTTTGGAGAGAGAATTTTGAGAAGTTGAAGGGAACTAAACAGGGTCGAGAAGTGTGGTGATGGCGCTGTTGATTGGTGATTACTAGAAATACAGGCGCAGCTTTGCTGCGCCCTCCCCATAGCAGACCAGTCTGCTGTGCTGGTAGGATAGATAGGTATAGAGATCTTAATCTGCTACATCAATTATTTTGATAATATATTACATTATACGTTCAATTATAAGTTTGGTAGGTTGCAGCTTCATACACAAGGGAGAAAATCTAGCAGCCACTAAAAGGTGGAGTGTGAAGAAGTCTTTGAACATCCATGGAAAAGAGCAATCTTTGATCATAGAACTTATATTGCTTGACCTTGCAGATTCAATAGGAAAGTCCAAACAGGCTGTCAGAGCAAAGCATTCGAATTAGCAGCAAGAGAAGAAAAATGCAATTATCTCAGTTGAGCTATTGGAAAATTAACTTCAACATGGTGCTGCACCTGTTCAAATGGAATAATAGGAATGCCTCCAGGAAGATGGCGAGGAGGATCTTGGTTGATGTATTAATACATAACAAAATTGATGCTTCTTGTATCTGTAATATATCAGCATGTAATCATTTGTCCATTTAATTGTTGCTCTCGAAAATTTCCAGTGGCACCATATCCATATGAATGGCATGATCCATTCAGATATGAAAAAATTGGTTAGATCTCACTGAAACGAAGATAGCTGTCAGTAGAACATAAAATCGACAGCAACAAAGTTCACTCAAACATAAAATCAGATAACGAATATATGCATGTACAATTCAAGTGAAATATTTAGTTCGTTATTATGATCTATATAAACCGCAACATTGCGATCTAACTCTTGGTTAAATAATCTTGCAGATGAATTCCATAATATCTTTGCGGAGCAGTACATGCATTTCTTCAAAAGTCTCACGATTGCTGATTGCATTAATACTGTAAAGAAATTGAGATGGCAGGAACAGGTAGAAGGAGAAATCAAACCTGAAAGAGATGTGACTCTAATGATAAATGCTGCATAATTGTAACAGAGCCTGTCCTGTTTCTTTCTACCATAGAAAATAGACATATATCTGAGAAGAACTGAACTACATAAATTTATGAGAAAGGACAGTAAGAAATTAGAGGATATATTGAGCTAGGAATCACATTCTATATCCTGCTGTAATGATCTAGGTTTAGGATATCACCTCAAGCTTGAGAGATCAAATGACTATGTTGGGTGCTGCTCGCTAGGTAGTTCTGGAAGGCAATGCTCATGTCCTAGTTGAGACTGTATGTACCTTATTAACTATTGTAAACAGTTGACTTGAAGTTGTGACGTGCAAAACTATTCCTTTTGGCATTTAAATTTTTAGGAACTGAGGTGTGCTTGGGTCATAAGATATATGCTGATCTGTAAACATCAGCGTAGCACCAGCATAGTTGTGTGGTTAGACGACGGATGAGTATAGCACATTAGCACTCTGTCAACCATGGAAAGATAATGTCAAATTCTCAGTTACATAATAAACATGGTAAATTTTTCTCCTTCCTGCAAGCTTAAATTTAATAGATAACTTGTGATCTCAAGTTCTCACTCCTGAAAACTTGGAAGTTTTTTACTTCTAAAGTTTTGATGCATTTGAAAGTAATGTGCTCTCTCTACTTTATTACCCAAAATAAATAACAGTAGGGGCTCCAGGGCTTGGCATTTAGAAGATGTATGTAGTTACCTATCTCAAGGTCATGCCGCGAATGTACGGTGATTGACTGCTTTGAAAGGGATAATATGATCTGCTCATTTAGCCATATGGTTCTTTGTTTCTTCAACCATGCTCATAGAACCATAGATAAAGATCATCACGAATCTCCTTCCATGCAATGAGCAGCATACAGGAATGCTGGAATATCTCATCTGCTACAACATTTGTTCAAGCAAGAGTAAGCGCTGGGAAGACAAGGAGGAAGTTGCAGCTTATAGCATTCTGAATGGCCATTTCATCGAACACCAAGCGAGTGGCCACTTCTGTTCTTGTTTCTGCAGAATCATGAACATGATTATTTGGTCAGTAATTAAAACAGCTGCAGAGGTAAATCATCAAGCATATGGTGTGCATGGTACAAGAAGGAAACATTTCTTATCAATAGAATGGTAGGAGAGGGTGAACAACCACCGTAATCTGTGACGGATTGCACGGAGCCCCGGCTTGAACCAATACAGATTAGAATATCGTTCTCCCTAGGCGGTGTGCACTGTCGACTCGATCAGCATCGTTGCGGTCTTGGTCTTGGACAGCAATTTCGCCAACGTGGCCGGGTACCCTTTGCAGCGCACGGCGCGCGCGCCATTGTTGTGGAGACAGCGACGGGCTGAGAGAGGGGGAACCAGGGTTGGCCTACCTACCAGGCAGCGGCCAGCGCGTTTCTTAGCGGCCTCTCCTCTTCGCATCAGCAGCGCCCGAGCTCGGCCTAGGAGTCCATGGGAGAGGGCACCTTGGATAGCGCTGATGCGGAAGGCGCGACGGCGGTCGCCTCGGCCTTGGCGCCAAGGGAGTCGGAGTCAGGCAGACGAGGTTGGTGGGTGGCGTGGCTAAAGACGAAGGACGGCGAGCGTGCTACAGGAGGAGGGAGGCACGGGTGCCGATGTCGGCGCCGCAGTAGGCGAGGAAGAGAGGCGGAGGGAGGCGTCGCATGGGGAGGGGAAGGCGACTGCACGACACAAGTGACAGGCGTAGGGACCGGTTCGTGAGAATTCGCAAGGGCCCGTCTTGCAGCTTAACCGGCGACAGATCCGCGAAGATCCGCATCGGACGGCTCCCATAGCTTCCTCGCCCGATCCAATGGCTATCGACTTAGCGGCGCCCGCCCGTGGAATGATCGTCGTTTCATCTTTTAGAGGAGAGATTAGACGGGCATTTAATCATAGCTGGACAGATGGTCTCTCTGGCCTTATGAATGGCGACACCAAGCCCGAATTCTTCGAGTGATTTATGGGTCTCTGGTCTCTCAGTTTAAGTGTATCTTTGAAATTCAAAATATGTCTCAAATTAAGCACGCAATTTCAACCCTGGCCCCATTTGTTAAAAGAAAAATGAAGGACCGGTCATGGCCCAAATGCCAGAATCCTCTGGTTTCTTCCACCGTCGTCGGTTCCATTCGCACCCATCCGCTTCTGGAC
>OAMR01000022.1:877646-929836 GCA_900205405.1 Echinochloa crus-galli | reverse complement strand
ATTCCAATCATAGGCGACGCGCAGCATTAATTATTCACCGTCTTTCTTGGCTCTTTCTTGCCTTGTGTAATCTTCTTGGAAATTGCCCACCATTTCGTACGTAAATGTCGAGAGCGTAATATTAATTAATTTTACTATATACGATGAAGATCCCGTGTTTGTGCTTCGTTGCCTGGCAACAGACGAATTGCTGACGAATCAATCGATGTCGGTGATGCCAGATTTTTGTTTCCTCTGTACCGTCGAATCCAAATTTGGCGGAATTCAGCGCTGGCAGATAATGGTTAAAGCTGGTAAACTTGTCGAATCGAAGCTGCCAAACTCGTTGGATTTTGCCCTCGTCTAGAGTAGTTAAACTTGACTCGGTTCTTGTTTGGTATATGCGCGCTCTGAAGTTTTACCCCATCTGTCGATGTTTCCATGTTTTGGCAGAGATGGCACAGCCAGTTTGCTCGAGTTCTTCTTCCTCGTCGACAGCGACAGTGGCGTGCAGATACTTGCTAGTAGGTATAGCATCTGTAGCTTGCCAAACGACTTTTATTGTTGTGAACAGAACCTTCTCTGTCAGAGCTCTAGTTTGATGAGTGTCCGTGTGGCCCGTTGCCATGTGCTGATGTGGATAAAACAGAAAGAAAATCAATTATAGTGGAGTTGCCATGCCGATTCCAACTACTAGGGGAAAAAGAGAGGATTTTCTCCCTCTTTTCAAGTCACAAGACCCCAACCGACTCTTACAGATATGCGATTAATTTGGCAAAGAAACCGGCAGAAACACTGGAACAGAAACTAACCAGTTTGTCAGTCAGGCGTGTCAGGGGTAGCAGCCAGTCACATACTGGAACTGGAAGTGGCGTGCGAGGAAATCAACCCATCATAGAGTGGGTTCCAGGACAGTTAGGAGGAGGTCGAACCGGTTGCCGGAGTGGGTTCGTGTCCCTGTCTCACGGGTGGGTGAATGGTTGGTGAGACGGTGCCATCTTCAAGCTCATCTTGGTGACAAGTAGTTCTAAAGACTCTAGACGATTTGTTTGCAGTAAAAGTTTCTATCCACTAGACCTCCAACTCCAACCTAGTACCTTGCAGTCTTGTTTAAGTATTTCTTTTTTTTTATCAGATCGTCAATGACAGTGCAGTAACCAGCAGTTTGGGATATTCAGCAGATGTGTATGGGTGATAGTACATGGTCATGTATGCCCTTCCTACTAGCACAATCTGTGGCTGTAATGGTACAATTTATTCTGTGTAGCATGTACAGGTGTGAATATACAAAAGATACAGTATTCCAAATAACAGCTTTTTGTGCAGAACAACAATCATGATAACACAAACAACAATTGATCCTTTCATGGATCCCTTCTGGTAATCCCTGCCATGAAATGGGCTCATGGAGGGCTTTGATAGTCATCGTCCATGGAGAGAAATATCAAGAGACCTGCACCCCGGCGTTGAGGATCTGGGTGATGGACCTGATCTGCAGGGCAGGGCTGATGGAGAGCAGGCCCACGAAGCTCTCGGGCGGCACCCTCATGCCGCCCACGTTGATGCACTCCAGCCGCCGGCACTTGTTCACCAGAGCCACCAGCCCGGCCTCCGTCACGTGCCGGCAGCTCCACAGGATGATGCTCTGCACATGGAAAGCCACCCACACACCGTCAGCAGGCAAGTCAACTGCATCTCTTAAGCACATGCAAATCTGCAGTCCCCATTCCAAATGGTCTGAACTTGCAGGTGATTATCAAGTTGCAGTTTGTATGTTCTTAACAAGTTTCATAATTTGTTTTAACCAAGTTTTGATCATACTCATGGCGGCGATGCAGTTTTGATGAAACCATTTTATGCTGTGCAGAACAGGAAAGGTGATGCTACTTTGGCACTCCTTGGGTGCTTCACTTTGCTGCAGAACTGAAACTGAACAGGCTATGTTTAATCACTAGAGGGTGGAATGTTCTGAAACTATCGGACCAATGGCTTTCCAATTGCAATGAAGTGCTCTGTAAGGATTCAGCAATCAGATTTGGCTCATAGCTGCTATAACAGCTCCACGCAACAACCTATTCCACTGAAAGCTAACTGAACCCCACAAAGCTGTAGAGAAACCTATCAGCGGCCTATTGACATTTATATGCTATACAGCAGCCAGACAGCCAAGGATGGTCTGCCCAGCTGATGATGGCCCCCCTCCCCGGACCCAATTTAGGAGAATCCCTGTTCTATGACAGGACCAAGGAACCAAATCCATTGATTTGCTCCACGTTTTTCCTTCGTCATTAACTGGCCCATTTTAAAGTGCCATAAAAATGTCATAGAACGCGTAGCTATTAGGCCGTTAGGGTCAAAATTTTCGTCTTGAACACAGGAGAATTGTGTTTCATTGCACTAAAGAAGTCAATTCTAATTAACAGCCAAACTGAAAGCTAATGAAACACCACCAAACAGAGTCCAGTGAACCTCACTTCCTCAACTAAACTAAAAACATGGACAAGCAAGAAAGAAATGGTCCAAGCCTCTATACATGAATCTACCAAAGCCATATCTATGAATCTATCTTCAACTATGTCAAAGAGATTGAGCTTAAACAAAAAAAATGTAACTAATAGTGCAGCAATGATGTGTTCAAGTGTCCCTGGAAGGAAAACAGACAAGACCTAACTATTCTAATACTGAATCCTCCTGTTTGTGCAAAGCAATGGTGATCTGAATTATAAAAGCTACCATGGAGCAATTTTTTTTTAAGAAAACGAATACAAAAAGAACAGAAGTATCACATTAGATATTGCAATTCCTGTATGCAAATTCTGGTCACAAACAATGATAAAAAGAATTCTCAATTGCTACCTAGCATCATTTCTCACCTAATTACACAGAATAAGTCATACCTATGCCTAATCTGCTCCCAGTTGATGTACCACGGACCAAAACTGAATGGACCACTGTTCTGTGATAGGCCCAACAAACCAAGTTCATTCATTCGTTAAACGTTTTTTTCTTTTCCTCATTGACTAGTTGATTCCAAAGTACCATAAGGATTTCATAATTCAAATATCTTCTACAAGAAGCATCTTCAAACTACCGACACAAAAAAAGAAGCATCTTCAAACTGTAGTTTTTTTTAAAAAAAAAACTTAACTACAGATTTGTCATGAGGTACTTCGTCAGGTTCGTAGTTTTGCAAGAATGAGGTAATTGAAGTTCAGAAAAGAGAGGTGCACCTTCAGATTCATGCAGCTATTTGCGACTGCATTTAGGGATTCGTCTGTGATGAATGTCCCGCCAATATTCAGGTGCTGAAGAGAATAAGCTCTTGAAACCTACAGTGCAGTTTGAGAAAAGCGCAGTTGTTATGATGGCAAATTGCACCTTAGAAGTTCTTAGTGGCACGGATCAACAAACTTCTAGAAAACCTTCGCATTCCAGAGTTAGATTTACATTAAATCATTGCAAATTTTCCTCTACTTTAAATACTCTTAAAACTTGAATCATTCTGGTTTCTCAAACAAGTTGCAGAGTCTAATACACGGGTACATGGCCTAGGGGGGGAATGAAAGCAGTTGATGCACGAACCTCAAGAAATCTGCAAGGAAGTATGACAAAAGCGCATTGGACATAAACACCTCAAGGACATGCGTACTCGAATTAATCTAATTAACAACTTTTTTTCTTGCATAGAGAGAGGTTAGATCATGAAACGTAGCATATGTTGTATCTAAAAGTATGCAGTACGAAACAAGGATCGCTCTGAAAGTAACAACCTAGTAGTCTACATGGGTACGTGACCAACAAAAGAATAAGTTAAACATTGCACAGATGATGAGAAAGCAAAGCCAGACAAGTTACGCAATTGTCTCGAGCCTAAGTCAACATCCTATCAAATAACGTATCAATCTCTACATAAATTCGATGGCCATCAAAACAAACTTACCTACAACTTGACAATAGAAATGAGGCTAATTAAAACTAATGGAGACCATTTCTTTCACATTTCTGTTGGAAAAAAAGAAGCAGGTGGAGTAAAGCTATTGATTTCAAGCTATTGCTCATAAGACGGCATCTACAAGCTAATCAGAAACTCCCGCCCTGACGGCCACAGAAGCAGAGCATAAGCAAATCGCATCGCTTAATAATAAGCCGAGCAGAATCAATCCATCGATCAGAGCAAGCGGGGTGGTTTGTTCGTACATGGACAGGTCGCGGAAGGAGGGCAGGAGGGAGAGGACGTGCGCGAGGAGGTCGGCGGGGAGCCGCTCGATCTCCGCCTCCTCCGGCGCCGCCGCGCCGCCATCGCCGTCAGGCTGCTGCTGCTGCTGCTGCTGCTTCTCCATCTCTTCGGCTCGGCGCGCGAAGGGAGGGGAGCCGAGAGAGGCGGGCGCGGCTTTCTTGTAGCGGCACCGGCAGGTCGCCACCGTCACGGTCTCACGTGACGCCGATGCGTGCGGCACGACGCGACGCGAGTGGACGCGGGCGCGGCGTGGAACGCTCGGCCGCGCGCGGGATGAGCCGATCATGTGGACATCGTCGCGCCATCACGCGACATTTTAAAAGGATTCGGCCCGGCCGGGCTCCTTGAGATGCTACGTCTAACTGTTATGAAAAGCGCCCCGCATCAAACCGGCGGTTGGGATGGGCTAACAGAGATGCATAAGGATATATATAAGTATAACTTAACTACAGACGACATGAACGATTAGCAAGATGGGAATTGTGTGCGATGACAATAAACATATATGGCGCATCGGGGCGATATGGATGCTATGAGCACCTAATTTGTCGTAGACTCCTAGGTGGCAAGGAAGACTGATTTTTCTTTTTTTTGTTATGCACCAACAATGGACGCGTTTGTAAAGTATTAAGGTATAAGCGAATATTTGATTATTTTTGTTATGGACCAACAATATAGACGTGTTTGTAAAGTATTAATGTATATAAGCGAATATTTGATTTGATTTTTTTGTTATGCACAATGCACCAACAAAAGATGCATTTGTCAAGTATTAAGGTACAGGGGAATATTGTTGTATCATCAAGGACTCAAATAAAAATTCTTTTATCGGGTCACCAAAACAAAAGAATGCTAAAAAAATATTCAACCAAATTTAAGTATTTAGATCATTTCTCCTACAAAGCATTTGCCCCATATGATCTTACAAAATGCCCTTTGCCTTGGTTTTTTTTTACGTAAGCACCTCTTCAGAAATTGTATTTATTGGCATAGTTTTTTTTAGATCAAAGGTAGAATTGTATTATATCAAAGTCGAGTACATCATCAAGTTACAAGCACTCTCAATATACTCACACTCTAAGCAGCTCCAAATCTCAAATCCAAACCTGTATAAAAAAGCAATTAGAAGGCCGCAGTTAGGATAAATCTGAACGTTGTGATTGTAGCTTTAGAAAAAATGAGGTGAAAACTATATTCTTTGTGCAGTCCGAAATAAAAATGGTCGTTTGTGAATGAGATGTAATTGCTAGTGAAATTGGGTACAAGGCAGGCACGCATGTCTGGTTGTCTACTTCAGGAAAAGTGAGCTGTTGCTTTGCAGAATTAAACTAAATGCCCTTCATAAATTCGATAAGGATATCTATCGTACTAGTGGAATTTGCTCTGTATGGTTGTATTATTTGGTCATGACTGAATTGGTAGTTAAACATGCTACATGCTCCGACGGTCTGACCGTATAAGGTGTGATCACGCGGGTACGTTCGAATTCATAAATCCTTGCTCCCTTAAAACTTTAGTGGATAAGATTCTGTATGTTAGATGTTAGTCCAAAAAATTGCTTGTTAGATAAGGTCATGTATAGGAGAGCAAATTCAACAGATCCTCTAAACAGACCTCTAAGAGGGTCATAAAAAAAAGTTGCGATCCAACAAATCCTCTACTTGGCCTCCTAATTTGGAGAGGCCTCCAAATTTATCTTCACCCTCCATTCATAGGAGATCTCTAGGGAGCTCTTCTCAGGCGCGTAAAAGGGAGGGTCTGATTTGGGTATTTGGAGGGAGGGCTATTGTTGGAGGGTCTGATTTGGGTATTTGGAGGGAGGGCTATTGTTGGAGTTGCTCGAAGCATCCATGACAAGTTTAATATAGATAATTTTTATTAAGACCAACATGAGGTGACATTTTCTTTTGGGTGAGAAAAAATGGACAGTTTGTATTCCATGTAGGCCCAATCAACGCAATTTGGTTAGCAACTAGCTCACAAATCATGCTCTTCCAACTATAACCAAAAAAATTACACTAAACCTAGCCATGATAACATGAATTAGTCGGTCACTCCCTTTTCTTTTGCGGATACAGTAAGCGGGAACTGCAGTAAAACTTGCTGCTTCAGAAACACTCTAATCATACTCCGCAAAATCAGGATCTAAAGGAGCAACACAACCTATAAGTCAACTCATGTTGCATCAGCAAATCAGTTAGTCAACACCTAATTCTACGGATGGCAGGAACAGCTGCCATGGAGAATTCAGACTAACCCATGAAACAATGGAGTTACAATGACATAATGGTGTTCCAATAAATCAGGGGCCTGCCAATGACAGGTTCCCATCAGTTTGAATGGCTGCCAAATTTTAGGCCTTCCAATGAAAGAATCAGAATCAGCCTCTAGTGTTTTGGGCGAGCTTCTTTGCACGCCCATTGGATGGTTGCCCCTCGTCCTTTCCACGGGAATCCTCAGGCTTCCGAGCCCAAGCAGGGGCTCGGTCAGGTTCATAGCGGTAATCATAGAACAACTCTTCGCCAGCGAGGATTCTTTCTTTGGCAAATATGCCTACTCTATGATCACCAGCTACCATGATAACCTTGGCATAGCAATTTGGGTCAGGGGAATGGTTGGCAAATTTCAGCTTGTCACCCATTCTGTACGCATCCAGAACAAACTGCATTCAAGTAGTGCAAGTCAGCATGTAGCAGGTGGGCAAGATGCTAGACAAAAGCCTCCTTGTGGGAGATCAGTTCCCCAGTGTACTCGCCAAGATATTCATGTTTGCTAACACTATTCTGAAGATTTTTTTAAAAAAGGACATATTAGATGGGATAACGGGAGGAAAGAATGGAAAAGATCAGATAAAAGTTTTACCTTTAGGAACGCTCCCCAGCCAGAAACATCTGATTTTCCAAGTAAGACCTGAGAAAATAACACAAGTATACCTTTGAATCTTTGATGAAATATTTATCAAAATGGAATGATCAAATTCGAACAAAATGTGCATGTCACAATGTAAATATTTTACCCGGATGTGTTGCCTCACAATAAATGAACATTCAGAAACTCAGATAGATTTAGACACTTGCAATCGTGTGTACATCACATTAACAATGTACCGCATAAAGTTTGGACAAAGCTAAATTCAAGAGTCTCGTATAAAAGAATTGTGGTTCTTTTTTCTTGAACAATGGCCATAAAGGATAGACAAATCAATTATCGTCTCAATGGAATTATAACCAAAATGCCAATAGAATGGGTATATTGTCAAAGCAAAACTTTTTACCCTTTGTTGTTGTTTAAGAAGCAGTTTCATGTTCCGGCATTCGTAATTATCTCCCCGCTGGTTTGGAACTCCCAACGTACCATCACCACACCTGTAAGTTAGAAAATATAAGTGCAATGGAGTAGTTCAATGTACGGATTATTTCTTCTAGACAAGAATATATGGAATTGAACAAACTAGCAAATCAATTAGGCAAGGCTCTATTGGAGAACCAACTGAGCAAACTAAGTGATTACAAGTGGTTTTTGACATTAAGTCATTAACAAGTTAGTATGATCTTTCTTTGCCACTCAATGTCTGTGTCAAAATCTGAAAATCTTCAATTTCTGGAAAGCACATAGCAAATTCAAATTATTAAACAAGATGATTTCCTGTGCACCTTAACGTTCAAATTATTAAATGTGAAACCAGATCTATTTCAGCCCCATTAAAAATTGCGAAGGGCCGAAGGCACTCAGTATTTAGCATAAGGCATGGCAAGATAATTTCAAATTATTACAATTGATGATTGTGGATGTAACCGTCGACCAATACTATTAACTGATCTTAATCTAATCAACTTTTTGAGACTTCAATATGCAGAATATAGTACATTGAGGTACTACAATCTAAACAATCAAAAAATCTTAATGCGCAGTTGGTAAATGAGCAAAGCATGATTGGAGAACAAATAATATGGAGGTTAATGATAATAATGACTAACAAACAAATCCCCCAAGCATTTATCATATTCTCAAATACATACCCAACCCAGCAGTTTCTGCAAACATCAGGATCGCATTCCCTGTCAGCAGCGAAGCACGGACATTGGCGGCTGCGACACTGACTCTTTGCACAATGGCAGCCTCGAAAACGGTTCTTGCAAATTTTGGAACATCTGGAATGCAAAGGGAAGAGAAAAGCTTTCACAAATGGGACATGGTACTCAATACAATACAAAAATGTAGGATGGTGCGGACATATTGAACTTGTGCCAATTTCCTTTCCAGTCAAAACTAAAAGAATTCTCAAACTAAGAAACAGTCAGCAAAGTAGCACAGGTAGGGCAAGTTCGGATTGCTCCGATGCCTGTTGTGCCAACAGGTCCGGGCAACAATCCATAGGCAACACCATTAATTACCAGAAGGTCCACCATTCCTGATTTAGAGTAAAAGGGGTGGTAACAAGACGGGCTCAAAGGACAGCATCAGAAAAGGATTAATTTATTCATTTTCTCTAGCGATATATACTTCAGATTTTTATAAGCAACACCATTAATAACCAGAAGGGCAACCTGTCCTGATTTAGATTCTGCCTGAAGTAGACTAGCAAAATCCTAAACAAAGGACAAGTGTCTTGGAGAAAGGATAAAATATCTGGTACCAGAAAAAAAATAGGTAAAAGCATAAAATATACTGCATGTATGTAGAAATTTATGCATGATATACTGCATAAGTACAACTAAGCAGAACCCATAAGAAATGTATTAAGATTTAAGAATAACTGCATGTACATAGAAATTTACACATGCTCATATATAAGTTGATGCACAGGAAATAGGTAATTACCCACAGTATTTCTCACAGCATGTCGCATTTGTGAGACAAGGACACTGCTTCCCACATGCAGATTGACAACCACAAGGATTATATTGTCGACAGGGCTGATCCTTCCTTTCTGTAATCCGTTTCCTTATCGAATGGTAACCTGCAGATTTCCAGGTGTACTTCAAACGACGGACTTTACCTCGCCTTCTAAAAAACCTTGACCTCGCGCGCAACTCGTTACCCTGGAATATCAGCATGGGCAACAGTATCAAATTAAGTTACTAACCTGGAGGCATGTGTTAATAAATGAGGGGGACAGTGAATCCAACCTTTATATATCCTTTAACAAGAGAATCAACACCACTAAGAGTTCCAGATGAACTGCTGTTTTCAATATAATTCATATACTGAAAAACATCTCTGCATGTCTTCATCCCGCCAAGAAGGTTCCGAGAAATTAAACAACTGCGTGAAAGACAAACCAGGGATTCAGTGCGACTATTGAGATTAGGTTAACCAATATTAAATTGTTACATTTTACAATTGCAGTGTATGGTGTCCCAAGTCTCGGGGTGGAGAAGAAGAGTTTCAAGAAATTTGGACATTAGCGGACGTAAAATTTCCTTAGTTCATTGTACATGGAACACCACTCAGATACAATAATTAGCTATATCCATTTGGATCTTAGGAGAAAGCAGCAAACCTGTTCCTTCCAAAAATCTCTAATCCTTTCACCAGAAGTCCCTGCTCAATTGGCTTCCAGGATCTAAAGTTATCCTCTTGTTTGCAAACATTCTCATCAACGAATTCTTCTTTCCTTGAACTATCATAACCATCAGTGCCTGAATGATCGTTATTTGCTTCCTCCATTGAATCATTCTGAGCTTCAGGAGAAGCTGATCTATTCCCAATTTGAGGCGTACTCTTCTTTCTACTACTTCTTGTGCTTGGAGAATTGTGTTGAGAGGATACAAATGATTCTTTATTTCCGTTTCGTGTATCAGATCTAAGCTTCATGTCCCTTGCCAAAGGGGATCCACTAACAGAATTAGAATCCGACGATGCCATTTCCCTATGTCCTTTTTTCACACTCATAAGAATTCTCTCAGCGATTCTTCTATTGGTAATCTTTCTTATTCCACCTTTTGGGCCAATTTTAACTTTTGAGGGACTAGGGGAGGGCTCTGGAGATTTATTGCTTATTGGATGTACTTCAGAGTCACTGCTGTCTGAGATAGCCATTGCAGTTGAAGAGGTTTCACTTTGCTGAGATTTGGTCTTCCTTCCACTGGAGCCATTCTTTTTCCTATTTGAGCCTGGCTGGTTCGTTGCATTCCCTGATGAGTGAGTTGGCTCCTCGCCATCAATAAGCATGTGATCATTTGCAGCTACAGAATGTGGTTCAGAGGCCTGCAAAAAATATGGTTAACAAAATAAATATCAAAGCAAAATCATCCGCTTATGCTTCAGGATTCAGAAGGCTAAATTCTAACACTGCTCAGGCCACGTTTTAATGTCACTCGCAATAAAAATGCGAACCTGTTTATAGCAATGTTTACCACAGGGTGCACCATCAGCGATGGCACTCCAAGATTGTTGTTTTTCTGTCTGTATAAAGAAGACAGAAATCAGGTAGAGATACAATTTTTGAAATAATTATTTCAATTTGAGAAAACTTACCGGAAATACTAAATCTTGAGAACACCCGTGTAGCTTGCAATCAAAAACCTGTCGGTACCACCAAAGAGTAACGGTGTTCATCAGTATACAGGTCCAAGAAGGCAAGAACACAAGATATAAAAGTTAACAGTTGATCGTACTAGACAACGTCGACAGAAGAGATTGTCAAAGGAATCCAATGCTGCATCCAAATCTTTGTCACCGTACAAATCTTCCACTTTGGCATTATGTTCGGTCACTTTCTTACAAGAATCCTGAGTTTTCTCACCATGCAGGATCTCATACCTGGCCTGTAAAATAGGACGTATGCTTTATACGTCAGATATGATAGGTGAATTGGAAAAGGAAGGGCCAAATAAACCTTAAGCATACATGACATCCATAGTCATGAAAATAAAACTAGCCTTTATGTCATCAGTAGCCCTCTCAAGATGTCGAGCCAGCGTTTGCAGTACAGCATCTGACATGCCACACTCTTCAACAGTCATCCTAACAAAGAGCAAAAGAGCAGTGTATTAGATATAATTAAGCATGTGGAAAATCCATAATGATCTTCTGAAGAAACTAACAATTCATATTTAATATAATAGAACAATATGCTAAAAAAAGATCCACTGCTAAAATCAAACTTAACTTCAGAATTAAGATATCCCTTCTGCAGCTCAATATTATTCAACAATAATCCAAGGTATATTTAGTGGTCTTAAACCAGTTGGCTAATAAACAAGACAAGACAGCCAATTTCTTAATGGATGGTCCCTGACTGGTAAAAACAATGTACAAAAACAAGACAAGATAGCCAATTTCTTAATGGATGGTCCCTGACTGGTAAAAACAATGTACATAGGCCACAATGTACAAATCACAAGTTTTTTTAGTTTCGTTGAATGGAGTATACAGTACTCCCTCCGTCCCCAAAAAAAGACATCCTAGCATTCAAAATTTGTCCACAAAAGAAGTCATTATAGCTATTTGGACATATTGTGGACCCTCAAACAAAAAAATCTGCCGTCTATCCGCAACCTGTTGCCGTGATTTCCGTAACCTCTGATCCCCTATGACCTGTGCTCCTTGGCGCCAAAAAAACACCAGGGTCACCAAACGTGCATGCGGCCATGCAGGCCCTTTAATTATGCTGCTTCCACCGTAATAGGAAAAGATTTTTACGGAAGCTAATCCAAAAGACAGGGGCTGCGTGGTCATTTGACGCGTTGGTTATTCTGTCCTAGAATTTCTTCGGTGTCATCTTTTTTGGGACAGAGGGAGTACATAGTAAAAAATTATACAAGATTTGGACTATCATTATGTATGCACGTATTTTTTTTATGTACATAAAAAGGCAGTCAAAGACCCTGTACAGAAATAAAGTATGCTAGCAATAACTTTGGATCAGACTTCCTACCCCCTGCACCTGTGTGCAAAGCCACATATTGTGTGTGTGTTTTTCAATCACCACCAAACCCCTGCACCTGTGTGCAAAGCCACATATTGTGTGTTTTTTTTCAATCACCACCAAACAGTTCTCTATGCTTTGTTACATTTTATGGAGTGGTAATATACCATGAGTGACATTGATAAGTAAATTATTTATATATATATATATAAGTACATTATTGCAAGCATGTTATCATGCTTAAAACTCCATATAATCGCTTGGAGGTACCATACTTTCTAACAGGCACGTAATGTTTTCTCACGACAGATGATTTACATAACTATCATACTTGCATGACATAACCACGTGTTTTAACATATTCCTTCTCCAAAAGACAAATGTTACTTTTGCCTTAAAAAATGTAAGTGCAATAGCATTCCATCATTAAACAATGCAAAAGTATCAAATCCATCACTCACAAATTAGCGCATAATTTAAACATAAGGCAATGCACACCAATGCTAAAGGAAAAGAAATAAATCAAGCTTCCTTACCGAATAATGCAATCTTCTGAATGTTTGAATTCCTTTTTCTCCTCCTCATCCTCAATGGCTTCATCTTCGCTATCACTGCAAATTAGTGCTTCACCACAACTGGCATCATAGTAAATCCTCCGCCGACCAAGTACGGATTGATCTTCTGACATCCTCTGGTTCCTGCATGAACGCCAAAAATCTTACATCTCAAGAAACCATGAGACCGTAATCTTGTGCATTAACAAAAAAAATGAATTGTGACCTTGTGCATACATGTTTGCATTCTTTTACAGCCAAGGGAAAACTATTCTTCCACTTTGTACACTGCTTCCTAGAATTTATATCAGCAAAGGAATCTATTTAAAGCATGCTTTGAACCAGACCCTTTACTACTGCCCGCTCTCTCCCGCCCCCAACCGCAGCCGCAGAGGCAAATGAGCATGGAGCAGCACAAATGCTTGATGCAACAGTTTTTTTTGAAGGGCAAACTGTGGGGGAGTTCCCCACAGCACTTCGATTTTAATTAATGGTTAGGGGAGTAAGCGTTCATGCAACAGTTGACACAAGAACAACATAGCATGGCAACAGAGACAATAAGGTGGCATCCAATGCCTTGAGGACGCACTGCGTCATGTCTCTGCTCTGTGATGATCCACACTCCGATGCTAAGATATTATACAGTTCAGAACAAGAGGAAGAGGAACCCAAAATGAAATTATTCCTTTTCGATATAGGCCTAAGTTATCAAATTGCCAATATGCAAGTAAAAGATTCAGCAACTTAAGAGTAGTACGAAGGCAGTTAAACCTACCAAACAAACATTCAGATTACTCAAAAGACACTAGCTTCAGCTTTTATGTAATAAGCATACAATGATTATCATGCAAGAGGTTGGCTAAATGTGAAATGAAAACAATGGTTAACCCATGAGAAAATTGAAGGTTTAATTAACAAGTAGACGAAAAACTATTAAACTAGTGGTTGCAATGGAACATACACTTCCACTAGAACTGTCACTTGACCCAGGAAATTAAAAGTAACAGCAGCAAATTTGAATCAACCAATAGAGATTTTAAAGTCAATACTACCAGGTAATATCCCATTATCATAATCTGGCAAACATATAACCAAAACAATATCAGGTCAAAATGTTGAAACATACTATTTCCTAAATGTACGATAAGAAATGAATCTTATAAAAACATTAGTGCAAAAATATATTTCTGCCAAATTACTTGTACTCAAATACAATCAGAAAAGGCACACAGACCTAACAACTACAAACGATATTACTGATACAAGAAAATGGCTAGAAAAATCCAAGCTCAAATGTTCTGTGGTAAATGTGTTGTATGGTGTGTGCATGACATTCTATTATCAGCACCTAGATGGGGTATGCAGGGCATTGGGGATGTTGAGAAAAGCGTAGAATTATAGACTGACCTGTCCAAAAATATCCATGTTGTATAAGGTGGAAGCTTTGGCACTTCTGGTAGTTTAATTGGTCGAATAGCGTTCTTCGTGCAGCATTTTCTTCTTCAGCTCGCACAGCCGTAATACTGGTAACCTGAGGAAAGCAAAAGCAAGTAACTTTATCACAACAGATGTAGTACAAAATTTAAAAGCAGCTAATATGATTGAATGTCACACAGCTCAAGGCCAAAAGCATGATCGCTATCAGAACCCAACAATTAGCTCTCTATGTGCACAGCTCCAACATTCTTAACAAGAATAGAGCACAACAGAAAAGTGGATAATCAATTTAAAATTAATTATTAACCGTTTAGCACAACCAAGGCACAGGTTAGGCCAGGGAAAAAGACAAATGCACTGCAGAGAAAACAAATAATCCATAGAAACACATACATATCAAATCCCTATAAGTTCTAAATCAGTGACTTGATGCATTCAAAAGATGAACGAATTTAGACATATGATAGCATTAAAACATAATTTCAATCTTGAATAAGGCCAGCTATCATCCACAACCCCACATTCACGCCATCTTGTGTGAGTAACATTGTTTGCATGAAATCTTATGCGAAAAGTATTTATGCATTCAGATATGAGTAAGATATTAAGATGTGTACCATGACAATTTTATTTTCTTTATTACATGAAAAGGACACAGGTGCATTGGCAGCACAGTATTGTACAAGTCAATGGCACCAAAATTTGCAAGAACTGAGCATTACAGCAACAAAATTAATCTATTCCCTCCATTCCAAAATGTAGGAGGTTTTAGTTTGTCCTAAGTCAAACCTCTCTAACTTTTGACCAAGTCTAAACAGGCACCGACCAAGTCTGTAGAAATACGAACCAACACCTACAATACTAAATTACTTTCATTAAATCCACCATGAAATATGTCTTGATAGTGTACCAAAGATGATTGAATAATGTTTAAATAATGGCATTGCAGTGGCTGATAAGCATGCGATGTCAGTGTACCAAAGATGATTGAACAATGTTTAAGAACATAAGAAGAGCTTCTTTTATATTCTAGTGCTCTTTATTGTGCTGGATGTGGTATCTCCAGAAGGAATACAATGTTTGTACCCCCAGAATTCCCTTCTATGCACAAAAGGCCATAAGTCCATAAAATAGAGGTGAGACCTTTAGAGTTCAGAATCCATATAAACACCGCTCGGGGGAAACAATACGGACACATAGTCAAAATGAGGACTCAAGCATCAAGCTGAAGGTGATGTAGCTACTCTGTTCATGCGTTTGATGAAATGCTTTACGACAGAATGGTCCAAATGCTGACAATTACATTGTCCCGTCTCCGAAAATAACCCAGAGACTCGCTAAGTCGTATCTGGAAACAAAAATACACCGTGACAACTCCACCTACCGCCGCCGCAAATATCAAAACGTCCCTCGGACCCCGGTGCGCTCAAGCGAAGCCGCAATCAAAGCAGACAGCCAAAAGTTCCGCCTCGAAATCAGGCGCCCGCACCTCAACGCCCCGCATGCGCGTCAGATCTCTACCCAAATTACCCAAAACCAATCGATCGCCGCCGCATCGACCCCAAAATCCTACCGGCATTGCCCCGTCGACACAAGACGCGAGCCACCCGCCGACCCGCGCACACGAAACCTCAGCACCGCAGGAGGGAGGGGCAGACCTGCGCGGCGCTGGTAGATGGGCGCGACCGGCCCGCGGACGCCGAGCCCGACGCAGACGACGTCGCCGCCGCCGCCGCAGCAGCAGCTTCCATCGCCCGCGGAAACCCTAGCGCCCGCACGCTCTCCCGCCCTCCCACGCGAGTTGGGCGGGGAGCCGCTTCGATTAAAAAAAAAATAACGAGGATTTTGGTGGGGGAGAGGAGGGGGGGAGAGGTGAGGTGAAGCGGAGGGAGGGAGGAGGGTAAGAGAGGAGAGGCGTTTTGTTTTGAATGAGCGGCTCGTGACCTTGTGGCCTGTGGGGCTGGCTGCCTACCGGCTACCGGTGGTCAACCTCGTGGCGCCAGCTGCCATGGCGGCATGTGGTACCGGGTTTGGACACATCTACAGTCACTGATCTGTGGGCCCAAATGATGGGGGTCCCGTTGGCAGTGTTAGCGGGTAGATTTGAGGTGGGAAAACTTAGTGTGAAAGGGAGGCGCGTGGCTGCATCAGATAACAACGGTGCGCCGCGGCCGGTAGGACTGTAGGAGTTGGTAAAGCCTGAGCTTTCATCATGGTTTTTATTAAAGGAAAAACGGACGCGTTCGTCTTTTTCTCTTCTCAAAAAATCACTGAACGCCATAGGCTGCTTATTTTTCTACGGTCAGCATAAAATATCAAGAGTACCGTAAGAATTCATTAACTTAGCATAAAAATGTAGAACGAGAAGAACCTAATAGCAATTCTAAAAGAAATCGTGACGCCTAGCACAATGCGCCTATGTTGTTAGTTTGTTAAAGAGGCGTGCTTTGTGCATGTTAAGCGCCAAGATATGAGCTGGAGAAAAGTTTTTGTGTCCACTTTGCAACAAAAAAAAACTTTCTATTTAATTAATAAACGACAAAATTTGTAATTTTTATCAAAAAAAAAGTTTTTTCTTGCGTAGTCCTCCTAAAAGAGTTTGTGCGCTAAGCGTCATGTTTGTTATACATTTGTCCTTTGCATCCACTAGGCGTCAAGATGTGGGCTGTCCATACGTTTCGCGTTCACTTCATAACGGAAATTTCATAGGTAATTGAATATCTATTCTAGTCTAATATTTTTTTGCCATCTAGATCTATAACTTATAGCACAACATCAGTACCAATCAGGATGGAGAAAAGTTTTTGTGCCCGCTTTATAAATAAAAACTTTCTATTTAATTAAACGACAAAATTTGTATTTTTTATCAAAAATGTTTTCTTGCATAGTCCTAAAAGAGTTTGCGCGCTAAGCGTTATGTTTGTCCTTTGCATCCGCTAGGCGCCAAGAGGTGGGCTGGCCATATGTTTTGCGTTCGCTTTGTAACAAAAATTTCATATTTAATTGAATGCCTATTCAGATATATTCCGGCTAGTCTAATGTTTTTTTGCCATCTAGATCTATAACTTCTATCATAACATCAGTACAAATCTTAAGGATGGAATCACTTGGCTAGAGAAGTGAAGTTGAACCCCAACCTATTGAGACATGCTCAATAGTCATGAAATAATAGTCTGTGCTACTTTAATCTCACAGTTGAAAATAGTTGAGTTTTTTAGTGAAGGTAATACGAATGACAACAGTTGAAGTTCAATGTTGACAAATGTGTAACCAACCGACGTGGTTGAAATTAAGCATTGCAGTATTTTTTTAGATGACTATACCATCCACGGTTAGCTTGGAATATTTGAAACCGCTACCATACAAGTTGGCAAAATTCAAGTTAAATGCACTTACAGCACATAATATAATATTATGAAGAGGCACTACGCTATGTGCATTGTGGCCTGTGTTACAAAACTCAGTTTATGTGTAGTGTGGGATATGCTAGCTGGTGGTAAGATTTTTTTTTTTGAAACGTTAGCTGGTGGTAAGATATAAATTAGCATGATATTTCAAGTTAAGGCAACTTTTAGTTGAGCCACACTGCATTGTGAAATGACCTTATAAAAGTACCTATAAATAATATAAACCACAAAAAATATGTATACATGTAACAGTTGTAATAGCACACAAAAATCTGTACATGGTTGTCGGGGACATCCCAAGGGGGTCCCCTAACCACCGGGGATAATCACCCTCAAAAAATATTTAACCACCAGTGGCCCAGAAAATCACCCGGGACAGCACGGCCCGATGACGCTCACCACGGCCCAAACGACCGTCCCGGCTTGATTCACCCCAAGGCCCAAAGAGCAAACGCCATCTCCACCTCGCTCGAGGGCCCTCGACCCCGAGGGCTTTCGACCCCCTCAAGCGGGTGCAGCCTCGTTTCCGCCTCGCTCGAGGTCCGCGCGCCTCCTCGAGCAGATGGATTACTCCGTCCCGCTCGAGGCCGCCCCTCCACTCGCTGAGGCAACGCCCCGCCGCTCCGCCTGGCAAACGCATTTAATGCCACCACCTACCGCACGCCAAGTCAGAGGATGGGGATGGGACTCCGCCCTGCTTCACGTCACTGACACGGTCAGGTCCACTGTGCCACCTGCCCCCGGCGCTGCGCTGACGCTTCACCACTATGCGGACAGGCACGGGTCACCCCACCGCAATGTGCCAACTGCTCCCGTCCTTCTCCCGCCACGAAGCCCTCGAGCGGGCAGGTGGGCGCCATCGAATGGCGTACGGACAGCGACCAGGGGCGAACCCCGGTCAGGTCCGCCAAGCCCTGTCATTCCCGCTGATTCCGGCCAGAGGACCATCCGTCCCAGTCGCCCAACAGGCATGGCGAGCCCTGTGCAAGCGTACCACGGTCATTCACCGCCACTGTTCTACCTACTCTCGTCCTCCCCCCGTACGGCGCAGCCCTCGAACGGGCAGGGGAGACCCTCGAACGGGAGTACGAGCCAATAGGGGAGCGCTGACCCCAGCCCTGCGCGGCCCAGCGACGACGTACGCCGGGTCACATCCACCGACTATCTGCCATTCCCCCGACGGGGCGAGCACGCCGCGCACTGTAACCAGCAGAAGCCATCATTCCACCGCACTGTGCCGCCAACTCCTATTCTCCCGTGACCGGGCGAGCATGGGAGACCCTCGATCAGGCGTACGGGCGACGACCCGGGTCCAGCTACAAGACCTGCCACCCCTCGAAGCCGCTCCAGGACAAGACCAAGGACGGCCACGACGCCCGAAGAAGCCGGAGCTCGCCATAAATCACCGCTCAGAACCAAGGACGACGGCACGACCGGTGCCACGCTCTCCGAGTACGCCCCCCTGTAGCACGTACTGTGCTTGAACTTATACCCCCTCAGGGCCGCTTTCCTTCCTCCTGGGACTATAAAAGGGGGGAGAAGGCGTCGGCCAGAGGGGAGGAAAAAAAAGAGAGACACAACAGACAGAACACACACACCACGCTCACGATATTGGCACCTCGCCTCAATCACTCACTCAGGGACCTGGAGGCCTCTCCTCCTCTCCCGCCAAGCTTGTAGCCCCCCACTACGAGCACCCCGGTGCAAGATAGTACAGTGCCAAGAGCACGCCTTGCTGGACGTACGGCCCCGTGGCCGGAACCAGGATAAATCCCTTGTGTCATTGCGCTAGCTCTTGCATCAACCGGCGAGGGACGGGACACAGCGCATTCTGTTAGGCGCTGAGGTTGGGCGGTCAATCTCGGCACCGACAATGCTCTACCATTATACAGAACATCTGATCTCTCATATGCACTTTTTTTCTTTGCAAATACTGTACTTCTCAGTTACAAAACACAGAATATAAGCTTGATCAGAATTATGATATTGCAATAATTGGGCAATACATATTCATGCTAATTTAATCAATAAAAAAGTTGTGAACCTCAGGAAATTTTGGCATCTCACGGTCCATTGGTGAGGATAAGACATTTTCATGTGACCTGTTGTGGTGCGGTAACCTAATTAAGCTCGAGCTTCAATTTTTTTTTACCAAACACAGTATAAATACAGACACTCTATACACACGCACACTCATCCATATGAATACATGTTAATCCTACGTTTATGAACACCTTCAAGAAATTAAGCAGGTAGATCTTGAGATTGACGAAGTCATCATAAGTACCTCGTCGTGCCGGTTAAATCTAGAAAAATATAAGCACCTGTTTTGAGTCGAGGACTCACCCCCGGGTGGGCAGGTTCTACAAAAATAATCTTACGAGCTGAGCTACACTTAATACCACTTCAACTTCTCCCTTTGTCTAGGCAACTTGCACAAAGATAAAGTTTATGTATGCATTAAAAAATTTATGTGTTTTCAGAAATGTGTTCCTTATGCATTAAACTTGAGCAAAGGGATTTCAGTTATCCACGAAATGGATGACATATCCCTCACAAACATGATAAGACATGGCGAAGTTAAATGGCTAATGTTGAATTTAAGAATATTGATGATCAAATGCTTAATGGCTGCATAAGAATGTAGTATTCTTTCTGAGTAAGGCAAACAACATGTGATAAGCTCCCCATTTTTTACATTCTTGTGATCATTGTTTTCCAAATATTATTTATGGATGGCTGATGAAACCAGAACTAATACAACCAGACACAACAATAATCTGGTAAAAAGAATTTAGTGAGCGAGAATCTTAGTCAAAAAATATCATTAAAAAGCTTAGTAAAAATATTATAGATTGAGAAGGATATATTATTAGCATAATTTCGCGGATAATTCTTTCGGAAGTGACAAAATTGAAAATATAGGCCAGCAAATCCACATTCTAACAAGGATAATGGATACATCGTTCTTTCAAAATATTAGGAGCATAATTCTAACAAGGATAATGTATACAAAAGTGAAAATATAGGCCAGCGAATCCACACTGTCAATCTATATACTATTAAAATATAGCATAGAAGGAGATATCTTCATCTAGTGACAAAATTTTACACGGTAAGCTGCTTCCTTACTACTAACGACAAAAACACCTTGACAATTAAAAGCTTAGTTAATAACACCATTGATTGCAACCTTCTTGCCATGTTATTTTCATGCTAAGCTAATTTTCAGCAACAACTAAAATGGTATTATAAAGAAATGTATTTATCATGAACAATTTGAAGTCTTTTGTTAAGCAATAGATTTTTGTACCAAATAATAGTAGACCCAAAAGCTCACACGTGCACGTACATTCACCCATATGAACACACGGACACACACTCTACCCCTATTAATGTCACGCCTCCAGAAGACTGGACCGGCACATCTCGCTGTTGGTAAGGACATCGCCTAACACTGAAAGAAAATAATGCCGGTCGATTCTTAGAATAAATCTAGAAACATGCGAGAATCTGTGCATAGTCAAGTACTCTTACTCGGGTGGCAGGTTCCATCACAATAATAATCTTGATGATAAAAAGGAAAGAAAACAACAGCTAGGTTGCAACAATTCCAAAGGAAGTTCCTCCTCTCTTCCGCTCCGTTTCACTCTCCACTCTCACACTACGTACTAAATCACCCTAATCCATATTGGCTCATCTAGGCCGACATAAATGGGTCAGGTAACAGTTCTCTATCTGTGTGGTATCTCGGTAATTGTTGAGAGCCAAAATTATCCCGCTTACCTAGTTTAAATTTTAGGTTGTATTTGAGAACGGGGAGAGTACATGCTTCGCTATGATGAAATCTTAATTAGATAGTTGTTTAAAACACACTTTACCCATAAAACTTTAAACTATCTCCTTTTACTTAAGTGTTTCTTTTTTGCGAGGTTTTGCTTAAGTACTTATCATATCTCTATCTTTTTTTTTATTTTGGCAAGAGGGGTCCTAGAGATAAAAATAGTTACAATTATATTATCACAAAACACAACCTGGGTCATGTTTACTTCCCAAATTTCACCCTCAAAGTTTACTGTGCAAAAAAAGAATTCATATCACATCAAAATGTCGGCACATGCATGGAGTACTAAATGTTGATGAAATCAAAAACTAATTGCACAATTTTGTTGTACTTTGCGAGACGAATATTTTAAGCCTAATTAATCAATTTTTAGATAATTTTTATACATACAAACTAAATGATACAGTGTCGCAATGATTACGAAGCCCAAACCCCTAAATCCCCACTCCCTGTTCCGCATCCAAACACGGTGCTGGTATCTAATTCTAATATGTGCCTTGAGTGAGCGAGGATTTTATGTAGCATAGGCCCATCTAGACAGGTACTATTGCTTCACGAGCAAGCAGGCACGCGCCAATAGACATGGGGTGTTGCTCAGTCGAAGTAGCTCGTAGCGCGTGACCGGCACACACCAACATTGCTCAACATATGTTGACATACCCGCTGCTGCTGATTTTGCTTGTGCGCGCAGGACTTGTACGTCCAGGGACCATCATCACACAATAGAGGGCAGCTACAATGCATGAAAGAAGTAATTGTACAGGCCTGGCTCACCACTGTGAGGCACTAGTCTTTACCATGATCTTTAGTTAAAAATACCTAAATACATATGGGAGGTCTATAAAAATAAAAAAAATATTTATATATCTCTCTGTTTCTCCCTTCTCTATATACATGGCTGCAGCTTTTACTTGGCCATTCTCAACGAGCCATTTCGGCCTTGTTTAGTTCTAAAAAGAACTCCTAAATTAACTATGTAAAAAGAAGATTCTCCATCACATCAAAATGTCATAACATACATGGAGTATTAAATGTAGATAAAATTAAAAACTAATTGCACAGTTTTGTTGTACTCTGCGAGACGTTTTGAGCCTAATTAATCAATTTTTGACAATGTTTCGCACATATAAACGAAATGCTACAGTGGCGCAACGATTACGATGTGACATCACTCCCAAATTCACACTCCCAAATCTAACATCTAAACAAGGCCTTCATATTTATATTTCTAAGGACGCCCTATAAAGGCAAGTACAACAGTACAGACGGCTGCTGTCTTTTTGGTACAATCAGACAGCTTGTACAATAGACTGTCTGTTTAGCTATCTACATGATGATTAGTTCATCATTTGACACAAAAACTAATGATGATCTGGTGCATGTCTGATCTTTGTAACTTTTTTGTTATATATATCAGATAATACAAACTAATACTAACTACATGCAAACTGCAGGAAAGAAAACCATCCGCTCGGCAAGCAATGAAAGCAAAATACGGCAAAAGCTGCTGCTACTTGCAGGCACGCTGGACGCTAGTACATGCAAAAGCTGTTGGCGCCGAAAGGAATTTGTGCCTGCGCGGCTGCGTATGCCCTTCGCATGGGATCCTGCTGCCATCGACCCTCCACAGCCAAATGGTACAACTGACGTGTTTTTAGGGTGGAAAAATTTTTCCACCCATTTAACTAATAATTAAAGATATTAAATAAAATCAGTTTACAAAACTACCTTCATAATATTAAACTATTTCACGAGACTTATCTAATGAGGCCTTTGACCGCACGATTAGAGGATTGTTACTGTAGCACTACTATAGCAAAACATGGCTTAATTAGACTCATTAGATTCGTCGTGCAAAGTTACACTCATCTGTAAATGAGTTTTACAAATAGACTTCATTTATTACTTCATGCATATATGATTTCTTTTGGAAAAAAATCCAACTTCTTGTGAAACACGGCCAACGCGTGCCTGCCGTCGGTGACTTCCCTCGGAGCACGCACCCGTGCTGTCGATGAACAAGGCGACGACTCGCAGTATGTAGGGGGGATTTTGTAAAAATTTTGCTGCATGGCTACGGCCGTCTACGAGCGTTGTACGTGCCCTAAGCAAAATGCATCTAATTTGTAGTTGAAATACCTCACTTTCAATGTAAAGTTTCATTATTTATTGTTTATAAGACTAAATGCAAGACACAGAGAGAGTACTCCCTCCGTTCTGAAAAAACTGACGTTTAAGATAAGTTTTGGATCAAACATTGACAATATAAATCATCAATAACTTTTAAATTGTTGAGTTTACAAATATGAAAACTATCTCAATAGATTTATCTTGAAAAATACTTCTATAAAGTATACATACATCACTCTTTGATAAATATTTTTATAATAACAAGAAGTCAAACTTGTGTTTTGAAGACCGTGTCGCTGTCCTAAACGTCAGTTTTTTCAGAACTCATTTCATCCCTCTTAAAAAACGTTGACATTAATGCTGATAAAACTAGCTTTAAACATGTCCCCAATTTACTGTCTACTTTTAACTGTAAGCATTGTGAGGGCAGTCCCAACCCAAGACACTAGTACTGATGTCCATAGTCTCCACATCATCAAGAAAGAAACTAGTACAAGACACTACCCTCCCAAAGCAGACACTGATGCTCCATGACTAAATTAAATGCTGCTTCTCTCTCATCTTGTCTTGGATAGCGTATAAAAACCATGTCTAATGCAAGACCTGGTTTCCTCATATTTCTTCATTAACTCACTTGCCACATCATTTTTTTTGTCCTATATGGCACCTTATTTAATGTCATAGACATCATCCTAGTCATTGGGTTGGGATTGCCCTGACAATTAATTAGGTTTATTTTCCATGGATTCAAACATGCGTTAGATTTGGGGAAAAGAAAATTATTTCTCTCACATAAATGAAAAAAATATATCCTGTATTCCGCTCCTCACTCCTCTTTGGCTCATTCTATCCACCAGCTCCACTCGCCCGCAAAATCCGGACCTCCAAAATCCGAGCACCGCCTCCCCGCGCGCGCCTCTTTCCGCCGCCGCCGGCGTCGTCTCCATCTCCGCCTTCGCCAACCGCCACGCCTTCTCCCACCTTCCCGCCTGGGTCACCGCCGAGCGCCGCGACCGCCGCGCCCTTGACCGCGCCGAGCGCGCGGGCCTCGCCGCCCCTTCGGTGCCCTACTCGTGCGCCGTCTGCGGCCGCCGTTTCCCTACCCGCCCCGACCTTACCCACCACTTCCGGCAGCTGCACGAGCGGGAGCGCAACAAGAAGCTCTCCCGCCTCCGCTCCCTCAAGGGCAAGAAGCGGCAGAAGTTCCGGGAGCGGTTCATCTCCGGCAACACCAAGTACGAGGACGCCGCGCGGGAGCTCCTAACCCCCAAGGTCGGATACGGGCTCGCCTCCGAGCTCCGGCGGGCGGGCGTCCACGTCCGCACCGTCCCCGACAAGCCGCAGGCTGCGGACCACGCACTCAAGCGCCAGGTGAAGCACGCTCTGGCCTGTGGTGTTGACTGGATGGTGCTCGTCTCTGACGACTCTGACTTCACTGATACGGTGCGCAACGCACGCGCTGCCGACCTGAGGACTGTGGTGGTAGGGGATGGGTGCCGCGCGCTTGGCAAGGTTGCTGACATTTGGTTGCCATGGGACCGAGTCGAGAATGGTGAAGTTGATGAGGAGATGCTGAGGAGCTGTACACTTTCAGAGTTCGGAGAAGACCAGGAAGATGAACGGGGTGAGGAGTTCAGATTAAATTGGGATGGCAATGATTTAGACGATGTTGTGGACGATATTGTTGGAATGAGAACCAGTTTGCTTGGAGCTACAACGATATCTGCATTTGCTGATGAGGATGTTACAGATGGTATATTTGGAGCTGGATTGAACGGGGATAGCATGTTTTGGAGTAGTGACGATGAGGAAGAGGATGGTTACTTGTGAATCATGGGGATTAACAGGTAAACAGTCAACACTTGGATGGATACAATTTATTCATTTTCTGTACATCCGATATGATCAATTGATCATGTAGAAACTAGCAGCTAGATTGTATTCCCTGGAAAATTAACATTAACTGGATCATGAATATCAGATCAGTTTGCTTTACTACTACCTGCTCTCTTCGTGGCACGGATATTTGGCAACTAAATTTAATTAACTGGCCTATTTGGTTTTTATTTCTGAGCATGGAAGCAGACTAATTTTGTTCAATTTAGTGATCGAGGGCACCATTGCAACATTCTCCAGAGAATTGAAGAAAACTTGTCAAGCCATCATTAGAACAGATATATTTCCCCATCTTATAGGAAGCTGGAAGCTCCATTTGTTTTTCAGTGTGTTTCACTCAGGTTTGATAATGAATACAGTAACCTAACCAATCAACATCACAGGCTTGTATTTGTTTTCCTGCTCACCCTCCATAACTAACCTCTCTCATACTGATCTGCAATTGCTTCGCTCACTGCTATTCTACTTTGGAGTAGAGCTCCTCTTTTCTAGCTTCTACTATTTCATCAAGTAATTCAGCCATTGTCCCTTCAATTTTGTACCAGTAAAGAGAGGGCTACCACGGTTGATTTGCAAATCCTATTCAGGTGGTTTCTGCTCGGTCAGCACTTCAATGCTTTCAAGGGCTTGGGACTTCCACCGGACTTTCTTCTTGTTACTTCTCACCTCTATAACTATAAACATTGTTGCACTTGCTCCAAATTTCGTAGATGCTGTCTTTCATGATTATCATGCCATCATCATTCCTGCTCTCTGTTTCTCCAAGCATGCTCAATTTTGGCAGTTATCTTCCTGGCATTTTGTTAATTTTGGCAGTTGAAGCCCATGCTTTATTCAAAGAGATTGCCAGGAAGCATGCTCAATTAGTTCTTCTGACCAAAAGGGTATGGAGGATGGAGGGTATCCAACTATTAGTTTTTGTGTGTATAAGTTTATTTCTCACCACCAAACCTTTTGAAAATTTTCTCTGTTTATTATAGAAAATGGTCATATTATTTATGAGAATATCTGCTTGTGGTTCATTGGGGGCAGTGCTAGAATGGAAACTTTGGAGATGAGACAGAGTTGCTCCCCTTCTGTGTAATATAGCTGTTGCGACTCCGATCCTAACTTGAGGCTCCCATGCTAAAGAGGAACTGAATTTTGAAGCTTGAGTAATTCATATTCTGCAGTATTCTATGAGACTATGATGTATAGATAGCGATTGGGAATCCCGAGCATCTGTTATCACTTGATGAAGAACAACAGGGCGTGTTGATACCCAAAAACTGCAGTCGATGCTATCTGCTCACCTTTTGGCAAGCCTTTTTCTTCCCCAAGAACTTTCTCCCCCTGCCGACTACTGAGCAGCATACCAGTTGGCTGTGTTTTCGTTCTTCTATCCATTTTTTTTCTGCAAGACTTGGCTATCAATACAAGCAGGGGCTGGAGTCCTATTTTCCAAAAGGTCTGAATCTGCAGAGCCCGCTGGGGAAGAATGCCTGTACTTCACATTGGAAGAAACCAGCATTCTTTGACTTCATTGTTTATCTTGTTTGTGTGCTTGTTTATTTGAAAATGCTAAAAATCAAATGAATGCTCTTAGACAAGAGTACATTAGGAGGCATCCCCTTTTCGTTCCAACATAAGATTCCTTGTCAGTTACCTCCAGCTTCAAGAGATTTTTTTTTTGCATGGAAAGGAAACTTCCATTAACTCATAGGCGCAGCAGCGTCGCTGGCCACAAAGTCAAACAAAAAGGGGTGGTTTCCCAGCGGGAATCGCCACCTACAGGGAACAAGCTCCCTTCAGCCGCTAGGGCATGAGCTACTTTATTACAATTTCTAGGGACATAGTTGCACAAGAAACTACTGAAATTCCCAACAATCATGTTCTTCATCTCCAGGATCATACCTCCCACTTCCGCAAGCCTGTAGGAATCGCTTGCAAGAGCTTGCTTCAGAATCATCGAATCAGTTTCCATAATAAGCTTTGTAACCCCCAGCTCAATTGCTGCCATCACTCCCCGGGTACAGGCCATCACCTCCGCCTGTAGCGCATCACGAATGTGTCGCAACCTTCCTGCACCAGCCAATACAACATCTCCAGCTTCATCCCTAATCACATATCCCCATCCTCCATCACCGGTGGTTGCTGAGAAGGCACCATCTGAATTAACTTTTATCCATTCGCTTGGAGGTTTCTGCCAACATTGCAGGTCTTTCGGAGGTGCAGCTTCTGCTTTCTTGTGCAGCTCTAAAACCTCTGTTGCAATCTTATTCACGACAAAAGCTAGGTCGCACATTGATCTTCTACGTTCTCCTTCTCTGACTGCATTTCTTTCGTTCCACCATAGCCACAGCAGCAGCACTACTTTCAATTGCATTCCCTCCTCCATTCGGGCTGCAGCTTTGGGATGCCTGAATTGGGAGATGTAAGCTGAGCTGGTGATTGGATATATGCTACTTCCTCCGTCCCGAAATATAAGCATTTGTTGACTTTCAGACATCACGTTTGACCATCCGTCTTATTCAAAAAAATTATAAAAATATAAAATAAATAAGTCACACTTGAAGTATATCTAATGATAAAACAAGTCATAGCAAAATAAATAATATATTCACAAAAATTTTAAATAAGACGGATGATCAAAAGTGATACATGAAAATCGAAAAATGCTTATATTGTGGGACGGAGGGAGTAGTTTCTTGATCTCGAACTTTCCAGTCACAACTCACAAGATTACCCTGCAGTTGACTTGGAGGAACGAACAAAGAACAGCAGTTTTGGCCGTGTTTAGCTCCCAAATTTGGGAGTTGCTTTTTGGAGTTTGAGGTCTCTTCGTAATCATTGCGCCACTGTAGCATTTCGTTTGTATGTGCTAAAAATTATCCAAAAATTGATTAATTAGGCTCAAAATGTTCGTCTCGTAGAGTACAACAAAACTGTGCAATTAGTTTTTGATTTCATCTACATTTAGTACTCCATGCATGTTATGACATTTTGATGTGATGGAGAATCTTCTTTTTGCATAGTGAATTTGGTCGTCACTTTTTGGAACTAAACAAGGCCTTTGAGTGGCTTGAGGGTGGCATCTGCTGCAAAGCCGCAAAGGTTGATTGCAGACATAAGAGATGCCTGGCTGTACTTGCCTGCGTACCCTTAATAACGATTATTAAAAGCCGAGGAGAATCGATTTTGTTTTGTGTCAGGATACATCCATGAAATGATGGAATGCTCCCTTAAAAGTTGAGAGGATCGACTTTTTTCCTAACCTTCCCTGGCATAATCTAGCTGTAAGCAAAGACTTCAGAGAAGCTTTTCTTTTTAATACAACTAGCAGCTCTCCAGCCAGTTGTTTCAATAATAATAAAAAAAATTGTACACAAAGACGACTGTTACGGGCAGGCAACGCCCTCTCATCCCATGTTGTCCGGCTGCCCAACCTGGCAGCCTCGCTGCCCCCTCACCAACTAGTCCTCGACACACCAGCCGTGAACGTGGAAGTCCCGTCGTCCGCCATCCACGCTGCCACCAAACACCTGACGCGACCAGGGTGAAGACTGAAGAACGCCTGAAAGAGAACCGTCAGGAAGCAAGACCCGTTCACCGACACGAAACCCCAGTATCAAGCTGCCAAAACCAAAATCAGTGCATCCCCTCTCAGTGGCCCAGCGCGACACCCACACCCACCAGTCGCTCGACGCATCCACCCCGTTCTACTCGCAGGAGGCTCTCGACTACAGCATTCCCCGAGACCCCGAGCAGGACCTCGCCACTGGCCAAAGTGCAAGCGGTGCATTACCCCGGCCGCTCAAGGCTGGCACGCGCCGGACCCGGACGAGCCCGAACCGCCCGCCGCCCCCCGCGCCCGAGTTGACGACGACGAGGAGAGAAAAATCGAGTAAATCCAACGGGCCGGCACGGCGGCAGCACGGGGCCCCAGCGCGCGGGGGCGGCATCGGCGCCCCCCACCGAACCCGAACCCGGATAACAACGGCGTCGCGGTCGCCCCCACCAGCCTTGTCGGGCCGGGGCGGCGCGGGCCCCGCGCTACGCGACGCGGGCACGCCCCCGTCCGCCCCCCACCGTTTTCTCTCCACAGTCCACCCCACCACTCCCGCTCGCGGTCGCGCTTCCGTATCCGGCCGTGGCCGTGGCTTGGCTGTCCGCGTCGCCGGCCGCGGCGCCCGCCACGTGGCCGCCGCCCTCGCCGCGCATGTCGGCGCGCGCTACCTGTCCCGCCCTCGTCGGTCGCCTGGCCCGCACCGTTCCGGCCTCGCCAAATCGCGCTGGGCGCCTGGGCTGCAGCATCCTGCACCTGCACGCACCCGGTCCATCCCGTCCGTCCGTTCCGTCCACTGCCTGGCGCCCCTGCCGGCGCGACACGTGGTGCTGACACGGGCGCGTCGGCGGTCTCGTACTCACGTCTCCCCTCGGTCGCGGTCGTGTGGGTCGGGAGCGGCGCGACGGCAGGTGGGTGGGGTGGGGTGGGGTGGACCAGTACAAAATCTTGCATAAATGATTCAATTTTCAATCCATATCCCAACTAATGAACTGAATCAAAACTAGGAAATGCGAGATTATAGAGAAGATTAACACCTTATAGCAGTGCTCTAGGCCAGCGGTGCCTGCCTTCTTCCGACCGGCGGCCTGCAGCCATGCCCAAGCACAGCAGCTCGCTTGTGGGGATTACAGCAGTCCGGAGGAGGCGAGGGGCCGAGAAGGGGAGAAGGATTGCCAAGGAATAATTCGGGAGCATGCGGCAGCCAACCCTACCGCACCAGCCCCAAGGGCCAGATGACGGCGGCGGCGACACCAGGCGGCGGCGACTGGAGCGAACGAGCGAGACGAGTCGCGAGAGAGTCAGAGAGAGGAATGGCTGCCTGGGCTGGGCTGGGATCCTTCTGCCCTAGTTGGTGGGCTGGGTCACTAGTTTTTAGGCTGAATCTAAGAAGGGGTAACGTGGATTTTGGGGCCACGACCAGGGGCATGGCCCAGGTGGCCCTACCCGCAGGTCCGTCCCTGATTTTTACCATAAACTAATATTTAGTGTCGTTTGTAAAAAGATATTGTCATGCAACCACCTGGATGTTTCAACCTTCAATTTTACTTAAGAAATTCATGTAGGATCGCGCAGGGTATTACCTAGTTTTATAGGAAAATTAAAGAAACCAACTCACAGAAGATTTTTTTTATAGTAATTTGTTTTACTCAGCGTCCAAAAATATTCGAGTAGGAATCTGTTATTTTTTCTTTTTAGTACGAGTGCATGAAGAAATTTATTTCCCTGTAGCAATTATGGTGGGGTGTTTCTTACTACATGATCCATGAAACAAGACTACACTTGGCTATATTTAGGATAACAAATTTTACGAACATTTTTTATGATACTAGAACATTTTTACTATAGAGAACAAATACTTGAAAAAAAGAATAAATGATTATTTTCTGCAAATAAAAGATTAAATATGACATACAAATAATTTAACAATATGAACAAATTAAAATACAAAGTAAACAAATTGCTCCACATGTGAACAAGTTGTTGTACATGGAGAAGAATATTTTGTTCGTGATTTTGACGTGATTCTTCTCCATGTACAACAACTTGTTCACATGTGGAGCAATTTGTTTACTTTGTATTTTAATTTGTTCATATTGTTAAATTATTTGTATGTCATATTTAATCTTTTATTTGCAGAAAATAATCATTTATTCTTTTTTTCAAGTATTTGTTCTCTATAGTAAAAATGTTCTAGTATCATAAAAAATGTTCGTAAAATTTGTTATCCTAAATATAGCCAAGTGTAGTCTTGTTTCATGGATCATGTAGTAAGAAACACCCCACCATAATTGCTACAGGGAAATAAATTTCTTCATGCACTCGTACTAAAAAGAAAAAATAACAGATTCCTACTCGAATATTTTTGGACGCTGAGTAAAACAAATTACTATAAAAAAAATCTTCTGTGAGTTGGTTTCTTTAATTTTCCTATAAAACTAGGTAATACCCTGCGCGATCCTACATGAATTTCTTAAGTAAAATTGAAGGTTGAAACATCCAGGTGGTTGCATGACAATATCTTTTTACAAACGACACTAAATATTAGTTTATGGTAAAAATCAGGGACGGACCTGCGGGTAGGGCCACCTGGGCCATGCCCCTGGTCGTGGCCCCAAAATCCACGTTACCCCTTCTTAGATTCAGCCTAAAAACTAGTGACCCAGCCCACCAACTAGGGCAGAAGGATCCCAGCCCAGCCCAGGCAGCCATTCCTCTCTCTGACTCTCTCGCGACTCGTCTCGCTCGTTCGCTCCAGTCGCCGCCGCCTGGTGTCGCCGCCGCCGTCATCTGGCCCTTGGGGCTGGTGCGGTAGGGTTGGCTGCCGCATGCTCCCGAATTATTCCTTGGCAATCCTTCTCCCCTTCTCGGCCCCTCGCCTCCTCCGGACTGCTGTAATCCCCACAAGCGAGCTGCTGTGCTTGGGCATGGCTGCAGGCCGCCGGTCGGAAGAAGGCAGGCACCGCTGGCCTAGAGCACTGCTATAAGGTGTTAATCTTCTCTATAATCTCGCATTTCCTAGTTTTGATTCAGTTCATTAGTTGGGATATGGATTGAAAATTGAATCATTTATGCAAGATTTTGTACTGGTTCTGTGTGTGACGAAGACCAAGGGTGCTCAAATGTCTCGGTCTGCCAAAAACATGTTGTTTTACAATACTCCTACATGTCAATGATGAACCATCTACAAGATCATAAAAAATTCAGAGTGTAGTCTTAATGTTTTATGCAGGAGGATATGCCTTTTCAGGTACACGAACCAGAAGCGATTCATTTCCCTAGCTAGCTCCAAAATTTTAGGTTTATCAAAGTATAGATTATGACAAAGCAAGCAAAAATTCTTCCAAAGAGTAACATTAGTAGAAGCCCCAAAAATGTGGCTATAAGTTTTGGATACTGAATTTTGGCCCTAGTCTTGACCAAAAGTTGGGTCCGCCAATGGTAAAAATTGAAAGCACTAAGGTGATTGCATGACAACATTCTTTTGCATGAAAACATATTCATTTTGGGCCTTGTTTAGTTCCCAACTTAGGGAGGCCAAAGTTGACATTTTACCATTGTAACGCCACTGTACCATTTCATTTGTATTTATGAATGATTGTCCAGACATTGATTAATTATGTTCAAAATGTTCGTCTCATAAAGTACAACAAAACTGTGCAATTAGTTTTTGATTTCATCTACATTTAGTACTCCATGCATGTGTCGGCATTTTGATGTGATGGGAATCTTCTTTTTGTATAGTGGAATTTGGGGGTGGAATTTGGGAACTAAACAAGGCTAATTCTGAAGAAATAGTCACAGTAACAGGTTCAGTGGAATTGTGCAAGGTTTTGACTTCTGAGCCTAGGATGGGTTCTGACTTCTGAGCCTAGGATGGGACTAGCCTAGATTGAAAAGAATAATAGTTTTCATATTTCATAACTCTTTTGTACTAGTTCCTTTAACTTTCACACCTTCCAATTTCAGCGATGTAGGCCCTATGTTCATGACAGTGCCAACCGGATCCCTCCAGAGAAGTGAGAGTAGGATGTGTAACTGGAGAAGTCGATCAGAAATCCATGTGGTAAGACACTTCTTATAACATGGTATGCAGGCCTCTCCTTCTACATTAGCACCACATTTCAATATGCTGATGATAATGTTTACACATGTTTCAATGTTTTAAGCATGCTTACAAAAGGCTGTGAGGTCCAACAATTGAAAACATGAGTAAATGGTCCGAAACCAGGGAAATGGTTAAAATGGACATATGATGCAAACAGTCTCACTTACCATTTCAGGGGAGCTTTTTTATTCAGGATAAACTACTACATACAAGTGATTTCTTTTTTGTTCAGATGATAATACTAATATTTTCATGAAAATAATCAGGAAATGGGGCAACTATTCATATGTCGGGAACAGTAAAATTCCCAATCCATAGTTATGTGCTCTGAATGAATACAAGGATAACTCCTATAAATTTTTCTCAAGTCATGTTTCACAAACAAACTCCCAAGTACTGACGCTTTGGGAAGTTAACAGGAATAAGGAGATATCACCTTGAAGCATTCCGATGCCTCGGTTGACATCTTCAGGCTGTCTAGAGTGAACAAGTGCCCAGGAGAGCCTCATAAGGCTATCATTTTTCTGCTCTTCATTTGCAGCCTCAACAATCTCCCTCTCGAAACCCTGATAAGAAAACTGATGATAAGAACGCATGGCACGGATTACACCACGAGACGGCACGATCAAACACAACCTGACCGGATAATATGATACAATCGGATAATTGGTTCGTAATCCAAGGCGGTCGCAGTAGCGCGACGGTGGAATGGAAGCTGATTCGTTGATTCAACATCAGACATCTATCGTAGGGTTGGTGAATTCCCCGTTACTGCACGGAATCTGCCCCCATAATTCGACGGAAACAAGCGACTCAGCAGCTCAGCAGCACGAGCAGCGAAACCCGGGCCAATTCGCGCGCATTTCCACAAATTCGCCACCGCGACAAAGCGTCAAGAAGGCGGAGCAAGAACATCACCACGCCTGCCCCCAGGGAGCCAGCCGAGGCCGAGCCATGGTTTCTCGGTGAGAGGCGAGCGGAAAGAGGGGCGCAAGGAGCTTGGGGGAAGAGGGCTTACGGCGATGATGTCGCGGTCGCACCAGGGGAGGACGTCGCTGCCGCGGAAGATGGAGCCCACCGAGTCCATGAACTTGCCGACGTGCCCGTCCATGCCGCGCCGTCCCTTCTTTTTCCTGCCCTTTTTCGCGGTTTTCCGAGGGGTGGTTTGATCCGTGGGAGGGCGTTGAGAGTTTTATACGGGGTTTTCGGTGTGGCAGAGGCAATGGACCGAGGTAGCCTTGTGGGCTAAGCAAAGAAAGGAAGCCGTCAGCAAGCTGAGCCAACCGAATCGGGGGTGGTGTGACGAAACTTAGGCCTTGTTTAGATGTTAGGCCCTCGTTTAGATGGAGAATAGGGGGTGGGGATCTGGGGTTTTGGGGTCACTTCATAATATTACGTCCCTGTAGCATTTCGTTTGTATGTGCGAAAAATTGTTCAAAAATTTATTAATTAGACTTAAATTGTTCGTCTCGCAGAGTACAACAAAACTGTGTAATTAGTTTTTGATTTCATCTACATTTAGTACTCCATGCATGTTATGACATTTTGATGTGATGGAGAATCTTCTTTTTGCATAGTGAATTTGGTCGTCACTTTTTGGAACTAAACAAGGCCTTTGAGTGGCTTGAGGGTGGCATCTGCTGCAAAGCCGCAAAGGTTGATTGCAGACATAAGAGATGCCTGGCTGTACTTGCCTGCGTACCCTTAATAACGATTATTAAAAGCCGAGGAGAATCGATTTTGTTTTGTGTCAGGATACATCCATGAAATGATGGAATGCTCCCTTAAAAGTTGAGAGGATCGACTTTTTTCCTAACCTTCCCTGGCATAATCTAGCTGTAAGCAAAGACTTCAGAGAAGCTTTTCTTTTTAATACAACTAGCAGCTCTCCAGCCAGTTGTTTCAATAATAATAAAAAAAATTGTACACAAAGACGACTGTTACGGGCAGGCAACGCCCTCTCATCCCATGTTGTCCGGCTGCCCAACCTGGCAGCCTCGCTGCCCCCTCACCAACTAGTCCTCGACACACCAGCCGTGAACGTGGAAGTCCCGTCGTCCGCCATCCACGCTGCCACCAAACACCTGACGCGACCAGGGTGAAGACTGAAGAACGCCTGAAAGAGAACCGTCAGGAAGCAAGACCCGTTCACCGACACGAAACCCCAGTATCAAGCTGCCAAAACCAAAATCAGTGCATCCCCTCTCAGTGGCCCAGCGCGACACCCACACCCACCAGTCGCTCGACGCATCCACCCCGTTCTACTCGCAGGAGGCTCTCGACTACAGCATTCCCCGAGACCCCGAGCAGGACCTCGCCACTGGCCAAAGTGCAAGCGGTGCATTACCCCGGCCGCTCAAGGCTGGCACGCGCCGGACCCGGACGAGCCCGAACCGCCCGCCGCCCCCCGCGCCCGAGTTGACGACGACGAGGAGAGAAAAATCGAGTAAATCCAACGGGCCGGCACGGCGGCAGCACGGGGCCCCAGCGCGCGGGGGCGGCATCGGCGCCCCCCACCGAACCCGAACCCGGATAACAACGGCGTCGCGGTCGCCCCCACCAGCCTTGTCGGGCCGGGGCGGCGCGGGCCCCGCGCTACGCGACGCGGGCACGCCCCCGTCCGCCCCCCACCGTTTTCTCTCCACAGTCCACCCCACCACTCCCGCTCGCGGTCGCGCTTCCGTATCCGGCCGTGGCCGTGGCTTGGCTGTCCGCGTCGCCGGCCGCGGCGCCCGCCACGTGGCCGCCGCCCTCGCCGCGCATGTCGGCGCGCGCTACCTGTCCCGCCCTCGTCGGTCGCCTGGCCCGCACCGTTCCGGCCTCGCCAAATCGCGCTGGGCGCCTGGGCTGCAGCATCCTGCACCTGCACGCACCCGGTCCATCCCGTCCGTCCGTTCCGTCCACTGCCTGGCGCCCCTGCCGGCGCGACACGTGGTGCTGACACGGGCGCGTCGGCGGTCTCGTACTCACGTCTCCCCTCGGTCGCGGTCGTGTGGGTCGGGAGCGGCGCGACGGCAGGTCGCAGGTGGGTGGGGTGGGATGGTATGGCGTGGGCGACTGACTGATCGCGTCGCTTGCTTAGCCGCGACGCGATTTACGATTAGGCTGCACCGAGGAGTCCGGCCGGGACCTGTTGCGCCACCAGCCCACGGAGGCGGCGGCGGCGGGCCCCCGTCCGCGGCAGGTTCGGTGCACGTAAGCTGGCAGCGGCGGCGCCGCTTACTCGCGCGTTGCCATCGTCGCCGGACCGGAGGAGATCCGCCGTAGCTTTTGCGGCGTTCAGATCCGAGCGTGCGTGCGTCCGTCTCGCCAGCCAGGGCAGGGGCCAGTTCACATCATCACCGCGGGCATCTACTACGTTACATCAAAAGACGTACAAGTACACGGAGAAATCATACGCGGTGTCTATACCTCTCGCGGAACTGCTCGGTCACGTACTAGTCGCCTTGACAGGGAGAGGGGAGGCCGGGAGGGCATCCCATTCGAGTGCGCGCCGACCACCAATTATTTCGGGCGCACTAATGGCCGCACCCGTCACACCCAAACCTAACGAGCGAGTAGTTTACTACGGAGATATACTCCGCTAAACTCCCCTGGCGATAAGCTCAAGCTCACGGTCACAGTCACAAGCGCCGGCCGTCCCTGTCGCGAGTCGCCACACCGCCACACACAGAGGCAGCCGGGCGCACCCACCGACTCGAAAAATCCCAGGCAGGCACCGGCGGCACGCCCTAATCGCCCCTCCCACCAACTCACGCCCCTGCCCACGCTAATCCCCACCCGGCCGCAGGCCTAATCCCTTCCTATTTATAGACCCCACCGCTCATAGGCGCAGGAGGAGGGAGGGGAGGTCAGAGGGGAGAGAGGGAGAGGGAGACCAGTAGCAGCAGCAGCACCGCCCCACCAGACCACCACCAGCCGCCGCGGCCACTGCTGCTGCTGCGGCCGAATCGGGGGATGGAGAGGGAAGCCACCGCCTTCTACCCGCCGCCCCAGCCCGCGCCGGCCGCTCCCGTTGCGGCGCAGCCTGTGACGGTGGTGGGCGCCGGTGGCGTGGGGGCTGCCGCGGTGGGAGGGCACGCGCGCGGCGGCGGAGGCGGAGGGAGGCAGTACCGCGGCGTGCGGATGCGGAAGTGGGGCAAGTGGGTGGCGGAGATCCGGGAGCCGAACAAGCGGTCGCGGATCTGGCTCGGGTCCTACTCCACCGCCGTCGCGGCGGCGCGCGCCTACGACACCGCCGTGTTCTACCTCCGCGGCCGCTCCGCGCGGCTCAACTTCCCCGACCAGCTCGACGGCGCCGCGACCGCCGACCATCTCGAGGGGCACAAGGACGGCGCCGCGGGGGCGGGGCTCACCGCCGCCGCCATCCGCAAGAAGGCCGCCGAGGTCGGCGCCCGCGTCGACGCGCTCCACTGCGGCGTCGGTGTCGGCGGCGGCGGCGTCGCTCATCCACCTCCGCCGCTGTCGTCCCACCGCCGCCGCGCCAAGCACCCCGACCTCAACCGGGAGCCCACCCCGGACACCTCCGACGACGAGTAAAGCGAGCTGATTTTGCCTTCTCTTCTTCCTCCTCCTCCATCTACTAGTCTCTAGTTCTTAGGCCACAACTACTCACCCGAGGAGTAGCTAGTAGCTAGCCAGCCAGCCAGTAGTAGCAGTAAGCAAGCAACCGGATAGCGCCAGGCCAAACGGATGGGCGTGGCCGGACGCAACGCAAGGTGTTCGGTGGAATGCGGATGAGCTCGGAGGTAGCCAATAATGGAGCCGCGACGTCGCCGTCAGGGCGGGAAGCCGTAGTAAGTAGGAGGAACCTAGGGGTCGTGTGCGAGCTGTGTGCTGTTTGGGCCGGAGGCGACGTCGACGGGCGGCAACGGCGACGGCTCCGGCAGGGGCAGGAGACACGGACGGGTGCGTGCGTGCGTGTCAGTGTGTGCCGGCATATAGCTAAGCAAAGACGACGGCTATGTACCTCTCCACTTCACATAAAGATGTGTGTAAAGAAAAAAAAAAGGATACCCGGCAAGCTAGATCGACAAGAGCTTCGTGAATCTTTCGCTTGTTCCATGCTTCTGATTCCATGGCGCCATTTGAATTTGGAAACCAACAGGTGCTGCGATTGAATCCCGGTCCCGTTTGGAATTTCGCGGGAATTTTTGAGAATTATGAATATCCTGTGCTGTTGAAATGGAACCCAGCAGGTGTTGCACTTGCAATCGAGTCTTGGGTCTGTTTAAAACTCTGGAATACGTGGAATATTTTCAGAGTATGAATAGTTTGTTCTTGAAATGAAAGTGCCATTTGAATTTGCAAACCAGCACTTCCGCCACCGAATCTCGGGCCTGTTTGGAACGTTAGAACGTGGAATACCATTGGAATTTGGAATCCAACACGTGTCGTGGTTAAATCTCGGTCACGTTGGAATTTCGCTGGAAATTTCCAAATCACCAAAAACTAGCCCGAAAAAAAATCCAGTTCTAAACGGGGTCTTTGCGATGCTATCGATTGAAATCTTTCGTGCTGCCGGTGCCATCCCGGGCCACATGTGTTTGGCTGAAAGAAGCAGCAATGATTTGCTCCAACCGGCTTTAGGCATCCCGCAGCACGCCTCGGCCCCTCGGTGGTGGTGGCCCTCGTGTCACCTGCCGCCGCCCTCCGGTGGCGGCAAAGGATGAGAGGAGGCGACGGCGTTGGCCACCTGCCTGACGTCGACGGGGGCCACGTTGCGGTGCCGCGCGGGGATTGGCGTCCTGGCCGGCGCGGTGGACGCCGGACACGGACTTGCCGTGCGGGGCGCACCTGCACCTGCCTGGTTGCGTTGCGTCCCCCGCGAAAGCGATAGGCGGTGGCGGTGGCCGGCCTGCGCTGCGCTGGCGGCCCGGGCGCCGTGGGGTGGGATGGCGTGGACCGTGGACGCCACCGTACGTGGGGTCTCCCCGTCGGCTGGCCAATGATGCGCGTGTCGGCAATTGATTACGGCGCTCGAGAGCCCAAAGGCCGCGCGCGGCCGCCGCCCTAGTGCCCGCCCGGACGGGAAGATTCGTGGGGGCTCTCCCTCTCCGGACGAAGACCACAGGAGTTGGGGAGTACGGCGCCTCTGGTCCACGGGTCGGCACGAGTTCGCCGAGGCACCTTTCCGTCACGGCGAACGCCGCTTTATTAACCCCCATGATATGTGCTCACTGTTCAGCACTGATCAACACTTTTTTTTCTACTAGGGCACAGCACTGAACAGTGAGCATGTTTTGAAGTGGAACGAAAAGGCCGTGACAAATATCTGCAGTCCGAAACTACCACTAGACGCACTGTCTCAGAACATTCTGATTGGACAGCTGTGGCACTGGCCGCAGCAATCAGGCAAGTAGTATGGACGGCAACGACCCTGCATGTATCGGCGACGAAAACGACGCCGTTCCAGCCTGCTAGGGGTCTCGATAATCCCAGGGTCGGCATCAGCATCAGCTCTTCATGCGAGGCCGGAAAACCAAACGAACCCCGGGAGCTTTGGAACGGAGCGGACCGGGTGCCGCTGGCCCGCTGCCGCCACGGGACGTCCTCGCTGACACGGACCGCGCGGCGTTGTGCCCGGCCCGGCCGCCGGCCACGCCAGTGGTTTGACCGGTTCAGGCCGTGCAGCGCTGCAGTGCGGACCTCTGCTCTGACATTTCCGAGCCACGTACTGAGTACCAAAGGTCAAACGGCGCCCGATTTCCTGGCGTCCCAACAGCGTATAAACTTCCCGTGTTAGTTTAATCACTGTGCGTGCGTGTACTTGCCGAGCATGGACGGATATTTATCAAGCCATGCATCATGGTACGGGCAATATTCTAGGCCGTGTCGGTTGCGGATGATCTGAACCTCACCGACGGCGGCGGCATGGTCCAGAGCGGACGGAACGGACCCGGTCAAGTGGTGGGGCCGGGTCGAGCTGCTTGATTGGAGCTGGAGAGCAGTGGGTGGGCCGGTCGTCATCAGCCGGTGGGTTTGGGCTTTGCCGGCTTGGCTCTCACTCTGAGCTCTGAGGTGAGTCCGCGCGCCGGCCGGCTAACGATCGCATGCTAAAACCGTGCGCGCCGGCCAGTTGTTTACCTGTTTCTACGCCGGTGTGCGGTGAGGTTTTGGATCGGAGTGCCTGCCTGCTTTGCGTTTCGTTCCGTCACGGCAGGGTAGAAGGAGAGAGCGCCGCCGCCGCCGCTTTGTTCCGTCATCTGTGGCTGGTTCTGAGCGAAGGATTGCGATATGGCGGCCGGGCCTTGCGGATTTGGTTCAGCCTGAACCCTGAAACAGGTCGGAACGGATCGCTGTCCGAGCGGCTGCGAGCTCGCAAGTGGAAGAAGAGGTGTTGTAGGTGGGCGAGAGGAGCTAGCGGTCGTCTCGGTCTGGTCGTGCACGCCGGCGCTGCCAGCTGCCGCGCCGGCTGCATCTTCGTGGACGCGTCGTTGAGGATTGGACATGCCGTTGGGCTGTGGTTGGGGTCGAGATGATTAATTAGTTCGGTGTCGTGCCGGGATCAGCGGCTGATTGGTCGTTTAATACTTTTGTGCTTCCGATCAGGACTAGCGCAAGCGATGCATGCATGCAGCAGTGCTTGGCCGGCATGGGTACCTCTGCCAATATCTCTGTACTACTTTTATTCTTCCATGGGGAGGGGTGACACTTGAATTAGTCAGCAGTTGGCACCTAATTTTGCCATAACAACAAATTAGGGACAAATAGCCTGTTCGGCTGGTAGAATAAATAGTGCTCGGTTGGTAAAATGAATAGTATTATGTAAGAGAAAATAAGCCGCAACAAGCCAGCCAAGCACTGTTCACCTTACCAGCCGAACAGGCTCAAAGTGTATCAACTATAAAACTTAAAGCAAACAAATTTGCCAAGTGTAGTAAGAAAATGATTTTATCATGTGAGGAAGTCTGGTGAACTACAATTATGGCCTAAAGCAATTAAGCAAATACATGTCTAATTGCAAATTTTGGCAAGAAACCAAATAGGAAGCAACCTCGTGATCCCATTTGGCAACAATAATGGGGACATGGGCGTTGTTCTCTAGACAAATGATTCTTGCACTTCACTGCCCGGCAACATCGGAAGTCGTCATAAGGCCATTATCAGTGAGGGTTTCATCAGCATTAAATACAGTGCCATGTCAGCTTTTTTAATGATGTGGCAAAGAATAAATGAATAGAGAGATGAATTGAGTTTCATGGTGGTAAAACCCTATGTACACTATTTCCAAGAGAGTCTGTGTCTTGCATGTAGTCTTGAAAACAACAAATAATGAAACTTTGCATTGAGAGGGGACTATTTCAACTATGAATTAAATGAACTTTTGTTTATGTGGTATCATTGGAAACATAAATATGAAATGGCCATTGAGAATGGCCTAAACTGAGAATTTCATTGTCCATTGACCTTTAACTGCTGCTGTAATTATACTTGTGAGAAACCATGTTGTTCATAGGGCTTACTGTTGCTAAGATGCTTTCATGCATGTTGTAGACGTAAGCAAACTATATGGGGGTGAAGTTTGAATAGCAACTAAACAAGTAGTGTGTAGACGCGCAAGATCGTGTGGCAAGGGCAGGGCTTAGTTGTCTCTGGACGGTGAGTGGGGCGTTTCACTACCCGGTAACATCATGTGTCATTGTCTTGTGAGATGTTCATTGTCATTGACCTTTATCATTGTTTTTGTCAGACTTTTTGAAGGCATTGGTTCATAGCGCTTACTTTGGCCTAAATAAAATCTATGGCATATGCATGGTAATATTATTTTCTCTAATACGCAAGCAGAGAGCTGCCGGCTGCGCACATTATAGCATTAAGGAAAAAAATAATAATTTTGCTACAACACCACGGAGCGACCGATGCTCACACCGTGCACTAGCACGCATTAGTATGCAAGTGAAACAACGTCATTCCGGCCAATCCTTGATGATGACTAATGTCTTAGAGAACCAAGACGACGCACGCCCGCCATGATCGACATCTGGGCTCTTCTTGCTTGATGCTCTGCAGGATTTCCTGAGCGAGGAGATACGTTGATCAAACAAGAGCGCTTTCCGCTAGCTCCTTCCATATATGCTCCAGATGACAAGCATGAAGAGCGTGTCAAATCCCCGTCTGCGTTCCTTGGTCTGCAGCTTCCTCGGGTGAGCCCACCATTCCCGCAATGTCAAGTTGGTCGACGGGAACAGACAGGTCCATTCCATCCAGGAGAGACTGCTCCATCAGGTATCTTTAGCATAGGGACAAACATGTGATTGCCGGTCTCATTGTTCTTGGTCGCACAAACAGCATTTGTCGTGAGCATCCATGCCATATATGACGCCGTCGGAAGCATCATGTCAACGTTTAACAATCAACTTTTGGATCCTTTGCTGGTCTTTGCCTTGGGGGGCAAGGATCACTGCGTTTATTTCTCATGCTGGTTACCTCGGTGCTTTGTGATGTCAAACTTTTTCTTGACCTAGCCAAGCCAGATCCCTATCCGGCTCTCTGACAAGGTTAACTTTGTTTGGCAAGGAGAGACGAGGCAAAGCAAACAGTCCAAACATGCCCTAAACAAAGGGCAGCAGGCGTGAGATCCTGTGGCAAATATTGCATGGCATAGTTGTTCTCTAGTGATTTGAGAGTGTCATGATTTTTTTCATTGTCCAAGCAGTACCATTTATAGTGAAATTTTTCATTGTCCATTGACTTTTGAGATCTTTGGACTTTTCCTCCTGCTGTTAGTACTCCTACAGCATTTGACTTCTCCCGCATTTCTGCAAGCTGTGCTGATGACAATAGAGATAGAAGCGGCTTGTGCTCTGATGCAGGGATGCACTGGTGCTTGGTAGTAATCTATATAAAGATCTCTTTCCCTCGCAAAAGAAATGAGAATAGAGATAGAAGCGGAGCATAATCTTCATTTGTACAATTTCTTGCCACAGATATAGATTCCCCGAATAATTTGAACTGACGAGTTTATATCTCTCTCTAGTAGACGAACATACAGTGTAGCTTCCTTAGTGAAGCGTTTAGGTGGCTGTGAGACAGTGTTAGTTCATTTTTATCCACCTACTTATTACTATATGTTTTGAAATCCGAACTAGTCCAACTATTTTCATGTCATGCAACGATCCAGAGAAAGCAGGAGTTGCACACCTCTGACCTTTCATTACCAGCACACAATCAGCACCTCCATCATCATCCTATCATAAAAAGTACCTTCATCACAGTTACTTTCTATATAATGGCAGTATCTAGCAGTACCGTGTGTATGTCATTTACGTATGGGTTCAGGAACACCAGCAATTGGCTAGCAAGAGAGAAGATTACATGTACACAGTGTTAGTAGTTGACACACGTTTAACCCATGCATTTTGAAAACCAGCAAGGAGACCCAAAGGGGACCTCAACACTTGTAGAGTGACAGGCTTAACTAGAGGACCTAACCCGGCCACAAACGACGACCGCACACGCATACGGTCGTCGTCACAAAGAGGACCGAGTGGCTACTTAGACTAGACGTAGACGAAACCTCTGACACGAATAAGTCGGTGCAGCGTGACGATAGCAGATAGTAGTAGAAGATAGCCAGGGCGTCTCCAATGTATAGGACCACCCTGGTTCTATAGATCGGTCCCACAATGATTTGATGTCTACTGATGTATCGCCACCAATGTATAGAATCGGGGGTGAATCTATAAACGGGTCCCATATCTCTCTCATCTCTCTCTTTCTCTCTCCCTTTCACTTATTATTTACTCCATAGAACCTGGTTCTGTGTATAGGACCTGGTCTTTTATAGAGTCAGCCTCACAATGTATAGGACCGGTTCCATAGGAGAGAGAAATTTATAGGACCATCATAGGACCTCGCATTGGAGAGGCCCTAAGTAAGTGGTGCTCTCGTCACGCTAGATAGCTCTGAAATCTGAACCAACCGGCCACCGACGACGACCAAAATACATGCACTGATGCACGGAGGACAGCATCATATATCCTTATTGATTGAGCTAATAGCCATACGTATGCAGATGGGACACTCACACGCACGTTGCTGCTGGCGTACGCACGCCGTCAGCTACGCGAGGATCTTGAGCCGCTTCACCGACTTCGCAAAGGCCCTGCAACGAAATTAATTAAAACCAGCATCCCAGTTAGCTTAACAATGCTCATGGACTGATGGTCATATATATGTTACGTACGGAGACGTTATATCTACTCCTATATCACATAGTAGTATATCATATTTGTCTGGCAAACGACTTACTCCCACGGCACGTCGCCGACGAGCAGCCAGTCCCCCTCGCCGTCCTCGTAGGTCACCACGTAGTGGTGGCCACGGCGGCGCTCGTGCTGGCTCACCCCCTCATCGTCCTCTGCATCTGCGCCTGCACCTTTCTTGGCCGACGGGAACATGCGGGCGAGCGTGCGGAGCAGCTCCTCGTACGAGCCGTGGAGGGACACGTCCACCTTGCGCCCGATGGCCATCCCTTCCATCTTCACCTTCACGTACCCGCCGCCGCCGCAGCTCGCCGGCCTGTAGTGCGCGCACTTCACCGGCGGCCACCCCACCAGCCTCTTCCTCCTGCACGTACGGCGCGCATGCATGAATTTTAGTCATCGGCGCAAATTACATGCTGTCAGAGCCAGCGTAGCGTAGATCGAAACAAATTAACAATTCAACAACGACTCACTTGTTGCTTGGTTCACGGTCGATGCCGTCGCGGGCGCCGTCGTCGTCGTCGCCGCCATCCCCGTCGCGCACGAACAGCGGAAGCGTGGCCTTCTCGCACCGGAACGCCTCCCCGAACACCCTCTTCCCGCAGGCACCCACCGGCGCCGGGGCGCCGTCGCGGCGGCCGAGGAACCCCGCGCCGCCTCCGGCCGCCTGGTGCAAGCTCGGCAGCGCGAGCCCGAGCCCGAGCTCCAGCTCCATCGGTTCACCTCCCCTTCAGCTCCACGCTACCCACGCACATCCGACGGCCACTCCGATCGATCCGGCAGCTAAGCTAAGCTAGTGGGAGACAGACTGGAAAACACACAGCAACACCAAAGCCTCGCTAGCGTAGACCCGATCGATCGGCCATGAGCAGGGATGGATGCGCGGCGGTGCGCGCTCATATATATACGTGCAGCGGCGCACATGCGGGGCGATCGGCGGATCTGGGTGTGGGCGGCAGTGGGGACAGATCGATCCGGGGAGAGGCCGGGAATAAACAAGCGGCCGACAGGGTGTCGGGTGTCCAGGGGACCCCGCCGCGGGCTCGCTGTCCGCCTGCCACCGCGCGGCGCGGCAGCCTCGCCTCACTGGATCAGCCTCGCGAGACCGACACGGCCCCGCTCGCTGCCGCACCCCCGGCCGGGGAGGTTTCGTGGGGGGTGGTTTTTGCCGCTGCGGGACACGGCATGGCTAGTGCGCGGCTGCCGGGGGATGTGCGCTGCCGCGGGGAGTGGGCACGGGGCACTGGCTGGCCGAGAGAGAGCGTGGGGTAGGCCGGCTTTGGGGTTAGTGGCCCTAGCGCACGCGCGAGTGGTCGGCTTGGTGGTGTGGCTGATAAGATTCGTGGGTGACGATGGTTTCGCGTTTATCAGTGGCATATGATTGTTGTTGTTGTTGCCCACGCTTTACTCTTGGATATCTATGATCGGGCGCATCACCTTTTTCATATGACGATATCTGTCCGGTCCGCACGATGTATAGCTGGCTCAGCAATGCATATTAGAGTTTTATCAAAATTTGCACATTCTTTTGGTAGCACTTTGCTAGGTATGATTTTCATTTCCTTGATTGTGATCAATATTGGAGATAAATAGTGGATAGACCAAGGGTCAACAACACGCGGATTAAATGGTACATCCATAACACATTACAATTTATGTTTCATTTGGATCTTTTACAGCTATTAGCTGCTAAAATTTAACAGAATCCCCCGTTGCATCACTGGTAATCTTATCAACCGTCAAGCTAACACACGTACGGAGTACACACCAGTTAACAAGTATCTTTAAACATTCAGCATTCCATTTTTTCCTCTCTCAGAAATGTCTTACATACTGATAACAAAATGAGAAGTATTCCCTCGATTTAAGAAGTACTGTTCAGAATCCATCCGACATCTGTAGGGCGAGCGTGTGACACCTCGAATTATTTTTTCCTTGATAAAGCAAACACATACGGGCAGCGCATAGGCATGTGGGGCGCGGCTGTTTCTCGCGATTCTGATGGCCCCCCTCTGCTCCATGCGGTCCCCCTGCACGCCACCAAGTCAAGTGCAGAGCCAACAACCGCCACTGCTCCTGTGGCTCTGCCGCCACTCGCCCACCAGTGTCCCTTGCCCATGCACTGCATCGCGATCTGCAGTGTCAGTGCACGCATGGGCGCCCACGCTTCCCCATGCCTCGGCGCCCCCCGCTGCCGGCTCCGTTGTTCCAGTAAAATTTCTCTGGGCTCTGCAGGTTTTCAGTGCCCCCTCAACTACCGCGTCCCTGATTTCTTTACTCCTTCGGATGTGTGCACACTGGATGGACACGTACTACTCCTGGCCTGGGCTACTCCTACTTGTAGATGGTGATCTCGGGTAATGTTATCCGCTTATCCTGGGCTACTAGGGGACAAGATGGAATTCCGACAAGATTACCCGGCAGTCAAAGAAGTCTGGGCGTTACGCCTCCACTAGGGCCTTGTTGTTTAGATTCCAAATTCCACTCCTAAATTTACTATGCAAAAAGAAGATTTCAGGAGAGGTAGATCTGATTTAAATGCTATTTAGTTCACCTTCTAAACAGGGGGTAACTACTAAATGTCATAACATACATGGAGTACTAAATGTAGATGAAATCAAAAACTAATTACACAGTTTTGTTGTGCTCTGCGAGACGAACATTTTGAGCCTAATTAATCAAGTTTTGGACAATTTTTCACAAATGCAAACGAAATACTACAGTGACGTAATGATTACGAAGTGACATCATACTCCCAAATTCACCCTCCAATTCTAACATCTAAACAAGGCCTTGGATTGGCTGTCCTTGCTGCCGCCTAAAATTCCCAAAATTCTCTCTCCAAACATCACTATCCACCTATCACATCAAATCTCTCTCCTCATACATGGAACATTAAACATAGGTAAATAAAAAAACTAATTGCATGGTTTTGATGTACACGACGAGACGACTCTTTTAAGCCTAATTAGGTCATGATAGGACAATGTTTACCACAAACAAACGAAAGGTGCTACAGTACACTACAGTGGCCGATGTGACATTTTCTCCAAACTTTCTCCTACACTTTTTGGAACTAAACACAGCCAAGGCCTAGAAAAAGGAAAAGGCCGGTGGTGTCTGATCCTGCCGTGGCTGTGTTCAGTTCCAAAAAGTGTATGGGAAAATTTGAGGAAAAAGTCACATCGGACACTGTAGCACTTTTCATTTGTTTGTGGTAAACATTGTCCTATCATGACCTAACTAGGCTCAAAAAATTTGTCTCGTCGTGTACATCAAAAGTATATACTTAGTTTTATGTAATTAGTTTTTTTATTTACCTATGTTTGATGCTCCATGCATGAGGAGAGAGATTTGATGTGATTTGATGTGATAGGTGAATAGTGAAGTTTGGAAAGAGAATTTTTTGGAAGTTTGGAGAACTAAACACAGCCCGTGTCTTCTCTCGGGTGGAAAAGGACGGAACAGTACGCGTCCGCCAGCCCACTGTCCGGCCGCCGGACACCGGACAGACACGGACGGGACGGGATCTCTCGGCACTGCCGGCGGCGGAGACACGGCGTGGACGGGCCGGGGCGATGCCCGGCGACTCGTGTTTCCGGCGGGCTCCGGTGACGTGCGTGCCTGCTGTCTCGATGAGGTTTGGGGGGTTGTTCCAGTGGCATCACGTCTCTCTGAAGCTGAACGGAAACGGAACTCGCTTTGGATCAAAAGGAGGGAGCCTTACAGGTAGGTGTGGATTTCCTCGTAGCCGCGCTACGCTAGTGCGGTTGCGACGTTGCGTCCATTCAGATGCGCGTAATCTGCGAGCTATCAACAAAGATTACTGTGTCCGGGAACTCTGCTCTGACCTGGAAAGTCGATCCGTGCTATGCATCCGGTCACTGGAATCCTATCCTACTTTCTGGGAGAGGGTTCATTCGGTGCTCGTGCCTCGGTCTTTCAGACCACCGAACACGCGCTGGCGCTGTCACGCGATCGCGCGAGTGCAACGAACTCGCGCCGAAGCCTCTGCCCGGCCGGCCTCCGATCCCGGAAACCAACGTGCCCCTTGGACGAACCTTGGGACCCCAGGCGACTCGGCCGGATTTCGGTGCGGGACAAGTGTCGAGCTACCCGCGCTCTGCTCTGCTCGCCCGCTACGCCGCTAGCCTAGCTCGTTTGCGTCCGCTACCGCTACGCCACACGAGATATTTCGCGCCGCGAGCGTAGAACACTGTCACCATCCACAGGGCGGGCGGCGCCGGCTCGGTCCAGGCTCCATGCTCCTGCGTAAAATTTAGTGCACTGGGAATATATATTTTGTGGTAGCACTAGCAGCCGTGCGTCGACGGAGGTGGGAGCTGTTGTAATCGGAGACGACAAACGATGAAGGAAGAAGATCAATCAAACACATGGGACACACAATTTAACGTAGAAAACCTTTTGTGGATGGAAAAAAATCACGGCCAGCCAACAAAACTTCACTATATCAGGTATGTTTATAACGTCTATTGGCGACTTAGAAAAGGATGTTTATTCATTAAAAGCAAAGCTCTATTATATAGACAGCTCACGTGATCGTGTTTAGTTGCGTTGTCGATGTGAGACTAAACTGTGCGCTTATGAGAGAAAAACACAATGCTACTTCGCACCGGCCCAAACTTTTGGTAATGAGTCTCCGCTTCACTCCGTCGGTGAATTTGAATCGTATTACAACAGGAGCACCGGCGGGCACACGCCTTGGGTGGAAACCTTGTAGGATACGGCTGCGTCCCGCTAGATCGGTGGATGCTTTTCGTTTCGTGCGTGCATGGGCGCGGAGGAGGAGGGAGCGAGGAAAGTAAGGTGCCGTACCGGCAGGTGCCCGCGGGCGTGCCCGGATCTCTGGGACTGGGCTTGCTAGGCTAGGCAGCCTAAGCTTGCTAGCTCCTGCTCGGTGTCGCGAGGCCACCGGCACCGCCGGTGGTGTGACAGGGACAGCGCGCGTGGTCCCGACGACGTCACCCCCGGCGTGGTGGCACTCCATACTCTGTTGCTGGGCTATTGGGCTGGTGGTTCGGAGATCACGGGCTGTTGGTTCGTGCCGAAACTAAAACGTCCCCTAACTGAATCCATAAAAAAAATGCCGGCTGCCCATCATTTGATATCTATTCGGTCCGTGTCTAGCCCAGTAATCTTCGACTGGGCCCCCAAAATATCTAAACTTTTTACTGCCCGATTAAAAGCTCTGTTTTTTCAAACTAGTGACGCGGCTCGAGTGGCCCTTCATAAAGAAGAGCTGAAGCCGCCTTCTCAAATCCGTTAGCATTGCTCTTTTTTTACCTTATGTGGTCAGCCTAAGCTGGAAAATGCAGTTCTCATTCTTTCCAGCATTGTAAGACACGCTTCCATGCAGAATTATGGATTGATTAAGACTAAACTCACCAGCATATATATTCAATTATTTTGCAATCTGAAACAAACAAACAAAAACAAAAAAAAACATGGAGGTCGCACTAGTGTCAGAGATTATCACGAGTCACAGACTCACAGTTATAAGAACCTATTGTGTTAAACAAAAAACAATCCTCCTTGAAATCCATAGCAGGCTGCATGTGTGGGACATTTTATCACACTGCAAAATGCAGATCGTAGACAGTAGTTGTCTTTTTAAGCTGTGCCATTGGCGGCCCGTCGTCTTAGTACAGCATTAGATATAGTTGTTGTTTTAATTTAAGAGTTCTTCTAGTTAAGATCCTCCTGTAAATACACCGATTCTCTTTCTAATATGAATGAAAAGGCAGAGAACCTGCTGTACTTGCTCAAAAAAAAAATAGTACAGCATTAGCATGTGCTGCACGTGCATTTTCTGTGCGGTAAAACTGAGCAATCCGGCAGCGTGACATTGAGTGCACATTGCCCATTGTTTCGTCCGAAGATGGATAAACACATCACCACACTTGCCAGACCGGCAGTCCACTGTCCACGGCAGAGACTTTCAAGGCGTTCGTGGTGAGAGCGTGAGACCATGAGTGTGTGTGACGCACGTATCGCACGACATCACAGACCAAACTAGGCAAACGCAGTGGGTGGCATGACATCGGCGCCTCATCAAAATCCGTCGTGCTGAAGGCAGAAAAAAAATCTTAAAAAATTCACAATTATTGGAGATGCGGGGTATCGATCCCCGTACCTCTCGCATGCTAAGCGAGCGCTCTACCATCTGAGCTACATCCCCGCGTTTGTTAAGCTCCAATTTTTTTAAAAAATATCCTCTGATAAAGTAAACATGTAGGCGTATACACGGTACGCGCCGGCACATGGGCGGGTTCGGCCGCCGGCACGGTCACGTACTCGGGTCCCCTTCTCCACGCTACTGGACAGATCGATCGGGGCACGGCCGACAATGGCGCGGCGGCACTACGATCAAACCTCCATTCATGCCCGTGTCAGCGCCTCGCTTTCCAACCAAGACATGGGCACGCACGCCGGCATTATACGCACGAGCTGAGCCGTGCCCTGCCTAGCAAGCGCGGGACACGTCGCCCCTCTGCAGGCCCAGACCGACGCGGACGCTTCAACGGATGCGCCGAAACGTACCCATCGACGTCGATCGAACCCAATAATATCGGAGAGGATAGCGCGCTGGACCAAGGACCGGCCCCCGCCCCCTCCCGCACTGGAACATGGTGGCAGATCGAAGGCCGGCCTCGTCATGTCGAACGATCCCCATCGCCCCCGATCGATTGCCCCATGCATGAATGCAGGTAGCTAGAGCTAGCATCTCACATGTCGTCGGGCCGGTGATCTGAATCGTGGTCCGTGCAGTCCAGGTCACCAGCTTCCTTTGAGATCCTGCACCGTGCCGTGCTCCAGAACCTTCAGTACTTCTGCATCGAGCGGCGCTCGTCCACTGCCATTTTCTCGCCTTTGCAGTTTGCAGCACTTGAACTCAACTAGCGAGGGCGGCAGCATCAGCAGAGTGAGTTAGCCGTGGTCCGTTTAGGTCGCGCGGGCCCGCAGGCTTCGTACCAGCGAGCGGCCCGGCCGTCCGGCCCACCACAGAAAAGGGAACCGGGCCCGCGACGGATCACTCCGCCGGCGGGGGCCCGGATGATGTCCGGATGCGTGCGCTGCCTCGCGTTTCGCCGGCAATGTCGTCGAGTGGGGCCTCCTCCTCCTGTCCCCACTGGTGGAGAGGAGCCCACTCATGTCATGTGCGTGGCATGCCTGGTGAATGCCGATGGCCGCTCCTACACGGACGCATCATGCCATGCACCGGCGCGAGTCCATGCCGGATGTGGCCCTGCACCTTTTAATTTGGGACACATGATCGTAATAAAGTGCTACACGAATGATCATGCTAGCTAAACAATCATTTTTCCCTTTTTTCTCTTTTTTGCCGGTGCATCATCTTTCATACTAGCTAGTTGTTTCCTGATTTCAAAACAGTATTTGGCCAATGCAACCAAACTTTTTTGAACGAACACCAATGCAACCAAACTAATGCAGTGGCATGCATGCATTTGAGGGCTGTACATCAGAAGCGTGTTTAATTTGGAACGTACTGTATGTACAAATATATCTGCCCCTGCGCATTGTACTGCGGGCGCGTGGAGATCAGTAAAAAGCTGTGCTGCAGAAATATAGTAGAGCAATGTTGCGGAAAGTTGAGCGACGAGCATGCTCGCATGTTATTCTTGATTGTACTATGATCTAGTAGGGCAAATCAAATCAAATTAAACACGAAAGGGCACTTCAACTCCTGCGACGGCGAGAGACGACAGCAAACCAACAGACAGAACGAACAGTGGATCGGTTGCATCTGGTATACTCCGTATATACATGATTGGTTGATCACAGCGACACCAACGGATGAAAACATTTCCACCTACCGGAAGAAGATAATTTGTCCTTTTCTTTTCTTGAGAAACAATCCAGCTCCGCTCACTCATTATTCCCGTGACGTGGAATATTTATTGGCGGAGGGCGGGGTGCAAGAACCTAATTTAA
>OAMR01000022.1:866631-877122 GCA_900205405.1 Echinochloa crus-galli | reverse complement strand
AATATGGAGATGCGGGGTATCGATCCCCGTACCTCTCGCATGCTAAGCGAGCGCTCTACCATCTGAGCTACATCCCCGTTTTTTTATTAAAAATCCTAGATTTTATATGGAATCAGGACTACCGCGACCACCATTAGTTGTGGTTGTGCTCTCGGGTGGGCTGAGCTATTTTCAGCCCAACTGGAATATCCGTCCAGCCGGCCTGCTTACCTTTTCTTTGAAGAAAGGCCGCTTTACTTTGGTCCCATCATCTCTAACACGGACAGGCCCGTTGAACAAGATTAGGCCCTTTCGGCCCAAAAGATACCAAAATCATAATCAGGCTGTCACCATATTGATTTGGGGGAGGAACTATGCATCACACCATTGGATTCAAAAATCACAAAATTGCAGTGAAGCAGGAGAAAACTCCCACACTGACCTAAAAGGAACAGCCAAAACACACATGGCAAATAACCTCCGCTCAAGTCTAAACCAAAAAAAAAAGGCACCCACCCAAGAAAAGAAAACGTTAGGCGATCGATCAAAAGAACCCAATCAAAGCTCCCCCCAACAAAACGCTGCCGTACTCGCCACGTTTATTTCGCCAGTATAGACACACACAAGACACAACACCTGTCTGTCCACTCCACGGCGGGCGATTCAACTCGAAATTCACTAATTCCGGACGTCCTCGGTGACAGATACCGGTGCAGATGAACCAGCTCCACCGTACGTGCCTTCTCCCACTGATTGCTGTGGAAACCCAACATCTCGAAAGCAAAATCCACGGACGAACCTTTCGCAGACCCGAACCAACAGCCATTGAACGTTGCCCGTGTAACCACCACCACCACCGGCTCCACGGGACGACACGGTTTGCACCGCACGTCAAGGAGCGGACGCCGCCTGCCGCCGAACCCGAGCACCAATGCCAACGGCGTCGGCTCGTGGGGTGGGAATCGCGAGAGAAAAAGGGGACGACACGAACAGGTCACACCAAAAGCGCAGCTGCGAGGCTGTTCTCCGCTGTTACGTCTCTGGCTGCGCTCGCCTCTCCCTCTCGGGCCACTCCTCTCCTCTCTTCTCCCAGTCCAAGTCCCTGCCCCCACCCCACCGGCCACCACCACCACCCGTCCACCCCACCACGCCTTCCGAGTCGTCGAGTTCAAGCCCCCCCTGCTCCTCCTCCGTTGGCACAGCCACGCACGCACGCGCTCGCGAGCCGCCGGAGCGAGGAAGGGGACAGGGCGCCGCCGATGCACCCGAAGCTGACGCGGGCCGCCCGCAGGCTCCTCTGCTGCGCCGGCGCCGCCTCCCGGGAGGACCTGTAAGTCGCAAGCTCCTTCCTTCTCTCCCCCGTTGCTCTTCGGTCGGTCCCTTCTCTGTGGTTCTGTTCGTGTGTGCGGGTTCGCGGAACTACGGCGCCGTGCCGCCGTGTGTGTGTGAGCACGCCGCGATTGGTGTGGTGTGGAATAGGTAGGCGTTTGGGCTTCCGCGACGGTGAATTCGGCGCGCGTCTTCGTTCGGTTCGTGGTGGTTTTTGTTTGATGCCACCGGAATACCGGATGATGCGGCCGCTGCAGGCTTCTGCGATGCTAATTCGTTTCTCGTTTGGGTTTGAGTGAATTTGCCAAATACACTCGAGGTCGAGGTTGGTGCAAGAGGTGACTTGTCTGGTGCTCAATTCGGTGGGAGGGAGACGTCTTGGATTGGTTTGAGAACCGGTGTTTAGAAACGATTTTTCGTTGGAGGTGGAACTACAGTAGGGATTTGGGTGCTTCCATTTTTGTTCTCTGTTGGTACAGGATGTCAGCTTTATTCTGTTCCTCCTTTTCATATCTTCCCTATTACTTTTTTCCAACTTTAGGAATATTAGGAATTCATGTGGAAAATTGACATATAAGTCTGCATTGATTGATGAACCACGCAAATGATGCGCCCACAGATTTTCTATTCTTGGATTAAGCAAATTTTATTCTAGGGGCAGGAGGGGGTTTGTATCAGTGTTGGATGATCACCTAGGCTATACTTGTTGATAGCATCTCTTCCTGTGTTGTGTGCCTTTGTTTTGCCAGGTCTGACGAAGGGAGCGGATCATTGAGATGGATGTTCACGTTGAGGGAACTTCGCTCGGCAACAAACAGCTTCAATTACGATAACAAGATTGGAGAAGGGTCACTTGGGAGTGTGTATTGGGGACAAGTTTGGGATGGCTCTCAGGTTTCTGCTCTGTACATCTTGGTCCTTGCTGTGAATTAAAAATTTTCGACTTTATTGCTTTTCAATTCTTGCTTTTCAGTTGGCCCGGTCACAATTATTTTGCACAGTTGGGCAAAGTTTATTGGTACCTGTCTAACTAAATAGCCAAAGAACTACTATCGGTTATCTTTTCTTGATTAGTTTTTGAAATTGATCTTTGATTGTATTATTATTTGGTAGGTAGGATATGTTGTCATAGGGAAGTAAACAAAAAAAAAACATGTCAGATGAACTGGCTACAGGTTTGCGAATCTTTATCTTGTAAATAAAGGAAAAAAAAATGCTTGCATTTGCCCCGTCATGGTTGCAACTATGTGACATGTCTTTTTTAAAACTATGATTGAGGCTTCTTCTGTTTATGTAGAAAAACCTTATTTTTAAGCATTGTGGAGACCATTAGTATAATGTTTTTTTCCTCGGAAACAATGTTTAATTGAAAAATGAAAATAATCTCCTGAGTATGGTATATTCTATTTCTGCCTTTGTCCTTTTTATGTGTACTTGCGTCCATTTGATGCAAATTGAGTGGTTGGGAAAAATTGTGATGACTTGCCATTCCATACATTATTGTTGCTATCCAGTTTTAATATATACATAAAACTACAATCAATTCAGTGCAACCTACTGATTGATTTTGCCAATATTTTTTTTATGCAGATCGCTGTCAAGAGGTTAAAGAATGCAAAGAATGGCACAGAAGTGGAATTTGCTTCAGAAGTTGAGATCTTGGGAAGAATAAGACATAAAAACCTCCTGAGTTTCCGCGGATATTGTGCGGATGGACCTGAACGCATTCTGGTGTATGACTATATGGCAAACTCAAGTCTAGATGCACATCTTCATGGTCCACTTTCTGCGGAGTGTCTCCTTGACTGGCGGAGGAGAGCATCTATTGCCATTGGCGCTGCTCGGGCTCTCATGTCAGTAAATGGCCTCTTTATCATCGCTCATAAAGAATAGTGTTGATAATTCATACTTTGTTGCTTTTGATAAACATAAACACTGTCAGGCATAACTCACAAGGGCTTTCTCACAGGTATCTTCATCACCATGCAACACCTCAGATAATCCATGGGAGCATCAAAGCCACCAATGTGTTACTAGATTCAGACTTCCAGGCACATGTTGGTGATTTCGGTCTGATAAGGCTTATTCCTGATGGAATGGACCATGAAAAGATAACCAGTGAAAATCAACGAGGCTATCTTGCTCCTGAGTACATTATGTTTGGCAAACCAACAGGAGGCTGTGATGTATACAGCTTTGGAATAATATTGTTAGAACTTGCAAGCGGCAAAAAGCCAATAGAAAAGTCGGGCTCTGTTAAGACATATGGAATTCGAAACTGGGTGCTCCCGTTGGCAAAGGAGGGTAGATATGATGAAATTGCAGACTCAAAGCTCAGTGACAAGTTTTCTGAATCTGAACTGAAAAGAATGGTGTTGGTTGGGCTTGCATGCACGCATTCAGAACCGGAAAAGAGACCAACAATGCTTGAAGTTGTGCCGTTGCTGAAAGGCGAATCAAAAGAGACACTTCTGAAGCTTGAAAGGGATGAGTTATTCAGGCCAGATTTGACCGTGAGTTCCCAGGGAACATCAACTCCGGAAGGGAGCACAGACTCTGTGCCAATAAGGAAAGATCAAGAACTGGTTGGGCCATGATTTGTGATAGATTGTTACGGTAGGCGATGGTAGAATGCATATTTGTGGGATTGATGATTTGGTTGTGTGGTTTGACATGAATGGAAATTGTACAGGCATTGTTATTTGTGAGTTGCCTTTTATTTTCCTTTTTTTTTTGCATTTTTTCTGTTGAGAGAGTAAGAAAGAGCGAGGGGGTTGGAGAATGGAGATAGTTGTTATGCAAAGTGCTTTTTTCATGCACCGCATAGAAGATGGATGTCTCCAGAGATGTTTGTATATTTCTCTGATCACATTGTCCACATATTAATTCTCACATTAATTTGCATAATATCAACATACAGTGAACAGATTGAATTATCATAGTACTATGTATTTTGAGACTGAAATTTCCCTGTGGCCTTTCCTTTCCCCACGGTTGAAATTTATGTCGGTTCTGGCACACACCATGGCCAATTTACAAGAAACTGTGCTGGCAACTATCATGAAGCACATCAATAAACTAAACTTGATCTCAATTCTCTCTTTATCTAGTTGATGATGAGATGTGAAGCACACGGTTGGTAGTTGGTACGTGCAAACAACTAGAATGCTTTCATTTGAAAAAAAAAAAGCTCGATGGCACCCAACCTTCACAACATTATATTATCCATAAAGCGTAAGACCAGAATCTCAATCCCAACTCACAAGTACTAGTAGTTGGGGCCAAAGCGAAGCAAGCCGCCATAACAGTTTTCGCAAACACTTTTGCCCTTTCCTTGTCATGGCCCCAGCTATTTGGCTCGAATCCGGATCCCACCCGGCTCACTTCAGCTTTTAGTTTCAAAAAAGCAATTTCCAAATTTACTATATAAAAAGAAGATTTCCCGTCACATCGAAATGTCATAACATGTATGAAATACGGTTTTGTAGATGGAATTAAAAACTAATTACACAGTTTTGTTGTACTCTGCGAGACGAATATTTTAAGCCTAATTAATCAATTTTTGGATAATTTTTCACATATAGAAACGAAATGTTACAGTGGCACAATGATTACGAAGGGACTTCTTTCTCCTAAGTTTGGCCTCCGAAGTATGCATCAAGGCCGAGTCCTCTAGTGTCCGACTCGCCTCCAGTCCTGTAGCTCAACGCCAACACCGCGGCCCGACCGCGACACGCGCCCGAGTCGGCGTCGCACTGCTGGTCGGAGCCTACAAATTTCCATGGCGCGCGTCTCCCCCGTGGCTCCCTAACAGACTCCGAACCTGTTCGCCGAGAGCAGCGCGCGTCTCACTCTTGCACGATGGCGGGCGGCAACGACACGGAATCCCCGCCTTGGGCAGGCCTCCCGCCGGAGCTCGTGGGCATCGTCCTCCGGCGGCTCCCCACCCTAGCCGACCGCGTCCGCCTGCTCGCCGTCTGCCGTTCATGGCGCCACGAGCCCCTCCCGACTCCGTTCCCGTGGCTGGGCCTCCTCGACGGGACATTCCTCAGCGTTCCCGACGGCGAGGTCCACCGCTTCCCTACTCTACCGGGGGTCGGCGGCGACGGCGGCCGTACCTGCTGCCACGGCTCCGTGGGCAACTGGCTTTTCCTCACCAGCCACCACACCGGCAGAAACGCGGGCGGGGGGAGCTCGCTGTCGCTGGCGAACCCTTTCACCGGCGCTTACATGTGGAGCCACGAAGAGGACGAGGCGCGGGACGCCGCCGGCTACCCCCACCCAATGGCTGCCGTCTCCAAGCTCGTGCAGCTCGCGCCGTCGCGCCTCGGCGCGCCGCCGGCGGTCTCCCTCTTCGCCGCGCTCATGGTGACGGCCGCCGCCAGCGTGATCTCCATCTGCCGGCCCCCGGCGGCGTTCGCCACGGCGTTCAAGCTGCCCGCCGGCGAGGACGCCTACGACGTCGCGTTCCTCGACGGGAAGCTCTACGCCATCACGTACCGGCAGCTCTACATCATCGACATCGACGCGATCGCGAGCTCCAAGCACGGCAAGCCGGAGATCCCGCCCATGAGAAGCATCGCCAACTTCTTGGACACGCGTTGGAGCCCGCGCCAGGTCACGGTCGGGAACGAGACGTATTCATGCCACCATTGGAGCTACCTCGTGGCGTCCGGCGGTAGGCTGCTGCACGTCCGGCGACTGATCGGGTACCCGTGCACGGCGGCGCGTGGGCTCGAGACGGCGGCGCGTGCCCGGACTCTTTCGTTCGAGATCTTCGAGGCGGATTTGAGCGTCAGGTTTTGTTTCCCGTGGAAGAGGGTCACCACACTGGGGGGAGGCCAGGCGGTGTTCGTCGGCAAGTACTCCGAGTCCGTGACGGCCTCGGAATGCGGAGCCCGAGAGGACTGCGTCTACTTCGTGCGTGAGTATTGCGGGAGGGCTGTTTGGGACCCGTTGGGCGACAGCGGCGTGTTCGACATGAGGAATGGGGCGATCACGCCTTTGTTGCCGGAGACGGTGGTGGCGCCGCCGCTAGGTGAATGTCTCCACAGGGGATGTCCCGCATGGTTTTTTCAGACTGAAGTTTTGTAATGCAATGAGCAATTGAGCTTTGTTGCCTGAAGCTTTGTTGTTCGATCAGGATCATCCTGGTGCGCAGGTCCCTAATAAGCATGTGGAATTTTCGTTTAGAAAAAAGAAGTAGAAGACGATGACGAAGTGGAGTCTTGGTTTGTATCAAACGTTCAGCATGTGGAGAGTCATAGCACAGCCTTTGCTGAATGCATAGTCACACTGAAGAGAAAACTGTGCCCCTAGAAGAAGAGGCATGTCACGTGTGGCTGAAAAATGTAAGAAACTACGAGCCTCTCTTAGTCAAACCGCATCAATAAGCTAAACAATATCATGCTACGGAGTACTCTCTAACTCAACATGGTGCGAATTGGCGATCTGCAAATCCAACGAACGATATTCTGCCGGGAATGCAGAAACTCATTTTGCATCGTATTCTCTGTTCGTCTAAAAATTCCTAGTCGGCCCAAAGCGAACAGACTCCAAAGTAGCGAAGCCCAGCCCACCACCACACCCGCCAGTTTTGCGGTCCAACAGGGAGAGACCCGGCCCATCCCGCCAGTTTTGCGGTCCAACAGGGAGAGACCGTTGCGCGCCACCTTTCAATTCGCTGCGTCGTCTTCCAGCTGCAACTCGCACTTGCTCCGGCAGTCGGAGTCGGCGAGTAGAGTGACCACTGGCAGTCTGGCACGTGGGGCCCAGCAGCACAGTCGGACCCGGATCCCGGAAGCGTGGGGCGCACGCACGTCGAGTCCGATGCGAACTCAGGCGCCGTGCCGCAGCATATATATATATATATCAGCCACCACGCGCACCCCTCTCTGCTAGCACAAACCAACGCTGCTCTCTCATTGCATCCACTGCTCCCCTCCCTTGCCCACCGATCTCATCTCCCTCGCGGCTCTCGCTACGAACTCGCTTCGCCCGGAAGGGGGAGATCGATCCGATCCGCCGGCTTGGTTCTTCGCTAGCTTCGAGCTCGCTCTCCCCCTTCGTCGGCGTAAGAGCCATGGGGAAGAGGAAGTCGAGGAAGTCGAAGGCGGCGCCGAGGAAGCCGCAGCCGAAGCTGGACACGGAGTTCGCCTGCCCGTTCTGCGACCACCCAACGCCGTCGACTGCCACATCGACCTCAAGCACGGGTTCGCCGAGGCGTCGTGCCGCAGCTGCAAGGAGAGCTACTGCACCGGCGCCAACGCGCTCACGGCGCCCGTCGACGTCTACTGCGAGTGGATCGACGAATGCGAGAAAGCCAACGAGGGCGTCGACGTCAGGAAGCGGCGCCGGGAAGACTACGTCGAGGAGGGCGTGTGATCGTGCTGTGGTCGGCTGCTTTCTGGTGGTGTCGTGCAAAAAGATCGGTAGTTTTCGCCGTTCTTTTGTCCTTTGGAGCCAGGAATTGCAGGGCAGGAAGGATTAGACTTGTAGGTGTTTTAACATATATGGGCCTTGTTTAGATCCCAAATTCCACTCCCAAATTTACTATGTAAAAAGAAGATTCCCCATCACATCAAAATATCATAACATGCATGGAGTACTAAATGTAGATGAAATTAAAAACTAATTACACAGTTTGGTTGTGCTCTGCGAGACGAACATTTTGAGCCTAATTAATCAATTTTTGGACAATTTTTCACAAATACAAACGAAATACTACAGTGGTGCAATGATTATGAAGTGACATCATACTCCCAAATTCACCCTCACAATTCTAACATCTAAACAAGGCCATGATGTTGTGCGTATGATTTGATGGCTCTGCTTAAATTGCAGGGCAGGAAGGATAAGACTTGTAATTGCACACATCGTATGATGTTGTGGGTATAGTTTGATGGCTATGCTTAAATTGCAGAGCAAGTGTCACGAAAAGCTGCTTGGTTCATGTCTCCTTTTCTTTTTCATCGAGGGGGTGTTTAGTTCCTGAAAAAAAGGTAAAAAGTGAAGTGAAAAAATCACATCGAACACTGTACCACTTTTCGTTTGTTTGTGGTAAACATTGTCCTACCATGACCTAACTAGGCTTAAAAGATTCGTCTCGTCGTGTACATCAAAACCATCCAACTAGTTTTTTATTTATCCACGTTTAGTACTCCATGCATGAGGAAAGCGATTTGATGTGATAGGTGAATAGTGAAGTTTGGAGACAGAATTTTAGAAAGTCTGTGGGACTAAACAGGGCAAGATGACATCAGCTCACTTTAGAGTCACATTGGGTTTTGCTACGAACACCAGCAGGCAGCAGCCGTCCCCCACCAGGCCCTATATGAAAAATCCCGCAGTTTCCAGGGTTCGATATGCAAAACCAACACACAAAGTGCCACCGTGCAACTGTGCAAGCAAGAGGGCCCACGCCGTGCACCGCAAGCCCAAAAACCGCACGTGGAAGCTCTGCCGCCGGATAAGTCCGCCCGTCCGTCCGTCCCGGCCCAGATCTAGCCGACGTAACCGGGTCCAACCCGCTAACCCCACCAGATCTGCATCCCGATGAGACCCGGTAATCAAATCCACTGGGCCGGGCCGGGCCCGGCGCGGTGCGAGCTCTGGTGTTGGGTGGGTAAGCTATAAAATCATTGGTGGGCAGAGGCGCTCGTCGTTTCTTTCCTTCCCCCCCTCCTCTCCTCCTCGCGTCCAATAAAAAGGGGATTTTTTTTTCTTTCTCTCCTCCCCTTGCCCCAATTTTGATGCTTAAACCCTCGCCGGGAGCAGGACTCCAATCCCGACGCGCGCGCGCCGTAGCCCCCCCGCCGGATCTCCGCCATGGCCGCCGCGCCGCAGCAGGCCCAGGGCTCCGCAGGTGCGTGCGGTGGCCGGATTGGGTTTGACTTTCCCTTCTTTTTTTTACTGGTTCCGGTGCCGTGGTGTCGCTGCTCGTGATTGCGTTGGGTAGGCTCGCGCTCGAATTCTCTCGCTCGGGGGCCTGGATTCGGCGGGAATTCGCGGCGGGGGAGGCGATCTCGGCCGGTGGTTGCTGGTGGAATCGTTGCGCGGGCGGCTCTGTTTCGGGTTTCTAGGTCAAGATTGGTTCGGCTCTCTGCGGCAGGCCGGGAGCGAGCCCGTGTCGGTGGCGCGTGCTCGCGGCGGGAGAGCTGGGGGTGAGGAAGCCGCGCGGAGCGAGGCGGTGGTAGCTGGGGGATTTGGTCGTGCTGTTGCGTCGCGCCCTGCGAAGGGGTAAGGAGGTCTTCTTTTTTTTTTGCTGTCCCTTTTATGGGGCACGGGCGTCCGCAGGACAGTTTGGGAAGATTATAGCCCATGCCCGTAAAGTTGGCGCCGGTACATACGCAATAGCCAGTAGCCAATGGGGAGCTCTCAGCGTTGGTTGAGTACGGTGGCAGTACATACGAGGAATTTGAGTAAGCTACTGTATGGTGTTGTGTGAGCTTGCTGCCTATGCCCCGAGCATTGCAAGCCTCATGATTTGGTTTGGCTTTACAATGTAAATAGGCATGTAGTGGACCCTGATAGGGGCTGTCATTGGGGAGCTTGACAGCTTTCCACCTATTATGTGGATCTTGTTTGCGTTGTGTTATGATGAAGTATGTTCCTGCAATTCCTGGCCTAGACTTATGTTTGGATGTCTGTATGTTATGTAGATACCGTGATCTCGCTGCAGTCGGAAGCTGTACCGGAGAATAACCCCTCCAAGAGTGCAAACTCCAAGGAGCAGGTAATTCAATTTCGGTTTGTAGCCTATCTCCCCCTCTTACGCGTTTTGAGATGTTGCTCATAAATTTGTTGCTATTGCATTTGCATCAGATTCTTTCTGGAACAGAGAATATGGCTGCAAGCAATGCTCGTGGTGCCAGCTCCTTAAAATCGCCAAAAGGAGCACCAGAGAAGGCTAGCTCTGTCGCAAAAGCTGGAGAGCAACCTTTTCTCTACCAGCACAACGTGTATGCACCGCAGCCACAGGCACTCTATCCTGGAGGTTAGCTTACGTTTATCTCCTGCATATTTAATGTTAGCACACACTCGGAGTTACTTTTCATGCTGCATCAGCAACAATATATCGGCAGATTCTGAATGACCATATTTCAGTGGCTTCCTTCTAAGTTTATCTTTTAACTAGTTCTAGAATTCTAGAATTTATTAATGTTTCACTAGTCTGCTTTGTTC
>OAMR01000022.1:853416-865355 GCA_900205405.1 Echinochloa crus-galli | reverse complement strand
CACTTTTCTTTTGTTTGTGGTAAACATTGTCCTACCATGACCTAACTAGGCTTAAAAGATTCGTCTCGTCGTGTACATCAAAACCAAGTAACTAGTTTTTTTTATTTACCCACGTTTAGTACTCCATACATGAGGAGAGAGATTTGATGTGATAGATGAATAGTAAAGTTTGGAGAGAGAATTTCTAGAAGTTTGATAATGTGACCAGGAACTAAACAGGACCCGTGACTTGGTTGATATGTGCAGAGGAAATTTGGTAGCCTACGTGCAGAAGCAACATGATAGGTTACAAACTTACAACACGGTTGATTTGTGCAGGAACAAACTTGGAAAACGAAACCTGAAACTGCATGAACAACCAGTTTCACGGTGTGATCGCCACGACCATCATCGCTCCGATGGCGACGACTATAGCATGCCACGACAACCCAAGCTCTCGTTTCCGTGGTACGATGGTGAAAGAGCGATCCCCTCCTGGGGCTCAACACTTGTGATCAAGGGGACACACCAAACCCTAGCTAGGGCCGTGTTTGATCGTTGGGTGAAAATTTTTTCCACAGAGAATTTTGCATGCATGGAGTACTGAATCAAGTCTATTTGTAATTTTTTTAAAGATGAGTGTAACTTTGTGCGACAAATCTAATGATCATAATTAACCCGTGATTTACTATAGCAATGCTACAGTAATCATCCTCTAATCATACGATCAAAGGCCTCATTAGGTCTAGTGAATTAACTCGGTGATTTTGTACATAGTTTTGTAAACTGACTTTATTTAATACTTTTAATTAGTGGTCAAAGTGAGTGTAAAAATTTTCACCCCTAACCAAACACTGCCTAGAAGAGCTGGCGTCTCTCCAGCCGGGGAAAAAAAATTAGGTGCGCGGGGTGCGCACGCGTCGCCCCGTGCGCACCCGTCCCCTGAGTCCCTGCCCTGTGGGCCTCATCGCGGAGGGAGAGCCGAGCGCCGAGGCGACGCCGAGCCGTGCGGAGAGAAAACGCGATGCGCGGGTGACGTCGGCTCGGCTCGATTGGTTTGAGAGCGCTCGTCGCCGAGCTTCAAGCTCGCATGCGCTCCAGGCCGCGCGGCGTGATCCTACCGAACCCCTTGCTCCAGCAGAGGAAGCCGGCGCCGGGGTTCTCAGAGTAGACCACCTCCGTGCCAGGGTGCACGGCGCGCCTGACGCCGCCGAGGCCCTGCCAGGTGATGGTCTAGCCGCCGCACTGGTAGCCGAGGTTGTCGGCGTGGCTGCCGGCGACGAGGATGCTGCGGGCCTTCTTGGCCGTCCTTGCCGTTCTTGAGCAGGACGAGGGACCGGCGCACGGCCTCCCGCGCCAGCTCCCGGTGCTCCGGCTTGCCCAGCTCGCCGGCGAGGCTGGGGTCGCCGTAGGGGTTCTCGAAGGGGCCCATGGTGAACTTGACGCGGAGTATCCGGCGGACGACGTCGTCGATCCGGCTCATCGGGATGGTACCGTCGTCAGGTCGTCGATGAACTCGGTGTAAGTGTACGGGATCATAAGCTGAAGCACATTTGCGCAAATTTAGATAATCTCTCGTGAATGAATCATATGAATTAGTAATTAACCAAATTATGTTGACTAATCAACTGATTATCTAAAAAAATGTTGACTAATCAACTCTATTTGCATTGGAATGATGAGTGCACAATTGCTGCTGGCGGCCCCCGCGCGGCCGGTGGCGGCGCTGGTGCTCGACCTCTTCTGCACCCCGCTTATCAGCGTCGCTCGCGAGCTCGCCGTGCCGGCGCACGTCTACTTTACCTGCAACGCCGCCGCGCTCTCCTTCTTCCTCCGCCTGTCGGCGCTCTGCAAGGAGGTGTCCGGCGAGTTCGAGGAGATGGAGGGCGCCGCGGACATCCCGGGCTGCCGCCGCTCTGCCTCCCGACGCCGGTCATGGAGAGGGCCAAGCCGGAGTGCGTGTGGTACGCGTACAACGGCCGGCGGCTCGCCGACGCCGACGGCATCATCGTGAACACCACCACCGAGCTCGAGCCGGGCGCGCTCTCCGCCATCGCCGACGGCCGGTGCACGGCACGACGCGCGGGAAGAAGAAGCCTGCTGCTCCCGCGTTGTACCCCGTCGGCCTGGTGATCTCGTTCCCGCCGCTACCCGGCGGCGAGGAGCGGAGGAAGGCGAGGGAGAAGGCCGCGGAGGATCGAGCCGCGTACGTAGCCGAGCCGATCGCCACGCTGCGGAGTCGAGCGAGCCGAGGCACGGACTACAGCGGAGGGCTCATCGCACGGGGCGGACGTCCGATCGCGGACGGATCTGAGCGCATCGCGCGGGGGCGCACACGCCGCGTCTGGTGGGCACCGCGCGCACTGGATTTTTTTCCCCACCTGAATAGTACAACGTCCCAATGGTATTTTCAAATGGAACGGGATTTCGGCGTGGCGTCCTGGGCGCATTTTGTGGAGTTCGTCAACCTGCATTTTGGACCACCACCTATATAACCGTTCCAATATGCATTGGGCGAGTTGAAGGACCTTCGCCGCACCATATAAACGCCAGTTTCTCGCACTTCTATGTCGTTGTACGTGAACACATGTCATACCAGCATCAAATTTGATCTCTTCACAGCCGGCTTGGGACAACCTCTAGCATCTGATGTTGAGATGCAACGCCCAGCCAATCTGCAGACCGACATGAGTTTGGCCTGGGCTTTTACGAACGCCGTTCCACTGAGGCAGCCCGCGCCATCAATCCATATCCTTCGCGCATGGCCCCTCGTCCGCGCCCGGCAGCGCCTCAACCGTTGACGTGCAGTCCACGGTTCTGCCGCCTCTAGCCAAAAGAAATCGCGGAGAAGTGGGCGAGTGGCCAATGCTATTTTTGTTCGGAGAAGTTCTCGCGCGTCCACACGTGTGTGCTAGCTGCACGAGGCGGCGTGTTTTGCTTGGCGATGGAGTACGACGATGGCCCCGACGTTACGGACGAATGGACGATAACATCCGCATATCCCTGCTTCATGCGATTACGGGCATCTCCACCGGAGACACGATCAGGCGGCGCGTCCTAGCTGATCCGGGGTGTTGAGTTGATGGCATTGGTGGACTCTGGCTCCACACATACGGAGTACAGTACATACACACCATAGAATGAACACGCACTGGCTTTCGGCTGGCTTGGGGTCAGGCCCGAGGTAGGCCTCGATCTGGTGCGCGAGGTGGTAACCGTCGAGGGTCTGCCGGACCAACTTGCTCGTGGTCTGGTTGGGCTGGTAGGCGATGCATCAATCCGAGGTGCGCTAGCTCCGCGCGTCGAGGTGGTGCCGCCCCAGATGGTCTGCCATAAAGTCCAGGCTCTCGAAGCGGATGTCATGGACGACGCGCGGCGGCAGGGCGAGCTGGAAGTCGCCAGAGCTCCCGAAGCACAAGTGCTCTGAGGTGTAGTGGCTCCGAATATCAAGCTAAGGTCGGAAGGGACACTACCGGAATCCACATAAGTCACTGTTGCACAGTGGCGGACACAAGCCTAGGGCCACCTGGGCCATGGCCCTAGGCGTGGGCCGAAATTCTCCACTGGTATTACTGTAGCAATAAAGAGGCCCAATGATCTCGTTCCCGCCGCTACCCGGCGGCGAGGAGCGGAGGAAGGCGAGGGAGAAGGCCGCGGAGGATCGAGCCGCGTACGTAGCCGAGCCGATCGCCACGCTGCGGAGTCGAGCGAGCCGAGGCACGGACTACAGCGGAGGGCTCATCGCACGGGGCGGACGTCCGATCGCGGACGGATCTGAGCGCATCGCGCGGGGGCGCACACGCCGCGTCTGGTGGGCACCGCGCGCACTGGATTTTTTTCCCCACCTGAATAGTACAACGTCCCAATGGTATTTTCAAATGGAACGGGATTTCGGCGTGGCGTCCTGGGCGCATTTTGTGGAGTTCGTCAACCTGCATTTTGGACCACCACCTATATAACCGTTCCAATATGCATTGGGCGAGTTGAAGGACCTTCGCCGCACCATATAAACGCCAGTTTCTCGCACTTCTATGTCGTTGTACGTGAACACATGTCATACCAGCATCAAATTTGATCTCTTCACGGCCGGCTTGGGACAACCTCTAGCATCTGATGCTGAGATGAGTTTGGCCTGGGCTTTTACGAACGCCGTCCCACTGAGGCAGCCCGCGCCATCAATCCATATATCCTTCGCGCATGGCCCCTCGTCCGCGCCCGGCAGCGCCTCAACCGTTGACGTGCAGTCCACGGTTCTGCCGCCTCTAGCCAAAAGAAATCGCGGAGAAGTGGGCGAGTGGCCAATGCTATTTTTGTTCGGAGAAGTTCTCGCGCGTCCACACGTGTGTGCTAGCTGCACGAGGCGGCGTGTTTTGCTTGGCGATGGAGTACGACGATGGCCCCGACGTTACGGACGAATGGACGATAACATCCGCATATCCCTGCTTCATGCGATTACGGGCATCTCCACCGGAGACACGATCAGGCGGCGCGTCCTAGCTGATCCGGGGTGTTGAGTTGATGGCATTGGTGGACTCTGGCTCCACACATACGGAGTACAGTACATACACACCATAGAATGAACACGCACTGGCTTTCGGCTGGCTTGGGGTCAGGCCCGAGGTAGGCCTCGATCTGGTGCGCGAGGTGGTAACCGTCGAGGGTCTGCCGGACCAACTTGCTCGTGGTCTGGTTGGGCTGGTAGGCGATGCATCAATCCGAGGTGCGCTAGCTCCGCGCGTCGAGGTGGTGCCGCCCCAGATGGTCTGCCATAAAGTCCAGGCTCTCGAAGCGGATGTCATGGACGACGCGCGGCGGCAGGGCGAGCTGGAAGTCGCCAGAGCTCCCGAAGCACAAGTGCTCTGAGGTGTAGTGGCTCCGAATATCAAGCTAAGGTCGGAAGGGACACTACCGGAATCCACATAAGTCACTGTTGCACAGTGCGGACACAAGCCTAGGCCACCTGGGCCATGGCCCTAGGCGTGGCCGAAATTCTCCACTGGTATTACTGTAGCAATAAAGAGGCCCAACAGTTATTTATGAATTGGTCATGGACTGGCCCTAGGCCTTGGGCCAAAATCTATCCGCCCCTGCTGTTGCACACGACCAAGGCTTTACCCTTTGCCGTGTGCCGCACACGGTAAAGCGCACACGGCCAGCGTCGAGCCGGCTTTGCCGTGGGCTATGTATGTGTGCTGTAACAGCACTCGACAAATTATTTTTGGAAAAGAAAAACTCAGCACGGCCACCGGTCCATCGCCCGCGCCGCTGCCGCAGACGCACGCCGCCTGCCCACTGTGACCGCGGAGACGAGAGATAGGAGGCAGGGGGCATGGGATGGATCCGTGTGTTGAGCTTTTGACCAATGAGAAGCCATGGATTTGATGTGTAGGATTGATGAGGTGGCACTCAGTTTTTTCTCTTATGTTTTCTCTATGTGTTTAAAACAAACTTTTGGATGTCTAAACAATTTTAAATGAAAAAGTTGTAAACTACAACCTTTTACATCTCTTGAGACCTACAACTTTGATATAGTTCATATTTGCATCCGAGGTTACTTGAAAATTTTAAAAATTTAAGGTTTCAAATTACATACATTATAAGAATATTTTAAAGTATTAAATAATCTCAAATTAAAATGTTGTCAACTACAAAATTTTATATTTCATTGATATGTACAACTTTGATATATAACTTGTTAACATTCAAGATCATTTGAAAGTTTTAAATTTTCAAATTTCAAATTATATAACTTGTAATAATATTTTAAGTTTTTAAACAATCTCAAATAGAAAAGTTGTCAACTATAAAGTTTCATAACTTTTAAAGATCTACAAATTTAATTTACTCCATTCGAGATCATTTAAAAAATGAATTTTAAATCTCATCTCTCTAGTAGTGTCTACTACTATTAGAGAGAAACTACTAGTGACATGTAAGATTTATGAACAAACTCACTTTAATATTGTCAAATAAAAACTGCCCTCAACAAAAATTGTTCATCTTGATGAGTTATACAACTTTGTAGTTCAAAATATTTTCATTTGAACCCCATTTAGGGGTTCAAAATGTGCTTTGAAACACCTATTTACCGTGTGCCAAGAAAAAAACACATGGTAAAATATGGCTTTGCCGTGTGCCACAATAAAGGCACACGACAAACTCATAACTTTATCGTGTGTCAAGAAAAAACACACGACAAAGTATGAATTTGTCGTGTGTCAAAAAGAAACACGGCAAAGTAAAAATTTGCCGAGTGTTTTTTTTTCGCCGTGTGTGTTTTAGGAAACACGCGGCAAACTCTATCTTTGCCGTGTGCCCGAGGGAATGCACATAGTAAACCCCCAGGCACATGGCAAACATGGATTTTCCGGTAGTGGGGCCATCGAGGATCCATGGGCGTCAAAGAAGCGCGACTATCCCCCTACCTGACGTGCCATCTGTCGTTGTTTCGGACACCGGCGAGTTAATTTACGTCACGCTCTTCCGGTCTCGATGGTAAACACCCAGAACCATATATTGGTTCGCTCAATGGTCGTACGTCCAATGAAGTCGGTTGTGTTCCTCACGAAGAGTGTTTTAAGCTTACAACGGGGGTGCTCGTAAGCGGGAGAGTGTGAAGAGTGCTGTTGATGGGTGTGAACGAGTGCGAACCTTTTTCTAGGAGAGACCCTACTCCCCTTATATAAATTTAGTGGTAGGAACAATGTGGGAGAGAGAGGGGTGTGGGGTCTTCCGGGCCCTGGGCTTGCTGGTATTGTAGAGAGGTCGGCAAGGTGACACGTCCTCGCTCCAACCTCTTTAGCTGTTCAAAGGTTCGGTCGGGGCTAGCATCACGGTTGTTGCCCGGGCGTGGCTACAACCCTGGTCTTTATGGGGTAGGACAAGGCGCAGGCCATAATGCCAATCGTGGGAGCATATTTCTACATTGTGGCATGTCCGTATCCATGTCGGTCATCGTGGCACCACTCCCCCTAACGTGCCTATCACTATGGTGGCTTGTGGTGCTAGCCTTGCGAGGGAACGAGCTCCGTCCTTCGCTGGTATTGTCGTCGTGTGATATGGGGCTTCCGCCCAACACGTGGAGCTTCTTAGGGTCCCCTTCCTTCCTGCCTCAACATTAGATCAGGATGACGGGATGTGGCATCCCCCGCTCCGGGAGTTGGTGGACCCGCATGCCCCGTGGGCCCAGGTGGTCGCCTATTGGGGGTCTGACCGGGTCGCGGTCCTTCCCGTCCCCGACCTCGCCTCATTCGCCTAGGTAGGGCGTGATCTGATGGCGTGTCGCGGTCAGGAGAGCGCCACATGGCCTGCGTGGATGGTCTTGAACCCTGGCGTCCCCTTATCCGGGGGTACTCGTCAATGTGTGAGATTGGGAGGCGAGACAGAGCACTAGCTCCGAGCTGAGGAAGATCGAGGGATGCAGGTAGGGTGGTAAAGGGCCTTCCATCTTATATTAGAAATTTTAAGGATCGGGTCCTATTAGGGCCGGGCCAAAAAATACTAGTTTTTGAGCTAAATTTGACTAGGGCTAAGTTGGATTGTGAAGGAACAAACGGGCCATGATCCATTACCACCCCTAGATGTAGGTACTGATGTCGTTTAGAGCTACGCTGGAGAGGAAAGGGAGCATGAAAGAAGGAATAATGTTTGATGTGCTTTCGGGAAAAAAAGGCTTGATGTGCTTCGAGTGGAAGAAAGAGTAGAACTTATTTACTATCATATTTTCAACTAAAGATAATTATGTAACCTTGTTACTAGCAAGAACCGCATTTAAATAATTTAAATAAAAAGTTTTAAGTGAGACAAATTTATTTATGAAATGAATTAATGTGGTATTTGAGGCGTTAGTGCCCAATTATTTACCCATTTTTGACATATTTTTTCGTTGATGATGTATATCGTACTATAGTTATTATTTTATCTCATGTGGCAACACACGGACATTTTATCTATAATATAATAATAAATAGATAGAGGCGTGCGGGCCTGAATCTCAGACTGGGCTTGGGCTGGCTAACTTTGGGCTATATAGGTCCACCAGATCCAGTCTACCACCGCTGCTGCGTCTGCGCCTACATTCCTTTCGGTCGTCTGTTCCCCTCTCCGTCGCCGTACCTTTTGATTTTAGGCCCTTTGAGCGGAAAAATATCACGTTTAGACCCCTTTTGAAACGAAATCCACGCTTGGACCCCAGAGCTCGGCGCCATGAATCATGGCTCCGAGCTTACACATCTCAACGCCATGAGTCATGCCGCCGAGGTGCCGACGGGGCAAAAGAAGGTGGCAGAGGAGGCTAAGTCCTCACCTCGGCGCCATGATTCATGGCGCGGAGATGTGTAAGCTCGGAGCCATGATTCATGGCGCCGAGCTCTAGGGTCCAAACGTGGGTTTCGTTTCAAAAGGGGTCTAAACCTGATATTTTTCGCTCAAAGGGCCTCAAAGCAAAAAAAAAACCGGTTTCCGCCGCCGCCCGCCGCGTCCTCACCTCCGTGGAGGACATGCAAATTCCCTCGCGCCCGATGCTTCGCCTCCTCCGATGTCACAACGGCGCACCTTCTTCTGCCCCCACACGCCGCATTTCTTCTCCCTCGCGATCTCTCCTCTCCTTCATGGCTTCTGGTCCGCCTCGCGGGTGGCTACCTCTGCTGGAGCGACGAGTGGCTTCAGTGACGGCGGCTCTTAGGATCAACCCACCTCTTCGTCATGTTTCCCGGTGCGCTTTCTTGTTCTGATGCTAAAGCGCGCACTTTTTGCTTGTTGCTAAAGTTTCTTATCTGGATTCTGAAGAATTTATAGAATCGTTTGTCCTTGTGTTGTTTGAAGGGTAACTAGGTTTTTTTTACTAATCAGACGCGACTCCCAAATCAGATAACAAAAGGAAGAAACGAATTAGGTTTCACATAGATATTACATCACGATTTCAATCCTGACTGATGGCACTTGAATCGGATACAAAGATTTACCATTTTATACTCTTTGCTCACAGATTTCCCCATGGATCTCGGAACATGACTAGTGAAAGCGGAGCGAAAGGCGAGAAATTGGGTAAACCAGATGGGCGCCGCCTTATCTATTCTGCCAACGACCCTATACACACAACCAAAGATATTATGATTTCCAGATCCGCATTTAAATAATTTAAATTAAAAGTTTTAAGTGAACCAAACTTATTTGTGAAATGAATTAATGTGGTATTTGAGACGTTAGTGTCCAATTATTTACTCATTTTTGACATATACTATAGTTATTTTATGTCATGTTGCAACACACGGACATTTTATCTATAATATAATATTTTTTTGAGCACATCTATAATATAATAATAAATAGATAGAGGCGTGCGGGCCTGAATCTCAGACTGGGCTTGGGCTGGCTAACTTTGGGCACCAGATCCAGTCTACCACCGCTGCTGCGTCTGCGCCTACATTCCTTCCGGTCGTCTGTTCATCTGTTCCCCTCTCAGCCGCCGCCCGCCGCGTCCTCACCTCCGTGGAGGACATGCAAATTCCCTCGCGCCCGATGCTTCGCCTCCTCCGATGTCACAACGGCGCACCTTCTTCTGCCCCCACACGCCGCATTTCTTCTCCCTCGCGATCTCTCCTCTCCTTCATGGCTTCTGGTCCGCCTCGCGGGTGGCTACCCCTGCTGGAGCGACGAGTGGCTTCAGTGACGGCGGCGCTTAGGATCAACCCACCTCTTCGTCATGTTTCCCGGTGCGCTTTCTTGTTCTGATGCTAAAGCGCGCACTTTTTGCTTGTTGCTAAAGTTTCTTATCTGGATTCTGAAGAATTTATAGAATCGTTTGTCCTTGTGTTGTTTGAAGGGTAACTAGGTTTTTTTTACTAATCAGACGCGACTCCCAAATCAGATAACAAAAGGGCGAAACGAATTAGGTTTCACACAGATATTACATCACGATTTCAATCCTGACTGATGGCACTTGAATCGGATACAAAGATTTACCATTTTATACTCTTTGCTCACAGATTTCCCCATGGATCTCGGAACATGACTAGTGAAAGCGGAGCGAAAGGCGAGAAATTGGGTAAACCAGATGGGCGCCGCCTTATCTATTCTGCCAACGACCCTATACACACAACCAAAGATATTATGATTTCCATGGAAAAGCACTTCCCCATCACCCAAGGCATGGGCAATGAAGAGAATAGGGCTGCAATTGAGGAGTTCATCGCTCGTTACGGCGATGGCCATCCTGCTAACATTGGAGAAGATAGGAGCAAAACTGCCATGTATGGTGCTGAAGATGTTTGCAAGACAACAGTGGAGGTCAATGATGGCAAACAAGATCTTAGGGGAGCAGTTAAGGAGGTAACTGACGGTGAAGATGCAAGGGTTCAAATGGCCAGAGAGTTCAGTGTTGGCGATGCATATGAAGAGTTCACTGATGACGATGCATGTGAAGAATTCACTGGTTGCGAAGATAACTACCCCGGTGACGGTTCTATCCCTTGGATGGCACTTAGAAGGAGCAGCCACCGTGATGGTTCTATATACTGTACCAGGGGCACCTCTGGATCTGGCTGGAAACATGATTATCGTATTGCAGACCGTAATGAGAGTAAGGGAACAATATCTCTTTTCCTATTGTTATGTATTTTGTTCTTAGGACCTTTATCAAGCTATATGATCAGCTAATATATTGTTATCCATTAATAATGGACAAGTTGCAGAAAACCACATGTATAAGAAAAGATATCGCACTAAACCTCAGTTATTAATGAATTATGCAGTAGCTGCTAGAGACTATGAAGGAGAAATCACACTTAACCACATGTCTTGAGCAGCAAACAAGACAATCTTTTTCTATGAGAAAGAGTTTGGAGTCTAGATTAGGATCTTACCTTTTAAATAGAAATGTATTTCCCATTTAAGTTAGGGAAGGACGTCATAATAAATGAAATTTTTATCAAGCCACAGATCTAAATACTGGAAGAAATTCTCACTTGCCACAACAAAGTGTCCTAATCTGGGATCTGCTATAAAAAAAAGATATAATATGGTCTATGGCATTGACACTGCAAATTTCATGACCTGTCAAGATGTGACGCCGTGACAGGTGTAAAAGGAATTATTTACGCCTGCCTTCTTATAATTCCACTCCCTTGCCTTTTTCTTTGTTGATCTGTGGCCATGGTCAGTTCCCAGCTTGCATTAGGACGCCATGACCCTTTACGTAGACATCCTCTTCCCAGGTGATCATTCCCATGCAGCCGTGACCGAACTGATGATGTCTTGTTTGTGGAACTGCTGAATATTGGTTTTCTACCATTGCCAGGGTTGATGAAGTGTCACGGAATGAAGTTGTGTTCTGCATGCTGCGTGCTTGAAGTAGAAAATTGCCAGATCTCCATTTCCTTTTCTCCTGTCTGTCTGAGATAATTCCATTATGGAAATTATGTTGGACAAAAGCTGGATTTTTCCTTATATTGTCCCACCTGAAGAGATCTGGTTTTAATAATTAGGTGGGGCTAGGGTTGGGGGATTAAAGTGATACGACCAGACAACTAAAAACTTGAGAGTACAGGGGATTTTCAACCTTTACTTTTAGTATATCATACAGGTATTTTACATTGTTAACTTCCTGTGTTTTTTCATGTAATCTTTGATAAAGCTCGGCTGGAGGCAATGATGTTCTCAGATCCCAACAAAGATTGTATACTGGAGGATGGAACATGCATAAGGCATATTGCACATTCCATTTTGCAAATTTTCTCAGTAAAGTTGGCTAAAACTCCTGTGGTTGATGCCTCAGTAGAGTTGTATGGATACATTGCGGCACGGGATCTTCTGGATCCATTACTTAATTATATTGTCAATATTAGCAGGGATGATCCCATCATTGTGGAGACGGTACACTTCTATACTTCTCTATAGCTACTCCAAACTACTTTATTTGTTTCATTGAATAAGGCTAAGCCTATAACATGCATATAACAAAT
>OAMR01000022.1:743309-832746 GCA_900205405.1 Echinochloa crus-galli | reverse complement strand
AGGTGCTCGGTAAGATAGATGTGTATAAGAGACAGGGCGATGGTTGAAACGGAATGGCAAGTGGATGTACAGGTGGAACGGAGCTCATGACCGAATTGTGAAAACTAATAGAGATGACGTGGCTGCATCAGAGAAGCGAAAAGTAACATCCCCATGGGTTTGCATAAAAATTATACAAAAGTTTGCAATATAAGCTGGGCTTGCATTCGCACCGTAAAATTTGGTGAAATCGACTAAATCTGTTGGAGAGGTTCCTTAGTAAGACTGTAAGCAAATTATTATGAGTAGATCAACTTATAGATCCCACGCGAAAAGTTGGACATTGAAATTTCTAGCGTACTCCTCGTCCTCGACCCGTTCGCTTTGCTATATCTTTCATGGTTCTAGAAGATATCCATGAGAAAAATACACTTTTCTACCACAAAGGATATTTGTAACAGTCGAAGATAAATCCAGAGACAAAGAACTGTGAAATAATTCAAAATTCCAAGACTTTCTTAAAGAAACACGTGCAAGCATGCTTTTGGAAGAAGAAAAAGAAATCTAGGCTTTAATCGTGCCAATAAGTGGTCAAGACTCGAGAGTGAGTATTAGTGGGGGATTATAAAGTTATAAGCCCGTAGACTCAAGAGTGAGTATTACTGGGGGATTATAACTTTATAAGTCCGTAACTATTGTTCTTTTTACCATAGACGATTCTCTATATCTGCTTTTAATTGTTACCGTATTAATAAATGGATGGATTGGGTGGTGCATGGAAACCAGCTACGTATGCTACACTTACGCACACGGCCCATGAACGAAGCCCAGTAGAGTAGTAGCAGAGACAAGGACCGACCAAGCACTGCGTCTGCGTGATCCGTCGGCCCAGCCGTCAGTGACTTCCTTTCAAACCCATCTCTTCTCCAGTTCGCTTGCTGCGCGATCGCCGTCTCTCCGCACCATTGCGCCGTCCCAGGCCCGCCCCCTCCCCGCGGCGCAGCAGTAGGGTGCGGAGACCTCCGACCCTAGGGTTCCCGATCTCTATCTGCCGACGGTGCAGTCGTCGGCGACCTCGGTTGAAAATGGCGCGCTCCCGGCGCTCTCGGCGCTCGCCTCCGCTTCCTCACGCGAGAGAGGTAATCGTCTTCCCCCCATTCATCATTTCGCTGCTTTGTTCTATCTGTGTTCGACCATGGACTAGATGTAACGCCGGGATGAGATATAGATTTGCTTTGGGGTGGTTTTTTTGAACCAAAATCTACCGCCTTCGGAGATTCGTGGTACAAGTAGTGTCGTAGTTGGCTGTGTGCAGGCCGGAAGTTCCTTTTCCAAAAAAAAAAGTAGTCTCGTAGTTATTACGAGTAGATGGTAGGATCAATCATGCCAATTGTCAAATTGTTGGAGATTTCGTTTCCGGTTCATGTGCAACGTCGTTTGAAATCAGTGATGCGTCAATTCCATTTGGTCCTTTGGTCAAGGGGGGAAACGGTGACCAAATTGTTATAGCTGTTACAAATTTGATTTTACCTTTGCAGTTACACAACTTATTTGGGCCCTGTTTGGAATAGCTTTTCTAGGAATCGATTCTCTGATAAGTAGGATTTTCTGAGAAGTGGATGTCTACATAATCTGCTGCCTGAAGAAGCTAAGTGTTTGGCAATCCTAATTTTTCCTCCTAGATTGTCTGTCATGAAAGTAAAATGACCTATATGTCCTCGAACCTAATGGTAGGAATTTGTATCATGAATATGAGCAGAAGGCGATATTGGCATTATTTTGGCAGTTTGTAAATATAATTTTGGTTACAAAATGTATACGAAATACCATCAAATCAGAAAGAAAACAATATGAACATAAAGCAAGAAAGGGATTCATGTTGCTACTCACTTGTAACAATTAACAATTAGAAGCATCTACGGAGCAGTTCAACAATTCAGTGCATCTCTGAAATTTTCTGAACATCTAGTTCATGTGTGCATCTCTGAACATCTAGTCCAGTTATCTAATTCCTAGACTAATGTCAACTCCTGAAGTTTACTCACACATGCGTAGAAAGACATCAATATTTTAGCCACTGAAGATGATAGTGACATGTTTTTTGGTTGAAGAAAGGTGATAGAGCGCAGCGATCGGGCGAGGTGACGTAGGTTGTAGTTGTGAGTTACCGCCGGGCGTGGCTTGAAAGCGCGGCGGCGAGGCGGCGGCGCCGTGCTGTCGCACGGCGTCGAACGAGAGCGAGAGGACAGGATGGCAATGGGAGGGGCACGAGATCAACAATGTGTTGATCTTGCCTAAATTTACTGATCAAACGTCTTGGCTATAAATAGCCTTACAATCTCTAAGTATAGCAACTAATCGACTTGCCTAACAAAGTATCCTAACAATCCATCTTAACTATCCAACTGAAAAGGAAACAATCTCCTATTCCAATCTTGACAGCTCCTGATTCTTGCGCCATCTTCAGCCACGAGTCCTGTTGCGTCGCTGGTACACAATACCGGTCATAACATCTCTCCCTCCCTCGACAAACAGCTCGTCCTCGAGCTGGAAACCAGGGAAGGCAGCTTTGAACTCCTCAAGAGGCTCCCAAGTCGCATCAAGAACCCCGAAGCCAGCCCATTGAACTTCAACATGCCATACGCCACGACGTAAGCTCGCGCGTAACACCTTCTGTGGAACAGCCTGAAAACGACCATTCTCCAACGCCGGTAATGTGGCCGGTACCTCGGGTGGATCACCGTAGTAGGGCTTGAGGACCCCCACATGAAACACATCATGGATCTTAGCTCCAGCAGGCAGGGCCAGGCGATAAGCAACCTCCCCTATACGCTCCAAAACTTGGAAAGGGCCTGCATACCGAGGTCCAAGCTTCCCCTTGGGCCGATCGGAAAGGGACTGGGTAGGCCGATGCAGCAGACGCAGCCACACCCAATCCCCAACCGAAAACACCCGGACGCGGTGATGGTCATCGTAGTAACGCTTGGCGTATTGTTGAGCCTGCAGAAGACGTTCCCGGACCTTCAACAGAAACTGGTCACGCTCTTTCAGCAGCTCCTCCACCGCAGTCGTGCGCGCAGCTCCTGGAACGAAGGGAAGCACGGGCGGTGGCTCGCGACCATAGACCACCTGGAATGGCGTCCCCTTGAGCGCCGTATGAAACGACGTGTTATAGCAATATTCAGCCCAAGATAACCAATCCAACCATTGGCGCGGCCGATCACCGGTGAGACAGTGGAGATACATAGCTATGGACTTGTTGACGATCTCTGACTGCCCGTCGGTTTGCGGATGGAATGCTGTGCTGAGCCGGAGTTGGACGCCCGCCATCTTGAACAAGTCACGCCAAAAGTTGCTGGTGAAGACAGGATCCCGGTCGCTAACAATGGAGGCCGGAAACCCATGCAGACGCACCACGCCGTCGAAGAATGCACGCACGACAGAAGCCGCCGCATATGGATGACCCAACGCAATGAAGTGCGCATATTTAGAGAATCGGTCGACCACCGTGAGCACCACGGACTTGCCATGAACCTTGGGAAGGCCTTCGATGAAGTCCATCGAAATATCCGTCCAGACCTGAGAGGGAACCTCGAGGGGCTGCAACAAGCCGGCCGGCTGCAATGTCTCGGTCTTGTTGCGCTGGCACGTCAAGCAGGACCGTACCAAGTCACGAACGAGCGTGCGATCATGAGCAACATGGAAATCTTGACGCAGCCGCTGCAATGTCTTCTGAATGCCTTCATGGCCCGCCGTATGCGCGAGCTGCAGGACTGTGGGAAGCACGGCCGAGCGCGTGGGCAGGAACACCTTGTTGCCATGGAGAATCAGGCCATCATGGACACGCCAGGGCGGACCGAGCTCACCAGACTCGTCGTCCTGGAGTAACTCGCACCGAAGATCATCCAACAGCTTGAACGACGGGCCAGAGAGTGTTGCGAGGGCCAGTGCGTCGTCATCTCGGCGCGAGAGTGCGTCGGCCACGGTGTTCATGCGTCCCGGGCGGTATTCCACTGTAAAATCGAACCCGAAGAGCTTCGAAATCCACTGATGCTGCGGCACGGTGGAGAGTCGCTGATCAAGCATGAATTTGAGGCTGTAGTGGTCGGTACGTACCAAGAAGCGGCGTCCCCAGAGATACGGGCGCCAATGCCGAACTGCTTGTACCAACCCGATGAGTTCACGTTCGTAGGCCGCAAGCTTTTGATGCCGGGACGCAAAGGGCCGACTAAAAAATGCCAAGGGACCCTCGCCTTGATGCAGCACGGCACCAAATCCCGAGCCGGATGCGTCGCAATCCACGACGAATAGCTTATCAAAGTCCGGCAGATGGAGGACCGGCGCCGTGGACAATGCTGTCTTCAGAGCCTCGAACGCGATGGCCGCTTCGTCAGGCCACGAAAAACCCTCCTTGCGCAGCAGCTTCGTCAGAGGGGCTGCAATGCCGCCGAAGTCTCTGATGAACTTGCGGTAGTATCCCGCGAGGCCCAGAAATCCGCGCAAGCCTCGGGCTGACCGAGGAGGCGGCCACGACTGCACAGCCTCCACTTTGTCCTGATCCATGGCCACACCTTGAGCTGAGACGACATGGCCCAAGTAGGAAACAGATGTCGTGCCGAACGAACACTTGGAGCGCTTGGCAAACAAGCTATGGGCGCGCAGGGTCCCCAAGACAGTCTTGATGTGGCGGAGATGTTCTGACCAGGAGGAGCTGTAGATTAAAATGTCATCAAAAAAGACAAGTACGAACCGGCGGAGGAAGGGGCACATCACTTCATTCATGAGGCTTTGGAACGTCGCCGGTGCATTGGTGAGGCCGAAGGGCATCACGAGGAACTCGAAGTGGCCATGGTGCGTGCAGAAGGCAGTCTTCTCAACGTCGGACGCCCGAACGCGAACTTGATGATACCCCGAACGCAGATCAAGCTTGGTGAAGAAACGTGCACCGTGGAGCTCGTCGAGCAGTTCATCCACGACGGGTATCGGAAATATCTTTGATGGTGCGGGCGTTCAGGGCGCGGTAGTCGACGCAGAAACGCCATGTCCCGTCCGCTTTCTTGACGAGGAGTACCGGCGCCGAAAATGCAGAGGTGGTCGGCCTGATGATCCCCTGAGCGAGCATCACCGCGCACTGGCGTTCAAGCTCGTCCTTTTGAATTTGCGCGTAGCGATATGGCCGGACCGAAACCGACAATGTGTCCGGAAGGAGATGGATGCGGTGGTCGCAAGCACGCGCCGGCGGCAGTTGCGAGGGCTCCTCGAAGACATCGGCGAAGTCCCGCAGCAAGTTCTCCAATAATGGCGTCTGGTCCATGCGGGCCATGCGCACGGCAGGAGTGGACGGCTGCGTGATGTCAAGCCGAGGCGAGCCGATGCCCTTCCAGAACACGCGGCGATCCCCTCGCCAAAAGGCCATGCACAAGTCGTCAAAGTCCCAAAGGATCAGCCCCAAGGTTCTGAGGTACTCAACCCCGAGCACAATGTCATAGCCACCGAGTGGAATCGCGTAGCACCCAATGTTGAAGGCCTCCAATCCAATACGAAGCTGAACATCACGGGCACGCCCAGAGCATGCCACCTTGTCGCCATTGGCCACCGACACGTTGAGGCCTGCCTCCTTTCATTCTACTGGAGGAAAACTCAGGGGTTTGCTCGAGGATGTGTCATCCTTTAACTCTATTCGAGGACCAATGAAGGAGTTGGAGGAGATCCTGCCTCCTTTCATTCTACTGGAGGACCAAATGAAGCATTTGGAAGAGCTCCTACCTCCTTTCATCCTACCAGAGGAGGATTAAAGGAATTGCTTGAGGACATGCCATCCTTCTCCTCTATGGGTGAAACAGTAATCTCTACTATCAGTGCTCGCCACAATGAACTTCCTTGCTGCTCCAATAAAGAAATTTCATATGGAGATTGCACCATGAGCATCCTGGCCCTTAGGAAAACATGGATGCCACCCATTGCACCCCTCTCTCATGGAAGCTCATTTTCATCCTGTTAGAGTATATTTGGTAGTTTAGATATTGTGTATCCGAACTGCCATATGTATCCGGTGGGGCTGTCTTGCCCCCCCAAGTCCTGTACTCTATATATACCGACCAAGGCCTCAATGCAATACAACCAACCATTCACCAATTCCCATCTCTCTACATGGTATCACGAGATTAGGTTTTGAGACCCTAGGCTAACCTTCCGCTGCCCTACCGCCGCCGGCACATATATCAGAGGCGGCAAGGTATCCATATATCTGTCGCTACATCTGCAAATCTTTTACGGATTTGAGTCTAAGCTGCCTTGAGAAGGATCAGCTATGTTAAGAACTACAAGGCTATTTCACGTCTCATCATGATGAGCGTGGATCGCATGAAAGCTGGATTGGAACCACTTCCAATAACAATCGGTGGGCTTGAAAGCAAAAGTATGGATCAACTAATAGATGATGTTGGCATCTTACTTAGGGATGGCTACAATAAGAAAGGGTCAAACTTTGAGTATGAGGAGCCTGTTGGTAACTCAACAGAAACTGCTGTGGAGGCCTTCTCTGCTGGTCCCTCAGACAACGGCGTCTTGGTGGTGCACTCTCCCTCGCACGTCCGGTATTGGCAACACCGGTGCGTGCCATCGTCCCCGATGCATTCACGGGTCTGGCAAACCCGGGGATGTGTTGCCCGATGGCGTGTCTGCGTCGACTTCGGCATCGACTCCCTCTTCGATTGCCTCGGTGCGTCGCCATCTTCGTCTCTGGCGTCGTCTCCGTTACGCCTCCACCATGGCGCCTCGTCCGCCCTACTCCGCCGCCGCATGGTGCCGCCGCCCGGTGCTCGCCGCCGTCGGTCGGCCCCTAGCGGGATCCCCCTCCCCCACTCCGCCCTTCCTCCGCTCGGCTTGGCCGGTCCTCCCTTCCTCTCTGCCTCTCTCTCTGTCACCGGCATGTTAGACCGATGGGAAGAGAGGATAAGGGGAAGGAAGGGATTGTGCTAGGCTCACCCCGAGGTTACACACGAGATGCTGCTGATTTATTGTTTTTGGTGTTTCTCTGTTTTTTTACTCGAGCACTGCTCGAGATTGAGTCGCCCACCGCCCGTCGATCCCGTGTGCCTCTACTTCGACATCGTCACCGGCTATTCTTCTTCAACACCATGTCGCCCGGGCTGGCGTGCGGTGCACGCTGGGGACCGAAACCGACAATGTGTCTGGGAGAAGATGGATGCGGTGGTCGCAAGCACGCGCCGGCGGCAGTTGCGAGGGCTCCTCGAAGACATCGGCGAAGTCCCGCAGCAAGTTCTCCAATAATGGCGTCTGGTCCATGCGGGCCATGCGCACGGTAGGAGTGGACGGCTGTGTGATGTCAAGCCGATAACCTTCCAGAACACGCGGCGATCCCCTCGCCAAAAGGCCATGCACAAGTCGTCAAAGTCCCAAAGGATCAGCCCCAAGGTTCTGAGGTACTCAACCCCGAGCACAATGTCATAGCCACCGAGTGGAATCGCGTAGCACCCAATGTTGAAGGCCTCCAATCCAATACGAAGCTGAACATCACGGGCACGCCCAGAGCATGCCACCTTGTCGCCATTGGCCACCGACACGTTGAGGCCTGAGTGAACTGGAACCTGAAGGCCAATCCGGCGAGCGACATCATCGTTGACAAAATTATGTGTTGAGCCGGAATCCAGGAGGGCCAAAAGCATCTGATTGTTGATGACGACGTGAAGCTGCATGCATTCTTCTGTACGGATCCCGGTCAGAGCATGGAGGGACACCATCGGGTCCTCGTCTGTGTTCTCCGGAGCGGCAGCCGAGCTTTCTGCGTCATCATACAAAGGGCTACCATCCGCATGAGTTCCTCGCCGGTTTTCTCTCCAGTCGCAGCATCCGCACTGCGCCGACGCTACAACTACGGGGGATGTCTGTCCGTCGGTTCTCACCTTCGGCTTCTCCTCCAGTCTCATCGTCTGTTGTGCTCCCGCTGTGACTGCGGGAGGATGTTAGAGTATATTTGGTAGTTTAGATATTGTGTATCCGAACTGCCATATGTATCCGGTGGGGCTGTCTTGCCCCCCAAGTCCTGTACTCTATGTATACCGACCAAGGCCTCAATGCAATACAACCAACCATTCACCAATTCCCATCTCTCTACACATCCCTTTTCTCATTTCTGTCTCCCCCTCTTGCACTCATGAAGCAAACATGTGAGCAGAACAGAGCGCACGCCCCTCTCCTCCGAAGGCTTTCTCATGGGGCCACTCAACATCACTACCGTCCTTCAATCTCTAGGGTTCTGAAACCAGGATTGATCTCAAGAACTTTGAAGTTGATAAAATGATCCATTCTCAAATGGTAAGTACTTTTTTATTCTAGTGCTTTTAAAATTATGGTCCTGTTATAATCATATTTATGTGAGGAGTGAATCTCCAACTGAGCTACAGCCAGTTGGCCTACCCATTTCCATTTTGAATTCCTTGTTTAATGTTTTAATATTATAGGACATTTGCTGTGTGGTGTACGGTTTGGAATACATTTGTGTTGTAAACGTATGCCATCATAGAATGCGTCAAAATCTATTCTGTGAACAATTTTCTATTTTTTTCCATGTAATGAATTGCGCCCGATAACAAAACTGTAGCAAAAGCCAGCAAACCGGCCATCTATGATTGTGTGTTCATCAGTGTTAATTTGAGCCAGGTTCATCGATATCTATCATTTTTTTCCAACTTAATGCACTTCCCCTTTTCTTCTTTGCACTGATATATACTCAGAAGTGATGCTATATATATGTTGTAGGTGCTACTTATAGTGGGACCACATTGTGGTACGGCAGCTTGAAATTACTGGTTCCACTACAAGGAAGGCTACCATCAAGAAGTGAGTGGCAGATTTTGAGAGTGATCCTTTGTATGAAATTGTCAAGAAGTGAGTGCGCAGATTTTGAGAGTAGTGGTCGGCTTGGGTAGCAGATTTGACCATGGTTGGAGGAACCGGACCAAAAGTAAATGCTCCTTGCATAAACAGATGAACAGTTAGATTTTACCTCTGTATTATGTTTCGGATGGGTGTCTTTCTGAGCCACCTATGTAGTTGCAATACACAATCTTAATTATGTTTAGCTGTGTGTTCTGTCTATGAGCCCTATGAATATCAATCTAGTATGCAAAAGGATAAACTGATGAATGTATTCCCGAATTTGATATTAATCCTTGGATTTTTGTCTTTCTTCATTCTGTAACCAGTGATTATATCTAGTATGCAAAGGATACATTGATAAATGCATCATTGCCTCCAAACTCCAACGTTGCATGCTTAATATTGTTCTGAACTTTTTCAATTTTTAAAGGGTAATATTTATGTTAGACTGTGCATACATTTTCTGATTTAGGCAGGCACCATCCTGGCATTTCTTTTCTATAGTAACAAATATTATTGAACAAAAATAATTCAAATGTTGGAATTATTTTGCTCTAAAACTCGTCCACCTTGAGACGTTGTTGGAAGCCCTCGTGGTAAAGCCTGACCAAGAGCGGCCGTGCGGTGCGCGCTGGTGCACCACCCGCAGCGCCGCCAGGCCCCTCCGCCACATGGTCTCTACGCCGGTCGTCCCCGACATCGCCGCCACTCCTCCGATCTGCGCGGCACTGTCGTCCGTCGTCTCGTACGTGCGCCCTCGATCTGATCAACCGATTGGTGTACGGTCGCGACACGTGCGGATTTGGGACGGATGTCACACGTGCACCTCCGCCGACACGAGGGTTGTAACAAGTCCAATCCGTTTGGCTCTTGGGCATATATCCAACACCATGAGGATCCTATCGAAAGATACACATAAGGGAAACATTAATCATTTCACTATTCCAGCACATCATGGTCGACAACACATTTTATATTGTCCCCAATATTTAGACCCCCTTTGGAACATAGGATAGAAAAAATGTAGGAATGGGAAAAACATAGGATTTGCGATGTCTGGTATGTGCAATCCTATAGAAATGAAAAGATACAGGAAAAGATAAGTTGCCCTTTCGAAAAACAACAGTAGGAACACAGGAATCTAAGATCTGTTCCAATTTTGAATCTCTACAAGGTGCAAACAACCAAATTTGAGCCCTGGGTCAAAAAGATAATTTAGAAAACAGCCCAAACCCCTCTTTGGGTCGAAACTGGGCCGACCCGGTCCATATCTTCTCCCCCAACTCCTCTCCAACTCAGATCTACCCTGTGAACTCTTTCTCTCGACCAGGGGCGACGCCATGTACATGTTACCTGGTGCACATGCACCAGGGTCCAAACCAAAATCTAAAGCTATTTAGTGGTATATTACTCAAAAGCTGTCTCTTATACACATCTATCTCAACTACAATAGACTAGTTGCTGGGGGAGTTGGAAAGATACCTACGGGTTTGTACCAGTACCACTTGGGGAATGCTTTTGACAAGTTATGGAGACATGCTGGGGGAGAAAAGATCGATATATCAGAAGAAGTTGCAATTATTGCTGTACATATATCAGAGGCGGCAAGGTATCCATATATCTGTCGCTACATCTGCAAATCTTTTACGGATTTGAGTCTAAGCTGCCTTGAGAAGGATCAGCTATGTTAAGAACTACAAGGCTATTTGTTGAATTAGATCGAGGAAGCTTTCTCCATTAAAGAAAAGGAGATCGAGGCAACTGACCGTATGCAAATTATTCAAGGTCTCAAAATTAGGAGGATTTTTCTGAACTTGGAAATTATTAGAGCCCGTTGATGATTGGTTATTCAATCAATATGATTAAGCTCTGAAACTACCACAAGTCCACAAGAAACCAGCTCTTACCTTACTCACTTCACTCGCTAGGATGCTGAAATATGAAACTAGAAGCTCTCCAAGTCTGAAGCTGTCAGTACGGCAGTAAAGATTCCTGCATGCTCTTTCCATTCTCTCGATGTTCAAAGCCTCTACCGTTCTGCCGCGATCCAGAAATAATGAATCTTTTGGTTGCGTAATTATGACATATTCAATTTCCGTCAGCAGAAAACGAAAAGCCGTCAGATTCAAATAACGCCAGTTCGATCTGTGCTAGTCTGCTTTCTCGACGCTCGCTCTAATGCGACGTGGCAGAAACATACGAGACGGTGGTCGTTGCATTGCATTATAGTATTCGGCAGCGCAGGATTCGTTGTCAGCCTCGGTACCAGCAACCATGGGGAAGAGGAAGTCCAGGAGGTCCAGGAGCAGAGGTTACAGATCAATGGAACAACAATGATGTAATGATCGATGTACTTGTACTGGCACCAGAGGAACAAAAGATTCCGTCTCCCGGTTCTGGCAACTTACTGAATTCAGCCGTCAGAGTTTTGCCTCCACTGAACTAATACGGTAAATTCAGAGACTGACGATCGATTCGATCATGGATACTGGTATCTGAAAGACTGAAACCACCAAGATCATCTACGACGGCATGATCCCCAAAACGACAGCCTGTTCTTCTTTTTGTTTATGGAACCGGACACGAGATTGTGTTGCCAGCACGCCGAGACGCGGTCGCTACGGCAGTGCTCGCTTCGCTCGTGCAATCGTGCTCGATCGGACATTCGGAGTCGTGAAGCCGGTCGTTTGACTCCAACTCCCCAACTCGGACTCAACGTAGAATCGGACACTTATAAGTCAATATATAGACAAACGCATCGATCCATAAAGCACACGGCCCCGAGGCGCCACTGCCATCACAAACAAACCTCGTTGCCACCCCTCCTCCGCCGCTCCCTTGCCCACCGATCAAGTCTCTCGCCGGAAACTCGCTTCCTCTCGGCGCAAGAACCGCCAGCCATGGGGAAGAGGAAGTCGAGGAGCTCCAAGTCGATGGCGGCGCCGAGGAAGCAGCCGAAGCTGGACACGGAGTTCACCTGCCCGTTCTGCAACCACTCCGGCGCCGTCGAGTGCCGCATCTACCGCAAGGACAGGTTCGCCGAGGCGTCATGCCGCGTCTGCCAGGAGAGCTACGGCACCAGCGCCAACGCCCTGACCGAGCCTGTCGACGTGTACAGCGAGGGGATCGACGCCTGCGAGGACGCCAACAAGGGTGTCGTCGTCCGTGGCTGCCGATCGCGCTCAGGGCGCGACGTCAGGGACTGCGGAATCCATGAGTGATCGTGGTGTGATTAGTTCCAACCTTTCAGGTGGTTTTCTTGCAGTCATGCAGAGATATTGGAGTAGTAATTACCGTTCTTTTGGTGCCCGTAAATATTGCAGGGCAGGGAGGAACAGCCATGTAATGGTTTCGTCTTAACATGTAAATTGTGTCAGATGATTTGGATCGCATCCATCTGTCTCAGGAGAGTAAACGTCTTGAGAAGTATAGTTCATTGATGACTAGTAATCCATCATCTGTCAACAAATTTCCTTCTCTTCTATGTACAAGAAAACAATAACTGCAGGAGGCTAGAACTCTGATAGAAATCCGACAACAGAGGAAAAACGAAAATAACTTGAAATTGGGAGGTTCAGGAGCGCTAGATCTGTACCCTGGTGTCGCTTCTAGATCACGTCGGTTACCTGACCCTTGCTGAACAAAGGACTCTCAAACGCTAAAGGTGCATCTATGATGATGCGCTGCAAATGCAGCAGACCAGGAAAGATCATGTGAGCACAAAATTCGACTCGTTTTATCTGAAAATATTAAGAAACGAAGAGAAAGAAGTTATGTGCATTGCTTCAAAACGTAAATGATGATGTAACCGGGATTTTATTTGTCGTGAACATTTATTTGAACGAACCATTCATGATTTCAGTTCACGACTGAAAGGCAAATCTAACAAACATGGAATCGACTTTTTATTTGTCAGGAGCAACGTACAGATATAATCAGCAACACATATTCCTGCCATCACCCAACAGAGATGAAGATGGTTACTAAAATCAATTTCACTATGAAAAATCGATCACCATTAGTTCAACATAATGCTTTCAGCAGCTTTTAAGCTCCCCAACTACAAGGTCAATTCAAACCACTATGGTCCGCAGAACGCATCAAATCTAACCACCACATCCAGAAGAGTGTTAAAGTTTCTGAAACTATCTTAACAAAAAGACGACAGCCAATTCTCATGTCACTGTACCGGGACAGCAATGGTTAAATGCTTTTGATTTCCGAAGAGATGAATTGCGAAGTTGTCAGAAGTTCTGCTCTCGTACTCCTCTATGGTGCTGGTGCATCAAATATTTGGGTACCTTAACGTCTCAGTACCTAAATTCGCAAGGGAACATGAAACAAGAATAATTAGACAGCATGTCATAGGCGTTAGTGTGTACAGGCTTACAGCAGAGAGAAGTAATCAAATAGTACACAAAATAATAATAATAATAAAGAGTAGGCAATCAGTTACAGGATCAGCACTACAGGCCAACAAGTTGAACAACTGAATAATCTGAATTAGGGATCATATATCAATTAGATTTCTGAACTGGTGTCACCATGGTAAGAAACGCAATCCGTCAATTTTTATAACCGGATAAGATTAAGATCTGTCAGAGGACTGCTAAATCCTATGTGGCACAATGAATTCTACATGCCTGATATTATTTCATTTCAAATGCTTCTGCTTACCTACAGCATGTTTTAGATAAGTCCTAAGCAAAGGGAGTAAAACATTACCTCAAGCACAAGTTTGCTAAATTGTAAACACCCAAAAGGCCAAGAAGAGGATACTTAATACAACAACTATTCAAAACTACAGATTTCTCTGAACATCTGAGCTATGGTAAACAGCGTGCAAATGGAAGTTACATTTCCTGTTGTCAGTATGACATTACGATCTGTACTACTCAACATCTATCATTCAGGTATTGTTATTTGTCTATTTAAATAGCAAATTCAGAACTACATGCTGCACGGACTACTGGGAAAACTGCAGAGTTCTCACCTGGTGACCCGGCGGTGAGGATGACGATGTACATGGTATCTTCGTTGCGAGGCAGGTCGGTGATCAGAGGGGTTAGCCGCCCATGAAAGCCGGGCCGCACGCACATTGTGATGCCGTTGATGTTCGCGTCGGGCTCAAGGACTCCCAGCGCAGTCCTCAGGTTGGAGATGGAGCGGCCGTAGAAATCGAACGAGTCCCAGTTATCAGGGATCTGGGTGAAGTTCCCTTCATCGTCCGCCCGCACGTGCTCGATCGTCCGCCCTGTATCCTCCTCGGGCTTTTTACGCCACCAGAACAGGCCACGGCCTCCTTGATTCTGTTGCAAAGCAGTAACAGTCGTGTTAGGAATCAAACAGCGGTAACTGAATGAACAAGTCTCAATACAAATGTGATGAGAACTAAATGCTCAGAGACCGAATTGATCCAAATACTGTGATCCGGCAAGAAATGACCGAGACCAAATAGTTCAAGTATACATCATGACAGACAAAGAACTCCAATGGTAGACGATGACCCCACGCTATCCGCACACCTTGATGCGATGCAGATTAACGAGCGTCAGACGAAATCGTAAAGCAACCACATCATGATAGACTAACTTTTGGATGAGAAGGCGAACAGGACAGATGTGCGTAAGAATTAGTACTCCCTAATTAAAGCGAAACAAATGCAAAGGCACAGGACTAGTGCTCGGTAAGATCGTGGGCTGCAGAACTAGAAATTCTGAGCGACTGATAGAAACCATGACAGTGAACTTGTCAGGAACAATTAAGAATAAAATCATGCAAGGATTGCGCCGAGGAGAATGAACTAATCAGAATGAGCGGTTCATGCGAAAATCGACGCAGAGAAGAAACATCCAGGAAACGGGAAAGGCTACCAGGATTATTAACATTAACTATGATCTAAGCGAACGAAATGCAGAGGCACAATAATACAGAACCAGAGCCTTTGAGAGATTGATAGAAACATCGTCATGAACTTGTCAGAAACAATTAAGCAATCAACAGGTTCAGTCTTCTTCTGAAAGAAGTTAACAGTTGCAGTAAGTGGAGACTGAAGAATAAACGCACGAACTAATAATCAGATTGAGCGCATGCGTTCAAGCAATCAACAAGCGCCGAGGGATGAACTAATCAGATTGAGCGCATGCGTTTAAGCAATCAACAAACGCCGAGGGATGAACTAATCAGATTGAGCGGTTCATGCGAAAATCGACGCAGAGAAGAAACATCCAGGATTGGCGTTGCAACTCCCAAGTAACCCGTTCACAGAATCAACGCGGAGGAGCCGAGGGGTTCCAGGAGAAAAAGGACGGCGAACTCACCTGAGCTGGAGGTGGAAGGGGTGGCGGCACCGATGTCTGCGGGATGACCTCGAGCCTCCAATGCATCATCGTGGTCGGAATGCCTAAGTTGGAGTCGACGGTGACGCCGGTGTTCCAGATGCGGTGCCTGCCGTTGGCGCGGAGGTTGTGGTTGAGCTCGTGGCGCATGCGGATGTAGCCGTCGCCCACCGGGATGGCCCTCCACATGAGGTTGTTGATGAACGGCCCGGCGTAGTCGCGCAGGATGGCGCGGCGGCCGCGGTGGCCGGGCGGCGCGTCATCGAACGAGGTCGCGAGGTACCGGCCGTAGGCGGCGCTCTGGAGGGCGACGAGGGGGCTCCCCTCGAACTCGACCCGCTGCAGCATCCACACCGCGTTCACGGAGAAGACGGCGCCGTGCGGGCGCAGGGAGACCCCAAACCCGTCCTCGTCGGCGCTGAGGTACGTCGAGTGCACGCGGCTCCGCAGCCGCACGTGCGCCCCTTCGGGGAGGTGGTCCATCGCGCGCGGTGGCCTCCGGGTGGTGGTGGTGGAGCGGCTGCGGCGGCGGCGGCGGCGAGCGCGTGGGTTTCCTTGGAGGTGTTGCGAGGGGAAGGGGAGGGGGAGGCAGGCGAGGGCGGAGCAGGTGTTCGTTGCGGCGGTTGCGTTTGGGCGCGGCGCCGGGACGGGGGGTATTTGAAGGCGATGGCTTCTCCTGGACTCGGGGAAGCCGTGGGTCGGTGGCGCTCCTGCCTCCTTCCACTGACGTGTGGGGCCATCGTGGGCCCGGATACGGCGCTGCCAGCTGGAAACTCAACAAGTCGGGGCTGGCGTGGCACGCACGGATGAGTTCGAGCCGGGCGGGAGGCGTGCGGCTTGCTCTGGGCCCCAGGGACCCGTGGCTCGTCTCGCCTCCTGCTGGCTGCTGCCAACTGCAAACTCACCACGCGAGATGCATCGTGGCAGCGTGATGAGCTGTCGTCACGTGAGCAGCAAGTTGACGACGGTGAAGATGCGGCGTACGGCCGACTTTTTTTTTGTTTTTAGCCCTTTTCGCGAAAGATTTTCACAAATAGACCCTTAACAGAAAGAATTGTGAAAATGGACCCTAACCTCGGTGCCAAAGGACATGGCGCCGAGGTCAAACGGCTCGGCGCCGGAGATTATGGCGTCGAGGTCCAACACCTGAGAGCTCGTGGCTTCGTGGCGTGGCGCTGACGTGGCTGGCACCTCGGCGCCAAAGACCATGGCGCCAAGGTACCCTGATAGGTGAGTTAATTAGTACTACATCATTACAAGCAGAGTCCTAAGTAACAACTATTCATACGAGCAAACCTCATATATGAAGACCGATAGTAAAGACTAATTTTCTCTTTAATTAAAAAATATATCCCACGTATAGGTGAACGGATGATGTACGTGGTACACATGCACATCAGGACCTTTGTTTCATTGGAGGATGGAAAATTTTTTTCTAAATTTTTTTTGTATGCATGAAGTACTAAATGAAGTCTATTTGCAAAAACCCTAATTAGTCTATATTTTGCTACAGTTTTCAGTAATGTGTTTGGTTGGAAAATGCTACTGCTGACTCTAAAGAGCTGACCCTTGACTTTTGGATGATTTTGAAACAATGTTATTTATTGAAGCAAATAGTTAGGTAGTCAATTTAGCTCTAACCTCGCAAAGATGCAGGTAAGTAAATTAGGAACACTCATTGTTCTCCGTACATGAGGAGAGGACATGCCAATTGCCATGCACAAACACACGTAAGGTCGCAATCAAGATCACATGATGAATTTGATTTGGGCACCTTGGCGCCATGGCCTTTGGCGCCGAGCTCGGCGCCATGACCTTTGGCGCCGAGGTGCCTGCCACGGCACGAAGCCACGAGCTCTCAGGTGCTGGACCTAAACGCCATAATCTCCGGCGCCGAATCGTTTGACCTCGACGCCATGTTTTTTAGCGCCGAGGTCAGGGTCCATTTTCGCAATTCTTTCGGTTAAGGGTCTATTTGTGAAAATCTTTCCTAAAAAGGGCTTTTTTTAAACAGGAAGCTTTCGAGATGATACAATTATATAAGATCCAACCCGGCCTCTACATAACTAAGATGCACACAGCCAATTAAAAAAACAAAAAATGAGAGCACCATGACCTAGCAAACTACCACAAGCGTCTTCATCTCCATCCGCATCAGAAACCAAAACAACTCTTGGACTATGGAGTAGGCTCCCTATACAATGCCTCCAACGAGGAAACGACACGCGCACATGCCGACATTGTAATGACCCAACCAATTAAGGTCAGATCAAACGTTTTCACGAGGGAGTAATTCATTATAATCCAAAACAATGCATTCAACAAGGTCACTGCTAGGTTCAACCAATTAAAGTCAGACCTAGGAATTTCTTCCCGGAACCGATGAATTAGTAGCAATTACCACCACGACCAAGTCACACCGTGTTGCTTCCCCCTTCTTACCAGGCCAATGCTTCCATATAGACCAGCCCTGACCCACTTTAAACGGCCACGAACTCCAAATCCGGCAGACCATCTTACGTAGTAGTATATCCGATCTAGTATCCGCTGGGTACCCGTGCATAATCCATCAGGAATAAATTGCAGATGAAATCCGTCTTCGAGTAAGAGAATCCACAAACGAAGCCAAGATACCCGTGCATAATCCATCAGGAATAAATTGCAGATGAAATCCGTCTTCGAGTAAGAGAATCCGCAAACGAAGCCAAGGTGACTCATGTCTCTTGATCTATATGAAAAGAAATGGCGAAATTGAAGATGTCCTCACCATATGTAGTTGCAAAGTCCGGCACTAGTCCTTCCATTGTGAAGCCTGGGGGCCTGACCGCTGGAAGGCCGAGTTCCCCCTCCTCCATCCACTGTCGGCGACTAGCGCCAGCATAAGCGCCGGTGACGTCTGACCGGCCAAGCCGCTCGCCGTCGCATCAGCCGGGGGACGCCAGATCCAGACTTGGGGGCACCGGATCCAGCCGTCGGCCGTCCGCAGCCGCCCCCCGGCCACCAGGTTCGTCGCCACCGCTTGTGGCCGCCTTCCTCCATGCGTAGCCACGGCAGCCGACGAGATAAAGCCGCCCCGCCGCCGCCGTCGTCGCAAGCCAGCGGGCTTCCGCTGCCCCACTCTGGCGGCGGCGAGGAGAGAGGGAGAGGAAGGGGAGGTGGGTGGCGGCGAGGGCTGGAGTCGCCGCCCGTGTCGCCCTGGAGGAGAGCGACGCGGGGGCCCTGGTTCCGGCCTCGCACGGCCGGCCGTCTTCCGCTCACGGCTCACGGAACTCTTGATGTGTACTACGAGTGGGTAGGCGATGCCTCATCGTGTTCCAGTTAGCTTTCAAGAAGTCTGTTGACATGGATGATAGTTTTCAAACGGTCTGCGACATGGATGATGAATTGATAGGGTTCTCGGGCTTGTTCGGAATTGGGTGCTTCCTTCTTTTGATGTTCTACAGAGATTGCAGGGCCGTGTTTCTTTAGGATCCGGAAATTTATTTTTACTAGCAGACGCGGCACGTGCGCACGCACGTGTGTATATAGAGCTTTACCTGTTCTCAAATTTAGAGGCACATTATTTTTCGAGTTAGTTGGTCTTTATTTATATGGAGAAAAACTCTTCAATCTTTTGTCTATTAGCAATACGAGATAATTGTGTGCACGTGGGGAGTTAGGGGCCCATCTGGCCGGAGGTGGGTACGCGCGGAACGTTGGGTGAAAAAAGTTTTGCGGAGAATGAACTAAAAGCACCTGAAACATGCAAAAATTTTGATGCTTTCTAGTTTTTCCCTCCCACCAAAGCCCGACAGGTGGGTCCCCTGTGAGAGGGTATGGGTGGGTTTTTCGGTGGAAATCGTTTTCAATTCTCTAGGATCCTTTTAGTATAGAAAAAGAATCTTTCATGCATGTAGTACTAAATAAAGTCTATTTGTAAAACCTATTTAGGGATGAGTCTAACTTTGCGCGACGAATCTAATGAGCCTAATTAATCTATGTTTTGCTATAGCAGTGCTACAGTAATCATCATCTAATCGTGCGGTCAAAGGCCTCATTAGATAGGTCTCGCGAAATAGTCTAATATTGTGAAGGTAATTTTGTAAACTGATTTTATTTAATATCCTTAATTATTGGTCAAAGGGGGTAGAAAAATATTTCCACCCCAAAAAAACACGGCCCAGATCGGCGGACCAGATATCAGGAGTTGCAACCGTGTAACGGTCATTTAGTACTCCCTCCGTTCCAAATTACAGGTCGTTTGATTTTTTTTAGCTCAAGTTTGATCAGCTCGTCTTATTCAAAATTTTATGCAAATTATCATATTTTATTTATTTTTTTGTAGTGGCTTGTTTTATTAATAAACATTCTTTAAAAATGACATAAATTTGACTATATTTACACAAATTTTTTAAATAAAACGAGCCAATCAAACTTACCTAAAAAAGTCAAACGATCTACAATTTGAAACGGAGGAGTATATGCGAAAACAGATAAATTGCGAAGCGGAGACAATCGGAGATAAATTTCAGAACAAAAGAATATCGATAACTGCCTTCTAGCTCGCTTCACAATGGAGGCCTGGAACATTAGAGGCGAAGCAGCGTCGCGTACTCGTGAATTGCTGGAAGCACAAAGCTGCTGTATGAAGCACAAGACGTACGGAAACAGAAAACAGCAGGAAGCAATTATCAGTCTGTGTATGAAGGTCTGACTATCAGCATAGCTACGAACCAAAATCTTCAGTTACCATGGCGTGCACTTGTACAATTTACCCTTCTAAAGGGCGCTGTCTTACAACAAAAAGGTATAATACAAGCTAAAGCAACAGGCGAATAACAGACGACCCAGTTGCGTCAGGTTACATCCTCGGTTCACACATCGCTGTTCAAAACAGAGCTAAGTGCGTTTCGGATACAGAGCTAAACATATGGTGGTGGCATCACGGCACCACGCCTAGGAGAAGGTGTCCTCCCTATCCCCTTCAGCGACCTCGCCTTCCTCGATGTTGCTGAACTCGAGGAAGTGTGTGGGCCTGTGGTCCTCGTGGTAGAAGTCCCGGGGCATTCCCAGCTTCATATTGTACTTCATCAGCGGGTCATGCTTCACTCCCATGAAGTTGAAGTTCCAAGGGGTGTTATCGGGAACCTGGTTGGAACAAAAACATCAAGCGAGTGTTGAAGCCAAGTGACTAAAGATTTAAAGACGCAAGAGCCAAGAGGAAAGGTCTGGATGGTGTTGAAACTCCACGTACCATGTAGAAGCCAAGGAAGCGGTCACTCAGAAGCATTTGAACCTTCTCGTAATGAGTTGGGAGGTATCCATGCGGGTTGCTTCCGTTGTCCTTGTTGCTGCGTCCCCATTCGTAACCGCTTGGTGTCAGCTTGTATGCAGTCAACGAGCAAGATCCTGGCGTGAAGCTGCATGTCAGAATGATGCACTTCTCACCATCCCATTGCTTGTTGTTCTCTAGAATTTTTGCATGTGATGTCAAGTCCTGCAAGAACAATGCAGTCAGTCCCATAAATTCGGTCAAAAAATGCAAAATGGAACTCTATAACAATAGTGTAAGCTTCTGACAAGTGACAACAGCTGAAAAATGCTCAATAGGCTACATACTTGTGGTGATAACTGTGGAGCTTCATTTGGCTGTGTATGCATCCATCCCAATGGTTCCAGGTCATTAAGGAACTCATGCTCAGGAAGATTTGATGGCAGAGTCACCATCTGGTGAGTTCCATGCTGTGGAGGAATGGCTATACACCTGATCTCTTTAACTTGAGGATTGTCCTGTGGACTCAATCCATACAAGAATCCAGCGATTTGTGTACGCAGATCTGCTATGCATATGAACTTCTTCAATATATTCTTTGGCATAATGTAAGTGTAACCAGTCTCCTGCAATCAGAATGAAAGCAGTCAGTAACCATTCCACATTGCTTTTGTTATGCGATACAATTACTCTACTGACCTTTATATCGTCAGAATTGACATAGATGTGATTGACACGAAGATACAAGTTTGTGGCAGAGATGGCTCTGACACGCCAATCAGTCTTCGATGCGAATGCTTGTTGCTCATATGGACTCGTTGTCGTGATAATGAGCTCATCTCCATGCACATTCGTCGTCCTTGTGGTAACAGCAGTTAACTGAGTCGTCTCTCTAGACTGCATAAACCAGATGAAATCAAGAGTGAGCAAACTGACAAGATTATTCACGAAAGGAAGACAAAACACAAATGTGACTATTTATGATTTACCTGTTTCTCAATCTCAGCTATCTGTTGCCTCTGTTGAGATGGTGGGGCAATTTCAGCACCAAGTATGATATCTCGAATTTCAGATTGTGTCAGTGCAGAAGTATTAACATTGTTTTTCTTTGCATAATCAGAAAGAATGAGGTCCCTTAGTGCACATTCAACCTTCAACCACTGTTCATCATTCAAAGTAGGCCATATATGATGTGGTTCAGTAACAATTGTTTTGTCTGGTTTGAGCAACATCTTCGCCTTCTCATTATTCACATGTAGAGCCCGAAGTATAAGTACAATACGAGAGAATGCTGTGTATGATGAGATACTTTTCAACCAATCATCATATATATTATAAAGAACCATCTGTGGTTCAGTTGCCTTGAGAATAAGATCGCCAAACTTCTCAATCTTTAAGCAAGCCTGGAAAGGAAGCTGCAACTCACTACCCTTGATAACAATGTTAGGGAAGTCAAGTAGATGGACCTCCAAGGGATCCAACATGCCCTTTCTTGTCACAATAATTTGCTTTGGCTGCTCTTCTACAGGAAGAGATCGAACTAATGCAGCAACCTCCTCAGCTGTTTTCCACTTGGCCAGCTGTCCAAGACGCTTTTGCCCAGCCCATACACTTGTGTGGATAACCTGCACATTATGATCCATAGACAGTTCAAATCTTCCATGTTTAGGCCTTTAGGGCTGTACAGTAATAGCAAAATTGCATGAAAACAAGAGCAGAAATTGGAAAAGGAACAAACCTTAAGAAAAAGTTGACCAGTCCTTGGATTGAAAATGAAAATAGCACCATTGATTGGTTTTGTGGTCAAGTTACCCTCAAAAGTTTTGTGAATAGTGACTCGATACACATTCGTATCATCCACAAACCATATGATTTGGTTGCTGAAGATCTCTCCATAGTTCTGTGAAGACAGATAAGGCTCAGTCGGTTCAGATGAGTACAACTGCAGACCCTTCCTTATTCTCTCCCTCAGGACATACAGAGCAGGATTTGACTGAAAGAAAAGTGAAGAAGGTTACTCAAATTGGGCATCTATAACAGTAGAAAACTAATCACTAACAAAAGAAGAGATAGATTTTAACATGGACATATACCTTCATGATCTTGTTCATTGCTTGCTGAAGTAGGGGCTTTGACCCAGGGAACCAGTTGCCAAAAGCGGAGTGCAAATTGTAGGCTAGATCAATTCCAATCATCACCCCTGCAACAGATGTCAATGAACATTAGCTATATTCTCAATTCAAACAAGATAAGAAATTGGCAGTTCATGGATACTCAGAAACATGCCTGTTGGTGATGGGTAGATGGACATATTGTCTGTTGTGTAATCCATGAACTTGGCTCTTGTATAACGTTCTATGTCATGCGAGTCATAATCTCCCCAACGCAGTTGCACATCAATCCAATACTTGTTACTTGCTTTCTGATCGAAGACATCCTTTGACTCAGAAACTAAGCTTGGTTTTGACATCTGCCATCTGTGTGCAGCAAAGAGGAGGATATCCGCACAGGAACTGTTCATCTTGTAACTCTTCCTGGGATGTATAGTCTCTTTCTGTACAGTCTCAATCTCCAATGCATCCAACTCCTGGTCCAAAACTTGGCAAAGATCCATAACAACACTTTCATGGATCTTCTGCCATAGATGTGCACGGAAGATCTGGATCAGAGAAATCTTCAATGTCGGGATTTTCCCATGCATGAATATTCCTGTAAGATCTAGCTGCACCTGGAAACCAACATACACGTTTGCACGATTTATGGTTGGTGACCACCATAGAGTAAATCTTCTATTGGGGATTTGATTCAACCCAGAACGCTGTGCATTTGTCAGTTTCTTGTATTTCATTGAGCTGAAGGTCTTCAGCCAATTTCTTACCACATAGCATCACTAAGAAATAGCAAATGCGTGCATAACTGCATAACCGAGCATACCATAAGACAATTAAGCCAAACCAGGGCACTATCCGCGTAGGTGTAACCAGAAACTTCAAAAGGCACATCAGATTCTCTCCTCGCACACGACCAGAATGGATTCTGTTTCAGCACTTGATATTGCTTAAAATCTGTTCTCACTCTCCATCCTTTGTCATAAGCTAACGTATGGCGGTCCTTCTGGAAAAGAGTGTTGATACGAGGTATACCTCTATCCCATGAAAGGCAATTGCTGTCCTTTCTTTTGTCTGTTCATTCTGCAAATTCCATACTCCATCTTTTGTGTTGCTGAATGCCTCCTGAGTCATCCGTATCTTCGGCAGTATACGGACTTCAAACCCACACATACTAAAAAGCAGGTTTGGATTGTCCTTGCTGTAAACTGAGACAAAGCTATTCTCCCACTCTAAAGTTGTAATGCTCCTTGGAAGGCGGTTCTTCATATCCCAGAACACACTTCTTCCAAGATTTACATCATGCTTCATAAGCCTCATTCTTGCATCTCTAGGCCAACATTTCTTGTTGTTGTAACCAACCATGTTCTCATTGTTAGGATCAGGATGTTCTGTCAAGTAACGCTGAATTAAATCACGTGCTTCCTCATGAGTGAAGCGGAACAATATATGCACCTTGTCAATATATCGAGAATACAATCTGATGGGATGCCTTGTCTCAACTTTCGTGTCAGCATATGTAAGGAACTCATTTGGCATTTGAGGTGGCCCAGCAATCTCACTTGCACGTGTTAGACCAAGAATCAGGAGATCCAGCACAAGGCCATAGTACTGAACAACAAAAGATGCAAACTGAAGCCCTCGAATAAGACCATAAGAATTTGTATGGCTCATATCCTTGTAAGATAACACAACATTGTTCTTTGCAGTGACATAGTCAGCTATGTTATGATCCAAGACTAACCGAAGAAGCCTGTTCAACAGTGTCAGATCAATTTTTTCAAAGAACTTCTCAAATTTTGTCTGGAGCATCACAACACACTGCCCATCGCTTGTGTCCCATATATCCTGCAAATTATTTATGCCCTGGCACCATTTATAAACAAGTAGAGGTGGGGGCTCCGAATCAGCAGGCTTGACCCAATTTGGGAAGAGGTGGCGTTTATCTCCCTCATACCACAAGTACTGGTCAAGGTATGCATCAGTAATTTTTTCAAGAGGCTCAATTTCATATACTGGAATCAAGTAGCTGTATAAGTCCATGAATTCTATGCCAACTTCTTTGAAAGCACGCTGAGTAAGAAGATGCCTTTTTATCCTTGACAGTGCTTCATGAGGATTATCATATGCTTGTTCAATCAACCCAAGTTCCTCTCGTTGCAGTTGGTTCAACCTAACAGCTACACTGTATGACTCCTTCAGCCTTTCCAGTGCAAGTATAAGAAGTTTGGTAGGTTTGTGATCATAAAACCATTCATAAACAGCTGCATCTTCTTCGCTGTCCAACTCCAATTGTATAGCCTCGAGGGGTTCGACATCCAACAGATTATCAGCATAGTCCAGTGGGGGTTCCTCATCATCAAATGGAGGAAAGCGCATCCGTTTGAAATGTCGCCTATCCCTCTTCTCTCTCCGCATCATGATCCACATTGTCCCCCACTGTGAAAGCACATCAAAGACACAGGTTTAAGCATAAAAGAAGATGGGATCAACTGGCTGTACGGTTTCGCATAGAATATTAGTTGCTAGCATATCCTCTGGCATAGCATCTAGAACATCATGCATAACTGCAGCACGAAGCTCCAAATCAAAATGGGACTCAACACGTTGCTTTGTTACAGTTTTGGCTACTCCCTTCGAATGCCGCCCCTCAAACTGCCTTGCCAACAGATTTCCTAACCAGCGCTCCAATAATGGGACAATACCCCGAAGGAAGAAGAGCCACACTCTCCACATTGGCGCCCAAAACCCACAGCCAGGTCCTTTTCCAACAGGGCCAGTGTTGAACCGGTAATATATCAAGTGCTTCAGATCTTTGCACATTCTAATCTGCCTCATCAATCGATACTTGTACCTATACATACCAGTTAGCTGGCCAACATGAGAGAATATGTATTGCAGACCATCTGCCAACTGGAAGGCGTCAACGTTTCCCAGACGGAACTGGATGTTAGCATCAACAACCAACTTGGTAAGTCGTAAGATCTCACGACATAGATGGAAAGCATTTCCAAAACGAGATTTCTTTCTTTCCTTTGTTGTAAGAGTCTTCACGGGTTTCAAATTGAAATTGTAGTCCAAATGAAGATAGTTAAGATTCTTCCTGTGAATCAACAAGTTAAGCATGTTGTACCCCTGCTTGCAAACTTGCAAGCCTGCTTCTGCCCAGTCAAGCTCAGTGGTTTGGAAAAACTTTGTTGCTTGGAGTGAACGGAACAGATGCTTCTTCTTCTGAGCCTTTGGAGGCCTATGATGTAGCTCATTGAGTACATAACACTTCAACAACTTCTGATAACTCACACGAACTTTCACAGGATAAGCTGGTGGGCTGAAAACAGTTATTAAGAGAAATCCAGTCAGTTCAGCAGTAGCATGCACCAAGTAGAAATACACAATAAAAGACAAGGAGAACATTTAAGATATCAAACTAGCACTTACCAATGCTCCTTGAACCACTCAGATACAAGAGGAATGTCCTCTGCCCGACGTGTCCTGCCAGATCTCATGTTAAAAGGCTTTGGAGCAAAAAGCAACGATATACCAGCGGCTGTTGTATCAGAGTAGAGTTCAGTGCTTTTCAAGAGAGGCTCCACATCTTCTGGGAGACAAAAATCTTCATCCTCCTCCTCTTCAGGTGCTTTCCTCTCCCGACGATCAACCTTGTTAGTTGAAGTGATAGGATTTATCAGAGGATCATAGTAGAACGCTGGCAGATCTGGATCCTCTGTCTTGATATACATTATCATGGGGGTATGATAGACCCCAAGTTTCACTTTCCTTGGCCTGTTATTGTACAGATGAGGGAAAGCAATCCTATACTCGGTTCGGAGTGGCTGCCGTATGATGAGTTTATTTATGTCATTAAACTCATTCCAGTCCTCATCACCCTTCTCCATATCACGGTACAGCGGCTCAAACTTCGGACCCCCTGACAGAACACAGATCATGTTAGTCCCTAAGAGGAAAAAAATGATATCACAGAACAAGAAAAAAAATAACAGCAGGTAGAACTTCCCTATTTTGGCAAAGTATTATAGATGACAATATATGAATGGAAAGGAAATGTTCCATCACACTTGTTAGCCAAATATCCTGCCAATAGGAAGGCAGATACACAACACTATACTTGGTTGACTAAATTTTGATGTTCTTATATCGACATGAAAGTTGCAAGCTTACAGACTGAGGTAACCCCACTGAAGTGAAGGTGGCAAAATAACAACATATAGTTAACGAAACTTAAAGCAGCCATACATACCTGGAATGCACATATTGAGTGCCTTGGCAGTAAAGAAAGACTCCATGTCAAACAAGTAGAAATAATTCCTATCGATCAGATCCGACAACAGCTGACCAGCAAGGCGATATAGTGTTGCCATTATAGGAAGAGATAGATGCCATTTCCTGTAGCTGGGCCCATTTATAAGCTTGGTCTTCATAAGAGGTTTGTGATCATAAAACCATTCATAAACAGCTGCATCTTCTTCGCTGTCCAACTCCAATTGTATAGCCTCGAGGGGTTCGACATCCAACAGATTATCAGCATAGTCCAGTGGGGGTTCCTCATCATCAAATGGAGGAAAGCGCATCCGTTTGAAATGTCGCCTATCCCTCTTCTCTCTCCGCATCATGATCCACATTGTCCCCCACTGTGAAAGCACGTCAAAGACATAGGTTTAAGCATAAAAGAAGATGGGATCAACTGGCTGTACAGTTTCGAATAGAATATTAGTTGCTAGCATATTAGTTGCTAGCATATGAACAGCTCACTGTGTATAAGATGGCAAAAAGTCTATGGATCGTTACCTGCGCAAGGTATATGGGTTCCACCACCCATGGGATTTCATTTACGAAAGTGATTGCCCCAGTGATGTGATACAAGACTTTAACGTGGCGTACCTGAAAATAAGTGTATTACTCAAAAGACTTGCCACAAGTAATCACACAGAAAAACAATTTAATTTAACTATATACATCTAAAAGGACATGACAATATGTACCTGCTCCCAAGGCATCGGCATGTTCTCCAGCAGTTTGTAGACAGCATGGGGCACAAATTTGAGTGCTCCAAGATAAACACGCTTGTCGTGCCTGTACTTCTTGGAAGACATGTCACCATGATCTCTGTTCAATAAAATTAGGAAGCATAAATAGAGGATCTTAAATAGGACGTTACTCTAGACAAAAAAGGTAAGATTGAAAATTACAATTCTGCTAAATGGATAACAAAACACATTTATGTAGATAGAAGGTACAACCAGCTTGCACCTGAAAGCTAAAACGATAAATCCCAAGTGCAGACAAGCTAGGGACATTGGCTTTACAGGCATGTTACAGAAATTAAGATCCCACAACAGTAATGGAAACAGCAACGAGCACCCTAAGCACACTGGCTGTAGTAATGGAACCCAAAGACCCCACCGGCGAACCCCACATAACAAGTGCATAAATCTTTTACATCTTCATTCTTAAATCCATACAACTCGTACTTAAGAGTTTGTCCTCCAATAAAATGGATCAAAATTGAAAAACCAAATTTATTCGATGGTATTTAGCTCTCAAGCATTGACCACATCATGTAACAGAAAATAAATTATCAAAAGCAATACTTCAAATTTCCATGATAAAAGGTACTGAACCACCGTCGTACTGATACACCAAAAGCAGAACTAACTCAGCGCACACAACTAGAAGTAGAAGCAATTGTCCCATATTTTGTGAGATTATGATCGAAAGTTCGCGCTGGTTGCAAACCTATAAAAAGCTAAAGACCACATCATAAAAAGCTAAAGACCACATCATTACCATGGCCATAGCTACATCATCAAAATACACATAAAGAGGCTGAAGGTCTTCAGCCAATTTCTGTACCACATAGCATCACTAAGAAATAGCAAATGCGTGCATAACTGCATAACCAAGCATACCATAACACAATTAAGCCAAACCAGGGCACTATCCGCGTCGGTGTAACCAGAAACTTCAAAAGGCACATCAGATTCTCTCCTCGCACACGTAAACATTAAACGTGCAACCCAAAGTTCATAGCTAGGAATAACTAAAACCATCCCAACATAACATAGCTCTACACGAACCAAAAAACACTAAAACTTAGCCATGAGCAAAGGTCAAGCATAAAACATCATAAGTGGAGGCGGATCTGGAGGTTACCTGATGATTTTGCGGACGTGCTCGGGAGGCATGTCCTCCTTCTGCGCCTCGACGAACCCGAACTTGCGCTTGTCGCCGTAGCGCTTAGAGTTCAGCTGGTGCCACTTGCGGGCCTTCTCCACCAGCTGCGCCTCCAGCTCCGCCGGCGTCAGCGGCTTGGCGCCCTGCGGCGCCCCGGCCGGCGGCGGCGGGGGGGGGGGCTGCCCTGCCCCGGGCCCCGTCGTGCCCGGGGAGGCGCCGCCGCCATGTGCGGCGGCGGCGGAGGCGGCGCGCCGTTCCACATCGGCGACGGGGCGGGCGCGGCGGCCTCCCGCAGCTGCCGCTAGGGTTTAAGCGTCCTCGAGTCGGGTGGTGTGTGTTCGAGAGGGGTCGCGGTGAAAAGGAAGAAAAAAATGGAGAAGGGGAGAGAAACCGATTGGATCGGGGCGGCTTGGGGATATTTGTATCGGGGGGGCCTTTGCCACTATGGCGGTGCAGGGAAGGATAGAGAGATTCGAGCCGACTTTGGTGGTTTGGGCCGACCTGTGAGTGCCTTGATGGGCCTTGTTATCTGATTCTGTTTTGTGGGATGGTGGTGTGGTGGGCTCAGCTGGCTCTCGCAACTTCTCCAATTTTGCTGTGCATTTTTCCGTGTGACATGCGGCGATTAAACAAAATAGCATTGCTTAAAAATACGAAATTTCAAAATTTATGGTTAATAGCTCTAGCATGCCCTATGTATTTGCAACGACGTTCAGCCTTGCTTCGCGGCACTCGTGAAATTGGAAACCAGAGTTCCAAGCCAGTTCGGATTCATGTTTACATGGTCCAGGGACTCCAGGCCCTGCCCTATTTATCAAGAGCAATTGCCATCTCAAAGTTTTCTTTTATCGACGCAGCCAACCAGATCTCCGTGCACTCCCATCAGGACAGCATCAGACATGGCCACGACGCCGTCGCCCCGCGGCGTGCGCGCGCCCTACCTCGCCTTGAAGCACGCGTCTGGTTCAGACCATCCCGTCTTCGTCAGCATCTCGGAGAAGAAGGCCATCGACGTCGACGCCACCGGCGAGCTGGGGAACAGCAACTGCTGGGCAACCCCGCAGGGCTGGGTTCTCGTCCGTGACGCCGCCGCCTCGGCCACCTACCTGCTCGACCCCCACAACCATAGCACGAGGATCCAGCTGCCGCATCTGCCGGAAGATGACCTCCCTTCCGTCTGCACCTGCCTTCTCTCCGGCTACCCCGACCCCGCCGATCCAAGGAGATGCCTCGTGCTCTTAATCGAGCCTGACAACCCAATCATCCGGTACTGTCACATCGGCGCCGACGACGAATGGGTAAAATTCGAATATAACATCGGGACTGTGGAATTACCTGACGACGGCGAAGGCTGCGGGGAAAAGCTGGTCATCTGCTCGATCGCAGCGTGCAACGGCAAATTCTACTTCAACGGTGGCTTCGACGAGCTCGGCGTGCTGGAGTTCAGCCCGGCGCCGGCGTTCAGCTCCGTCGACATCCGCGACGCCGTCGAGCAGCCCTTTGGGTGCCAGAAGGAGTTCCTGGTCGAGTCCCGGCAGGAGCTCTTCATGGTCTCGCTGCTGTCGGTCAGCGACCTTAACGTGGTCTACAAAGTCCAGGTTCACAGGATGGACTTCTCGAAGCAAGAGTGGCGTGAGGTGGACGATCTCGGCGACAGGGTGTTCCTTCTGTCGCCGTGGTACTTCGGCGCCTCGCGCTCGGCGGCGGAGTGCGGGCTGGAGGCCAACTGCGTCTACATGGCGTACCCGGGGAAGAAGCGCTTGATGGTGTTCAACGTGAAGGACGGGACAACGAAGATGCAGGAACTCGATGGAGCTCCGGTGTCCGAACAGGCGTTGTGGATGCTGCCAATATGCCCATAGAAGTTGCTCGAGCCTGCCTTTGTGGCTTTCGCGTTGATGTTTATTTTTAGAGCGCAGTGTTTTATCTCTAGCTGTTTTGTAGCCTGCTAAGAAGAAGAGGATTTAACAGTCCTGTAAATCTTACAGGTGCCTGCAACTGTTGTTCTTCATCAGCAAATGGTACATGGTATATACATGGGTAATTTAGTAATTACGACTACCCGTCGTCGGTCGCCGTACAAAGACAAGAGATAGACGTCGGGAAAATAAGGAACGGAGAGAAATGAATAAGATTGAGAGATAAATGAAACGGCAGGTCACGGTAAATTTGAATGATCGAATGGAAAAATTACTTAATTACATTAATTACAGTGACGCCATTTATATTTCTTCTAATAATACCCTTATACTACCTATATCACTCCCCATATACTACCTATACCACTGGTCCACGTTAGAATGGTATATATATTTTTTCAACTAACCAGGAGTTTATATACTACTCCTTTTTAACTTGTGGTATTAGGTACCGTAAAAGACCTCAGCAAATAAACTATCTTGTTGCCGCAAACACTTGTCAAATGTCAGTGATTCTTGAAGTTCAGATGGCTGATGAAATTCAGGCCACGTCAGTCCTTGTGCTTTAATTATCTATTTTGTTTGATGAACATTAGAGTCATGCGCATGCGCAAACACTTGTCAAATGTCAGTGATTCTTGAAGTTCAGATGGCTGATGAAATTCAGGCCACGTCAGTCCTTGTGCTTTAATTATCTATTTTGTTTGATGAACATTAGAGTCATGCGCATGCCTCGCTTGCCTGGGCTTTTGTTTCAAACATCGCCCACGGGTAGTCCTCTCTCCTAGACTTAGACTAAGGTTTGTTTAGTTCAAAAAAATGACTCCTAAATTTACTATGAAAAAGAAATTCTTCAGCACATCAAAATATTATAATATGTATGGATACTAAATATAGATGAAATCAAAAACTAATTGCACAGCTTTATTGTACTCTACGAGACGAATATTTTGAGCCTAATTAATCAATTTTTGGATACTTTTTCGCACATACAAACGAAATGCTACAGTGGCACAATGATTAAGACCTCGAACTCTAAAAAGCAACTCCCAAATTTAGAAATTAAACAAGACCTAAATAATTTTCTAGCAAAATATCCGAAACAAGTACGACACATGTATATGTATTTAAAAAAACAAAAGCAGTATACATGGTACAGTAAACACACTATGTGTTGATGTCACATACGAACTCAGACTGCACACAGTTGGTGAACCCCTTGGATTACAACAGTATCCACAAACACACACATGGGGGTCCAAAACCGTACGTACGCCCCTCACGAGAGGACGCGATCAGGGGGCACTTTATTCCTTGGTTCATATATCTACGGGACCCCGTGACAGATGCCACGCTCGGGTGCGTTCCTAGCCGCGCTTAGTGCTGTCCTGGCAGCTTCTCCTTGATCTTGTCCATGATGCCCTTCTTCTCGCCGGTGCCCTCGGTGCCGTAGGTGCCAGTGCCACCGGTTCCCGTGCCAGTCATGCCGGTGTGTCCCTGCTGCCCGTAGGCGCCGCCGGTGGCCGTGGCGTGCTGGTCGTCCTTGTGGCCTCCGGGGAGCTTCTCCTTGATCTTCTCCTTGATGCCCTTCTTCCTCCTCCCTCCCATGCCGTCATCCTCCGACTAACACCACAGAACAACGGATGCAGTTAAGCAAAGCTTATGCTTGACGGTGTTAAGCACGAAGCTGTGCGGAGAACAGAGAAATAAATAAACGTGTTGCAAGTAGTTACCGAGCTGGAGCTGGAGCTGCCGGAGCGGCGCAGGACGCCGTCGGTCTTGTGCTCGTCCCTCACCGGTTGGAACTGCCCACCACCCATGCCAGCGCCGCCGTGTTCACCCAGCTGGCCCATGCCGCCGGTTCCAGTAGTACCGTACCCAGTCCCCATGCCGCCGCCGGTTCCGGTGGTGCCGTGACCGACGCCGCCGACGGGGTTGCCGTATTGGTCGACGCGGCCGGTGGTGCCGTGGCCGTGCTGCCCCTGTTGGCCGTACTCCATGCTGCACCGGTTGGTGTTGGTTTCTCCCAACAAGTCTGGCTGGCTAGCTGGTGTTTTTGTGTGTGTGATTGTGTGAAATTGTTTGTTCGGATAAAGCTCGCTGGTGGTGAAACAGGTGAGGCGGACGCCGCGATTTATAGGCAGCTGGCGGCGCAAGGATAGGGATCCTAGGGCCCCGGCGAGGGGGTACGTGTACCTGCATGAGTGGGTTGGGAGGCGGAGGCGAGGGAACAGCACGGACAGAGGCGCGGGACGTGTGCAGGCCGCGGACGAGTCGGCGGCGCCACGTCTCGGGCGCTTCTGGAAACATTGGGTCGTGACGCGTCGTTCCGGGGAGTAACGGATAGGGAGTGTTTGGAGCGAACGGGGAAGGCCCCCACGTGTGCCTCCGTTTCTTTTTTTTTTTAACAACAACAATCGACGAGTGCGTTTCTATTAATATAGCAGAAAAAATACAAGACTACGGCCCTGGCAGGCCATAGGCAGGAAACAGAAAAGAAAAAACAAACAACAAACTCGTCCGGTTGGATTGGGACATCAACACGGGTTACCGCTCGACTAAACACGTTGACGGTTGGATTGGGACATCAACACGGCCAACACACAACTCACAACGACATAAGGGACAACACAGCCGCGGCTTCCACCTACAACCGTGTGCCTCCGTTTCCTGCCCATGTTTCAGGCCCCCTTTGGAACAAAGGAAAATCATAGGAATTTTGAAGGATTTGAACCCTATAGAAAAATTTCCTATGTTCCCCTTTGGAACAAAGGATTGAATTCTATGAAATTCCTTTAGAATTCCTATGGGATTCATAGAACAATAGAATTTTAGAGGAAAACTAACATGAGGTTGGACCTCATAGAATTTTTCCTTTGTGTGTCTCTCTCTTATGCATGTTTCCTATGTTGCATCCAAAGACTACTTTCCTACACTTTAATTTCCTATAGGATTGTAAGTTTTATCCAACTCCAATCCTATATTTTCCTATTCCTAAATTTTGAAAATCCCGTGTTCCAAAGGAACTTTCACATGTTCGGTCATCAGGCTCTCGCAGATGCAGCGCGGGAACGCCGTCGTCGTGATGTCGCGGTTCGACATGGACTCCGTGCATCTCTCCTGTGTGCCGCCGTTCATGATCGCGCTCGCCAAGCTCGCGAGGGCCGGGAGATACGACCTGATCAGCTCGCTCAGGTTCATCGGCTCCGGCGCTCGGTGAGGACGTGATGGAGTCATGGTGGTCGTGGCCACGAACTTCCCAGAGACCGTGATTGCCCAGGTAATGCTAACCTCTATGGCTGTGTGGCCAGAAACTTTGATCGACGGGCATTTTTATATACTCCTAAAACATTCGATTATTTATAAGGAAAAAAGGGAAAGTATGTGTTTAAAAACAAAATATGAATTACCAAGTATTTTAAAATAAATAAAGTGATAAATGATAAGTGGGCCCCTCTATCCTTGTAATCTCAAACAATCATCGGGGTTATATTACTTTAATAATAAGTTAAGCAAACAAAAACGAATGATTCAGAGCATCAAGCATCCTCTTTCATGAATGCCTGGCTTACATGGAGCTTTCGATTTTTATGATATATCTACTTTTACTGTTTTTTATTCTAACACTAGCAAATATGACCGCGCAACATATAATATAGATAAAAAAATGGATCCTTATAATATATAATAAAGGTAGCAGCATGTATCGCGCGGGCATATTTGCTAGTTAAATTAAAACATGAGAGAAAAACAGAAATCTACGTGGATCAGGACCGGTTAAATCTCTCAAAATAATTCATGATTTATGTCCGTAGCAACGCACGAGCACATTTGCTAGTTTTTATAGCAATATAAATATTTTTATGCCAACAAACAAATATAAAATTTAGCAAACATATTAATATCAAATAAAATGTGTCTTAAAAATTACAAACACGTAAAAGGGCCTCTGGCCTAGTGGTTAGAAAACCTGAGTAGCACCTAACAGACTCAAGTTCGACTCCATGTGGAACGAATAATTGGGTTTGAAATAAAAAAATATAAAAATTAGGTAGGGGCTTCCCCTCCCAACTTCGGTAAAAAAAGTTACAAACACCTTAAAATAAATCAAGTCTAAAATATGTTTAATGTAGCTTACAGACCCACAATAGTCGACTTATTCTTGTCAGGACTGCGTTTTCTAATGGACATAAACTACTTTCTCCCCAAAAAATGGCCATGAATTACTACCAATCTCACGCGATACCACGAGAATTTTTGAACAATATTTTAAAGAAAAATTAAAAATAGAGAATACTAAAATGATTGAATAGCAGTATTCTTTTGTAAACAACATTATACATGATTTGTGTGAAATTTAAACATAGAAATACTAAGATAATTGCATGACGATATTTTTTTACAAACGACATTATACATAAAAACATATTCATTTTATTGAGAGAGAATGACTCTTAAATGATAAATCATCTATATATTTCTATTATGAGAATTTTGTAGGACACTCGTAAAGACTATAGATACTATTGGTCATATAAGGTCGGTGAAAGACATAAATACATGGTCCTAATTGACGGTGATGTGACATTTGATGTAATGGGTTCCTGTATGACATGGATAACTTGCATGTTGAGAGAAATAGTTAGTGTGTTCATTTTAATGAAAGATAATGGCTCTTAAATGATAGATCATCTATATATTTCTACCGTGGGAATTTTGTTGAAGGACCATGGATGTAGGTCATACAAGATCGGTGAAAGACATAAATACATGATCCTACTTGATGGTGATGTGGCATTTGATGTAATGGGTTCCTGTATGATGTGGATAACATACATGTTAAGAGAAATAGTTAGTGGGGTGCATCTATTCAATATAGGTTATATAGATACCTTATCTCATGCAATCATATTCTGTCTCTGGTTGGTTGTCGATCGGCTGAGAGGGGCAAGAGAAAATGAGGGAGGCAAGGAGGCAGCAATTAGGGCAATGCGAGATTGCAATGGAGAGAGGGGCAGAAAGGTGACAAATGGCAGGATGAGATGTACCAATCTTCAATGTGGTATCGATCACCGCTGATTCGTTGAACACTTGATTTTTGTTTGGTCTGTCAGCGGTCGTAGCCTGTGCACAGCGCGAGGAATAGGAAGAGGCGGCGGCGCTGCTCCAGAAAGCGAAACGGCGCAACAATTTGATGAATGAAACTCCAAAACATTGAGTATTAGTGGATTTTATGCAGAAATTTTACCTTTAATTTCGCCACTGGCAAATACAGTTGCCTTTCAGATCTAACAAGGGCAAACAAGAGCTTTCCAAGACATCAAACACGCAGCTCGAGGCTCTTCTGTTGTGTTTTCTTTCATTCATGTTAGTAGATACTGTAATATGATAGCATATGTACTTGCTAGGTTCAACTTGTCGATGGTTCCACGAAGCTCCAAAGATCATCTGGGCTTCACTATGTAATGATCGTTTTAATCAATGATATGCTACCTGTTACTTAAAAAAAAGGACAAATAACCCTAATTTCTGCTAGCTGCTTAGTCATACGAAGATAAGATAAAGAAAAAAGAAACAGAGATTACATTATATTATGTGTTATTTTGTTAGCGACGCTTGATTACCCGTGATTTTTCTGCTCTCAAAGGCGGGTCAAATTTTCGGAAATACCAATATACTACGTTTAAGGGAAGGCTGTTTCACTCAAGGTGAGACCGTAAAGAAATTTCTGTCAAAGTCCCCTGATTACCGTTTTTAACTTCCTGGAGCAGGCCTGGTCAATTTTAAGATGCCGATTTGTGTAACGGTGTATTCATGCGAAATAAGATTTATTTTCTGTGTTTTTGTGCTCCCAAATCCATACCCAGAGCCCAAACAGTAAAAATCGGGAGTCCTTGAATTATTATTTTGGACGTATTTCAAACAATTTAAAACACGAGGTTAAAACTAAAAATCTACAGGTAACTCTCACCCCTCACTGATCAACCTTCTTGTGTTGCCGAGCACGCCGTGCGGTAAAACACGACGCATCACGGCATCAGTAAAGGTCAGCACGGCGAGATCAGATCCCAAATGCCTCCACTAATCCCCATGGACTCGACTAAACAAAACCGAAACAGAAAGCAGGGGGCTCTTCGCAATTCCCACCACCACCATCGTCACCGCCCGCCCCCAGATCCGCCCGGCCGTCGTCGCCCTCCTCCTCCGCCCCCGCGGCGGTGAGATCCACCGCCGCCCCGCCCTGGATTCTGTCGAGAAGATCGTCGAGGACTTCGCCATGGACCTCGCCATCAACCCTTTCTCCTCCGGCACCCGCCTCCGGTGAGTCGTCCTCTCCCAGTCACACCGCGCCCCCTCTCTCGGATCCGTTCGTGGCATGATCCGGTCGCCGTGGCTCGTGGGCGTTGTTTCTGCCAGGGACATGATACGCTCGATACGCGCGTGCAAGACGGCAGCGGAGGAGCGCGCGGTGGTGCGGCGGGAGTGCGCCGCGATACGGGCCGCCATCAGCGAGGGCGACCAGGACTACCGGCACCGGAACATGGCCAAGCTCATGTTCATCCACATGCTCGGCTACCCCACCCACTTCGGCCAGATGGAGTGCCTCAAGCTCATCGCCGCCGCGGGCTTCCCCGAGAAGCGCATAGGCTACCTCGGACTCATGCTGCTGCTCGACGAGCGGCAGGAGGTCCTTATGCTCGTCACCAACTCCCTCAAGCAGTATCCGCCCCCGCCTACGCTTACCATTTGTGTTTGTTGATGCTGTTATGCGTTTTTTCTGATTTATATGCTGATACTAGAGCATTTGGTACTACTTAACGTGGGCAGAGATCTTAACCACTCGAACCAGTTCATTGTGGGGCTTGCCCTCTGCGCCCTTGGCAATATATGTTCTGCTGAAATGGCGCGTGATCTGGCACCTGAAGTGGAGAGGCTGTTGCAAAATAGGGATCCTAATACAAAGAAGAAGGTATTCATTTTGACGTAATAGTTTAACAACCCCCAAAGTGAATTGAGCATTTCAACAATATCCCCATTCCAGGAGTGTAGTCTAACTCTCCCTCTAGTTGTACATATGAAACAGTTAGCTATTAAGATGCTTCAAGAACCAGAATGGCATTTACCATTTCGCTATTTAGCTGATAACAGTATAACACTCCTGAATCTATTCTTAAGCTTAAAGCGATAGCGCTGGAAAATCATGCACATTTAGATAGTAGATACTAGTGTAAACAACTATTATTCTTTCTAGAGTATTCTTGCCATCATTGTTTCATAGCTTACACCCTGAGCATTTTCCCAGCTTGACATTTTCATCCTTCACCTTGTCGAGAAATCGTGTTGATTGTCTAGCTCTTGCTGTTTTGTAGGCTGCCTTATGCTCTATAAGGATTGTAAGAAAAGTACCAGACTTGGCAGAAAATTTCATGGGTGCTGCTGCGTCATTACTGAAGGAAAAACACCATGGGGTTTTGATATCTGTCGTTCAGCTTTGCACGGAACTCTGTAAAGCCAGCACGGAAGCATTGGAATACTTGAGGAAGGTACAGTGCATGGCGAGAGCTACAGTTTTTTTCCCTGGAGAATTATCTACACATGTGTCGCTTGTAGTCTCGAAGTTAGATAACAACAGACATTTATTTTCCATTACCCATTTGCGTTAACATATACTGTTTACCCTTTGCATGTTTTCCATATGAAGATGCCCGGGAAACTCAATCATCTTGTTTTCATTTACACCAGTGAAATAGACAGTGTTGAAAGAATTTCAAGTCATATCCTTAGTCTAAATTGATCCACCATTTTACTTTTGGAAAGCTGGCATGATCTTTTAGTTCATGAGGTGTGTCTGTTGTCTTTATGCACACTTAACTGTAAATAAGCTTTCTATGTATTTCACCTTTTACCATCAATTAAATGTAAGATGCTGTTGATTAGTCATTCCAAATCTTCTTCACTCTCTCTTTAATACAAATATACGCAGCTCTCCGGTGTGTTCGAGGAAAAAAATCTTCTTTACTTGCCTCAATAGATTGTACATTCTGAGGTGGCCCCAGACACTGATTTCGGTGAACACTATAGCATTTTGATCAATGCCATTTGATAGTTTTATGTTATCTGTCTTAAGAAGCATGCGAGCAATGGCAACACTAGAAGTATTAGAAAGGGATACAGTGCAATCATGGTCATTCTTTGTTGTCCAGTGGCGTGCCTGATCTGTTTGATGTGGGCTTTCCAACTATGGTGGCGCGCGAGCGCATATGTGTGTGTATGTTTGTTGTCAGAGTGTTTGTTTGTTTTTCTGTTCATGCATCCCTCTACAGCACACGACTCTTTTTAGGTATTCGAGGAGTGATGCAGTGCAACCCAAATTTTTTGTTTTTCATTAATCTTTACTGGATGCTGAAAGCACATTGGTAATTCCATTGTATCTTCTAGTTGGAAGATATTCGCAAAGAAATATTGGTCTGTAGAGAGTAGTAATGTCGTATAGAATTTCCAAATTTATCATATGACTTGATATATGGCGGGAGGTGTGAGTATACACATGCACCACCCAGGTGCAAATCCTCCTTGACTTGGAATTTAGGCGCTTGATTCTTCTTATTTGCTGTGGGACCTAGTTCCTCCTAGGTTAAATTTTCAACCAGACGACTTGATAGTCAATAACAACCTCTCTTGTTCTCACATCCATATGTTCCACATGGGATTGATAAATCTCATACCTAGACCTTGCTAATTTGGATCATTAATGTGCTGATAACAGAGTTCCACCATAGACATTGGTAATAATTGTGTGTCCATTCTTTTTGTGCGCAACCATTCCCTATGCTTTTTTTTTTCCTGTTCTCCCCCATAGATGAATTTTTTGACATTGTTGTTGGATGATACTATGAAGATCATTGTGAACTTGCATGTTCATTTGTGTATAAATGTTCTGACAAAGCCTTCCTGTTGCAGAATTGCCTAGAAGGTTTGGTCCGAATACTGAGGGATGTGTCCAACAGTTCATATGCTCCTGAATATGATGTTGCTGGCATTACAGATCCATTCTTACATATCCGAGTGCTTAAACTCATGCGAACACTGGGTCAAGGAGATGCTGATTGCAGTGAGTATATTAATGATATTCTTGCTCAGGTGATTTCTTCATCTTTCATATTATACTTGGAAATACCAGAACCATTTCTTTGAATAATTACCACAACTCATGTATTACAATATTGTACAACAATAACAATATCCACTCCTAGTGGGCTGAGTAATCTGTAGCTTGATAATTTTGAAGTGATGCTGTTTCATCAAGAACTTTGCTCAGTAAGTTACTTCTGTTGCATGTTAGATTCTGAAAACTGTGTCACATGAATGCTGACTAATTGTATTTGTGCACATTTTCCTTGTTATTTTCGAATTTGGCATCCCCTGTATCAGTTTATGGATATACTAAATATTTGGATTTCTCTTCCAGGTTGCAACGAAAACTGAGTCAAACAAGAATGCTGGAAATGCTATTTTATATGAATGTGTTGAGACCATAATGGGCATCGAAGCTACTAGTGGTTTACGAGTGTTGGCAATCAATATTTTGGGTAGATTTCTGTCCAACCGTGATAACAACATAAGGTAATTTCACTCATCCTTTCAGCCAGCTGATATGGTGAACTACATTTTTTTATATAAGCCAAAAGTGTGAAAATGATTTTTATTTATTTGTTATTTGATGGTAAGCTATTTAGTCTTGACTTGTTCCTGTAGAATATAGCACTGCTGTAAGGTTTTGCGATTACACTGCTATTCTTGAGACAACAAGGATAGACGGGACACATGACTTTGTTTTTCTTAATAGTAAATTGTTTTTCCATCTCTTATAATTAAAATTCTTACTGTGTATTCTGCATTTTCAGATATGTTGCCCTGAACATGCTTATGAAGGCCATTGCGGTAGACACACAAGCAGTGCAAAGGCACAGGGCAACAATTTTAGAGTGTGTCAAGGTAACCCAAGTACAATTTTCCAGGCTATTGTGATGTGTCTCCTTTTGCCCTTTCTTATACAAAGTAAAAGATGCTCATCATATACAACTTTCGGACAGTATTCAATTATGATATTTTGCTGAGATAAGGGTTTGTTCATTTCTGCATATCTTGAGAAGACAGTTCTGTCCCGCTTTGTATTCTTTCTAGTCTGTCCGTATGTTAACAAGAGAAAAAAAAACTATTTATCTGATCCATTAATGAGTAATTGTTATATTTTTATCCATAGAACTTAAAGTATCCTCAACACACTTTTTCTATTTACTGCCTTGTTTATGGATTTGTGCTATTGACCTGCTGCTTCCTACTGGACTCCCTAGCCTGATTTTGTACTTAAATATTTTCAATTGCATACGATCTGCCAGGATGCAGATGTCTCCATTCGTACAAGGGCACTGGAACTTGTTTACCTACTTATCAATGATACAAATGTAAAGCCTTTGACTAAGGAGCTTGTTGATTACCTTGAAGTGAGCGATCAAGATTTCAAGGAAGACCTCACGGCCAAGATATGCTCAATAGTTGAAAAGTAAGTTGTTAATTCTGGATCCAGCATTCTCCTTGTTGTGAATGACTTATGGTTTGTGCAGTTATGTTCTCTAGGTGCAATTGGTACGGGAAAAAACCGGCGTGCATTATCCTTATTGCTCGAATGGTCATGTTATTGAAATATAATAATCACCAAAAGATAGGGATGTTTGGCTGTGCAATACGTTATACGTGTTTCACTGACGTTAGATGATAATAATCAATAGCCAATAAGGACATTTGGTTGTGCAATATGTGTTTCACTGATGTTAGATGATAATAATCAACAAACAATAAGGACATTTGGCTGTGCAATATGTGTTCCATTTCCACGAGAACATCATACATTAACGAGTGAAGAATTGATTTGTGCTCATTAGTCATTAGAATAGTAGTCTTTCTTGTCATCCCCTCTTTTGATCTTGCCTAAAGTCTTTAAGCATGGTCCTTTCATGGATGCTATCACCTACCAGAATATATGAAAAATACATCATTTTCAGTACACTTTCTTTGCAGGTACGCTAGAAGACAAGCTATAGCATAAATATTTTAGTGTTCTTGCCACATACTACCTCCATCCTTTAATATATGACGTTGGTTAGCTCAAAAATAAGCTAAGCAACGTCATATAATAGAAACGGAGGTAGTAACTTGTAGCACTACATGTCTACATTCTCTTTGCTGCATTTCCATACTTTTATTTTTGACACTACATGTAGCTGCTACTCCTTTCCTCCCCTACCTTCTTCTTTTTGACTGCAGCTCATTTTTGTTATCTAATTATTTTTTATCCATATCTGTGCTTGATGAGGTATACGATTTTATTGCTTGTATCGGATAAATTTATGGAATATTTTGTTTACTTCTAGTTCATTTATGCGAAATTTAATGGTTTTGGCATTTTTTGTAGGTTTTCCCAGGACAAGCTATGGTACTTAGACCAGATGTTCAGAGTTTTATCTCTGGTACGTGGAGCAGTACAGTTATTACCTCTTTCTTGATCTCTTCTAATCTTTTTGCTTGATATTAATTCTACATTTATACAGTTTCATTTACCTAATTACTGGTGTCCTGGAAATACTCATGTTTTCTAGCCAAAGTTCTCAATCCAAAGCGTTAGGGAGTTGTGATTTATGTAGTGTTGGCGATGTCTATTATCAGATCCTTGTGTCTCCTAGACCTTCCAAATGCGATAACTCCACCTCTGAAAAGATTCAAGACTAACTTACAAAATCAGAATGCCAGTCGCTAAATAATTTATCATATTTAATCTTGCATGCACCTTTGTTACTTTATGATTCCCCTTCAGCCAATCAAATCTATGAGTATGTAAATGTATGAGCATGAATTTCTGCTGCACACTTGCACTGGTAAATTAAAAGGATCCAAATTGATGTTTTTTTACTCTCTTATATCCACAGGCTGGGAATTATGTAAAGGATGATGTATGGCATGCTCTTATAGTTCTAATGAGTAATGCATCTGAACTTCAAGGATATTCAGTAAGGTCATTATATAAGGCATTGCAAGCATGTGGTGAACAGGTATGGAGAAATAATTAGTGTTCTTTGTAATATATACTATTGGATTATGTATCTAATGTGCATAGATCTCTTCTATGTTGATATGTTTAGGAAAGTTTAGTTAGGGTGGCTGTTTGGTGTATCGGTGAATACGGAGAAATGCTGGTGAACAATATTAGTATGTTGGACATTGAGGAGCCGATCACGGTGAGTTGAAAATCCTTGGTAGCCATCTCTATTTGATATGCAGTTTCTACTGAGAAGACACTCCATTGTATCATTACATATTCTTGTTACTTTCTTCATGCAAATAATTTGTTAGTCTTCAAACTGCTTCAAATTCAGTGTATATATGAAGTTGATAACTCCAGGATAAAAGAAAAACCTTCTTACAATGTCCTGCCTTGTGACCCCCTTTTGATTACTTATGTTAGATGTAAAAGGAGAAGTGGCATGATCATTCGTTTACTCGCATGGCGGCATATATGGTTGATTGCAGAATCTTTCCTTTATGGAACTTCTAGCTTTAGCATCTTCCACTTGTTTCCCTTTCTCTTATCTATTTCATTTAGGAGCATTTTGCTCCTCCAATTTTCTAGTGTCAAACGGCATGACCAATTTCTGATCTTGTTCAGGTAACAGAATCTGATGCTGTGGATGCTGTAGAGATCGCTCTTAAACGCTACTCTGCCGACGTTACTACCAGGGCTATGTGTCTTGTTTCTCTTTTGAAGCTTTCCTCCCGGTTTCCACCAACCTCGGAGTAAGTTATTGTAATATTGTTGGACTGGACCTTGTTTCATAGTCGTTGTAAAATACTTTATACCTTAGTGGGACAACCTACCAAATGACTCGAGTACACAGTGTCTTTTTGTTTGAAGTAGCAGAGTTTTCCTGTCTTGATTCACATGGAGTTTGTTTAAAACCAGCTATGGATAAAAAAAATTCTTGTTTTAAACTAGCTACGGTTATTTTTTTTTCATATTCTGTTTGTCTTCCTGTATTTGTGAATGAACCATATGTGCTTACCATTCATTAAACGATAAACAGTAACAGATCAATAGTCCACAACTTTGTTTAGCAATTGGGGCCTGTAGGTCACATAACTTCTTGTGAACTGGTTTCATTGTGATCTTTGTCAGTAAGAACTCTATTATGGCGTAATAGTTTTCATTTTGTTTTGCATCTCTAGCTTTGTTAACATGCAAAGTCAGCTTCGTTTCAAGTCTATGTTTGTTCCCTTGTTTTGCATGCTCTGAACCAAGTTGACTTTTTTGTTTAGTAATACATTGTAAAGTTATTTTATGATTCCATTGATTGTTTTTTGTTTTACCAGGAGAGTAAAAGAAATAGTTGCGCAGAATAAAGGGAATACTGTGCTTGAATTGCAGCAAAGATCTATTGAATTCAGTTCCATTATACAAAGACATCAGTCAATAAAGTGAGTGGCAGATTTTGCCATTATTATTGAGGATACTTGTGAATTACCATATTTTTTGTTAAAATGAATGGTAATCTGGATAATGCTGGTTTATGTGCAGATCATCTTTGCTTGAACGGATGCCTGTACTGGATGAAGCTAATTATTTAGTAAAGAGAGCTGCTTCTACACAGGCCCCAGTTTCATCGGTAAAATCTGCTGCAGCGGTCACACCTGGAGGCCATCTTAAGGTTCCAAATGGTGTAGCAAAGCCACCACCAGCTCCTTTGGCAGATTTGCTTGATTTGAGTTCTGATGATGTCCCAGTGACTACTTCGGCTCCAACTACAGCGCCTAATGATTTTCTACAGGACCTTTTGGGCATTGGCTTGACTGATTCATCCCCTGCAGGTCTTACTCTTGACTATTTAGTATTTACCTTTCATAAGGATTTTCTTCTGTTTCTTCTTAGTTTGCACGAGCAAAGCAAGTTATGCTTTTATCGCATGTTTATTATCTTTGGGCACATAGTCCACAGTTGGTTTTAATTATGCCAGCATGCTTTGCTGTCTATAAATGAGGTTATCTTGTTGAGTGCATCTTGTTTTGGACTGTTTAATATCATGGGCTTCATGGAAATTCCAAGCAGCTTAAGCTCCTCCTAAACATGCTCTTATATTGATCCGTTATTATGCTATTTGTGGTGACATCGTTAGTTCAAGTGTTGCTTATGAGTTTGTTCTGGTTTATGTCTAGGCGGAGCTCCATCTACAAGCACAGATATTCTAATGGATCTTCTATCTATTGGTTCAACTCCTGTACAAAATGGCCCACCAACATTCATCCCTCCTGGCATAGGTAAAACAATGTGATGATAACATTGACAATTTGTTTTTGAGTTTTTGTCATTAATGCTGATTTATATAACACCTTGCAGCAGAAACCAAACCTGTCCCTGTTACACCTCAGGTTGTGGATCTTCTTGATGGTTTGTCCTCAAGCACATCTCCTGGTTAGCTCTTGTTACTTGATTATCCAATACTCCCATATCAAACTCAAGGAGACTTAAAAGGGTGACTTTTGCATTTTCCTACTGATTATCTCATTATGTAACATTCTTGATAATGACAAAAAAGTAATGTTGCTCATTTTGTCTGCCTGCCAGATGAGAATTCAGCTTACCCCACGATCACAGCATTCCAGAGTGCAACCTTGAGGATCACATTCAGCTTCAAAAAGGAGCCTGGGAAACCTCAGGAGACTACAATTAGTGCTACCTTCACAAATTTAGCAACTACCACATTCACGGATTTCGTCTTTCAGGCAGCTGTGCCAAAGGTAGTATTCTCCTCTGACACTTGTTCTCATTCCAGACAACAGACACCTTAATGAATAGTCAGACTTAAAATCAAATGATGCAAATCTTGTAATCACTCAACTGAGTGTTATTGGATCAAAAGCTATCTGTGATCCTGCTAAGTTATAGACCTTCTGTAGCCAAGCATTGCTATCATGGTTAATATTGTATTCAGTTAGTAAAATTGTCTGTAGAAATTGTTAACAGATAAATATTGTTCATAACTGACATTCGAAAGCAGTCTCCTTACTCTAGATATGCAGCTCACTTTTCCTGTCCAATCCGTGCTACAGTTCATCCAGTTGCGTTTGGACCCAGCTAGCAGCAGCACTCTTCCTGCCAGTGGAAATGGGTCAGTTACACAAAGCCTCAGTGTCACTAACAACCAGCATGGACAGGTATGTCAACCTTTTCTTCTACTTTTCTTTGACTTACCAATGTCATACTTGAAAGATCCTATGTAACTGGTAACTCAGTTTCACATGCCCTTGTGAAAATTATAATTAAGAACTAGTTTCAAAGTTTATCTGATGGAAGAATGCATGTCTTTGCATGCAAGCTCAAAGCTATATTTCTGTTCTTCAAGTAGAACAAGAATGCATGTCTTTCCATTCTGATAATCTGATTCTGGATTGTTTGCTTCATAGAAACCACTTGCGATGCGTATCCGGATGTCTTACAAAGTTAATGGTGAGGACAGGCTAGAACAAGGGCAAATCAGCAACTTTCCTGCTGGGTTGTAGTGGCACCACATGTCTATAGTGTTGCGGTTGCTCTTTCAGCGTGGTGCAGGCAAAGCGTTTCTTTTCTTAACCATTTTTCTCACTTCTGCTTGCCTAGTACTCTAGCTGCAGGCAAAGCCTTTCTTTTCTTCTTAACCATTTTTCTCACTTCTGCTTGCCTGTTAGTGAGTTGTGTACACTGCTAGTTGGTTTTGGCCATTCATTCTTGCTTTATATATAGTGTACAGTAGATGGCAGCAATTAATGATGTATCCTCAGTTTTGCCGAAATGTATTCATATGTTGGTGTATATTACTTGAGGGTAACCAAAATTTTCACCGTATCCCCTCATATCAAGCAGCAGCAAAGGAATATGTTGTATCATGATTTCTCCCAATGTAATTATTTATTTTTCTAATTCAGCTCATCCGGGCTTATTATTAAGATCTTGATTACCTCTTTTCGAGCCATTCAAGGCCTCTAAGGGTGATTCTTTTTTTTCACCTTTGCACAGATTTGACTTAGGATTTGAACATGTTGCTTATTCAGAAGCATGTACCTAATCCTCCACCCCCATAAGTTTGTTCTGATTCGATGCAGGGAAAGCATGATCTGTGTGCACTCGAGATATTCTCGGTGCATTGTCAGACATTTGCGCTGCCCAGGATCCTCATAGTCAATATCAGACTGATTGCACAAGCGCAGTGTGATAACATCATCACAACTGTGGAGCAATACTTGTTTCCACTGCTCCAGACGTCAGTAGTAACTGCACTCGGAAGCCTTTACTCTCGTTTGTCACGTTGCATATGTTTGTTTAGGCATGATCGCATGCCAGAGTTTGGTTGGTCCATTTTCAATCCGATTTACCCCTCTACTTTTGAGCCCACCGTTTAAAATCTCTTTTAACCACATCAGCTTCTCCATTAAGTTCCTGACTAATCTCCTCCTATCCACACTCTTCTATGCGGAGTATCTATTAAATGTTGTTTGTGACTGGCAATTAGCATGGCAAACCTAGCCCCACCCACAGCCCAAATCTGTCAAAACCGACGCCACCACCAACTCCTCTCACCTCATGACACGATCACACACGCGATTAGTCAATCTCCATCACCCTAGTCGAGCAGTGCTAAATGCTAGTAATCACACAGCCTCGCAACGAGCACATTGAATGAATACTGTGATAGCAAGGCATCTTTGCCATCACATTGAAGGGTTAGCAGTACTTGCTGTCCGTTTAATAGTGGATACGGACACATAACCGCACACGCTTAGGACCAGCGCCTCACATGCCGCTGCAGTCAAGAGCGGGGGGCTAGTCGGCTAGTAGACGATAAACACAAGCCGTCTCTGTCTTTCACGGCGATTCAGATTTCAGAACGCTCCCGTCCAAGGAACGAGCAGGGATGTGTCTGGTTAAGTTAAGTATGGTTATTTTTTTGGGCTTGCAGCCGTTTTTCTAATCATACTGTTGCAGCTTTATTGGGTGTGCAGTGTAGTGTACTGCTGGTGTAGATCGGTTGCAGAATCTGTGCGCAATTTGGCAGATGCATCCGCCGCACCTGTCACGGAAGCTAAACCAGCAATGAAACCTCTCATGTAAACGTCACATTTCTTTTTTTTAAGTAAAAAACGTCACATTTCTCACAATCCAGTGAACTTTCAATCCTACCCGGCTGCTTTGATTAGTCATTACCATGACCTATTTTTTTTGGCTCTGAGGAATTGGAGTGGTTGATCTAGAATGAGTCATGCACTGTGATTTCCTCACTGATTTCTATGGGTGCAAATGCACGGTCCCGTGTGCTTTACAAGTCTTGGTGATGGCTTGAAGATTGAGCAAGAGTACTATACTGTACAAGCACTTGCTTGCTAAGACAAGAATCTACCATTAAAACTAATACTACTTCCCAGCAGTGTCCTCGCAATAAATAAATAAAAGTGTGACCTAGAAGCCAAATTAATTAATGATCACGGAATGGTACCTCAAGTTTGCGAGCGAAATTTGTCTCTGCACTAACCTTGCTGTAAAACTCACCATTTTCCTCTTTTTTTCACAAGTATCTCACTGAAATGCGAGTATGTAATTTCGCGAAAAGAAAATAAAAGAAAAGGGAAAGGAAAAAAAAGGAAATGTGAGCAAAGAGGCTGGGCGAAAGGCAAATGAACAAAGTATAATCCGCGCGCACAAACGCAAAGTTCATCATGCACCTAGAAAGCTAAGATCACCGCCGCCATACGCGAATGTGATTTTGTAAGCGAAACGAATGGCTATGAACAGATTTCAGCGGTTAAAAGGGCGAGCCAAATCAGCTCAAGAAAGTCTGGAGCACGCACCACCACACACGTTTTCTCCGTGTCACGAATCCCCGGGGCTCCGCCTCTGCCACGGCAACCGGCCGTTCATCGCCGGCGAGTCGTCGGACGCGAGCACGGGCAGCTTCCCCTTGCCGTTCCGCGGCCACTGCCAAATCTTGGACACCGAGAAGCTGTCTCCTTTGCTGCCGGCGCCGATCCTCTTCCCCTCCGTGCCCGCAGCACCGGCGCCGGCCTCCGTGCCGGCGGGGTTGGCGCCGACGCCGACGCCGACGCCTCTGGGCCTCGCCCCGGCCCTGCCATGGCCGTCGCCGTTCCTCCTGTGGACGGACACCTGCAGGCTCGCCTCGGCGAGGACGTACTGGTAGGAGCCGCCTGCGCAAGCACCTGACCAAGATATGCAGCAGCCCGGACACGAGCAGCACCACGGCCACTATCACCAGGACGAACACCACCGCGGGGCCAATCCTCGAGCCATGGCCGCCAGAGGATGCTCCGCCGCCGCCGTCGTCCTGCTTCTCGACTTCCCCGGCGACGGCGAGGACGGTGGCCAATCCTAACAGCAGCATCTCCTCCTCTTCCTCGTTGCCCAGTCTGCCCCGGGCAACGCGCTGCTCATTTCGTGCACTAAACCCCAACGCCTTTTGAGCTGAGCTGAGCCGGAGCAGCTAGTAGTGGTAGCTTCTCGGTTGCTGGCAACTTGCAGCAGGTGCAAGGGGCCAAGCCATTAGGCGATGAAGGAAAGGCCAAGGCCAAAATGCTTGTGGAGTGTGACAAGCCCATGCTTATATGCGAATGGGGGGAACAGGAGAACACAGTCACGCAAGTAACCAAACCAACACCAACAAAAGGAGCAGAGCATACGTGTCTTTCTTTTGCGACCTGCAAAGGTAAAGTACCGAAGTCCACTAATCCCGTTCTTGTCTATTGACATTTTGCATTACACCTAACCATAAGCTTTAAAGACCACTTGTACACATTTTTCTCTATTTTCCTCAACCAACCCTCTAGCTTATATCTGCTAATAAACATATATCTCGATCAAGTAGTGTGTAGTGATTTAGAGACAAATATACCAGCCATGTAACTTTCACATAAAAAAACTTGAAATTATCGTTTATCCAACATAAAGTGACAGATAACGAAGGAACAAAGATTTGGTCCCTGAACCTTTCTACAAGGTTGGTACTGTGTTCCTTTCTTCTGGCCTTTGTTCTTCCAGCTTTGGAATACTACACGGGGGCTGACCCGGCCATGAGGCTGCGGTTAGAAGGCCATTTTCTCGCGCAAAAGGCGCATGGTGCAAGGAACCCGGCTGGCCGATTGGGATGGCTTGAGGTCTTGTTCTTTCCTCTCACACGGCCCCTCGTCTGCGTGTGTGTGATGCAAAGAAAAAGGGCCAAAAAGGCAAGAAATGCCCGGGGCAGGGAACGAGCGAAAAGTGGAAAAATGATGGTGGCCGGGCCGCTGGCGATGGCGATATCTGTGGAGCGTCGCTTGTGCCGGTGGAGGGTGGATATATGGCAGCGGCGCTCGTTTTCGGTGGAATTCGCGAAGATTTCTGGTGTTGGATGAGATCAGGGCTTGCGTTTTATCCATCGGAAATTCAGACCTGTGGGTGATGGCGGTGGAGTGGTTGCTGGGGTTTGGGCTCCTGGCTCAGCCTCTCGTCTGTCTCCAACTGTGATGTGCATCAGTCAGTCAGTGCGCCCGCACACGTGTGGGTGAGGGTTTTTTTTTAAATAAAGGCAGGAGCACTGCCGATTCATTTAAGAAGAAGAAGCAATTGTACATCGCGGGCCGAAGCGAACGCCACCACACACAAACAACGCACGCGTACAACACACACAACAAGACACTACACCACTGCAATCCGGGAGAAAGCCACAAAAAGCCACCGCAACCTGCGCCGTCGTCAACAACGCTGTGTCACGCCCGAAGCCGTAACCCGCTGCAAGCACAAGTGGCCGCGAACTCCTCCACCATGGGCTATCACTATCAAGCCACACACACTCGGTCGTCGATCCCCCTGCTCCAACATAGCTTCGACACAACACTCATTGCAGCACCAATGAAAACCACCGATCCTGACCACTCTGCGTGGGGGCCTCGCCTCATCCTACGCCTCACACTCCTCTGTCAAGGACTCGGATACTTGAACCTCCTCCGAGAGCCACACCTCCACCCAATCGTCACCGAGATCACCACTGCACCGAGCGCGCCAACCCTAGGCTACACCCCCATGGACCCTCTGTATCTCCCTGCCAACACGGACCATGCGCACCACCACAGCCGCAACGCACGGGCAACACCACCAACCGACCACCGCCACTGCCACTAGCCGAGATGGGTCTCCAGATGCGGCGCCTCCAAGAAGGGAACGACGCCATTGACGGCGTCGTCGCACGTCCACAGAGGACTGGGCTTTCACCCTGGGATATCAGCTCAAGAAAGTCTGGAGCACGCACCACCACACACGTTTTCTCCGTGTCACGAATCCCCGGGGCTCCGCCTCTGCCACGGCAACCGGACGTTCATCGCCGGCGAGTCGTCGGACGCGAGCACGGGCAGCTTCCCCTTGCCGTTTCGCGGCCACTGCCAAATCTTGGACACCGAGAAGCTGTCTCCTTTGCTGCCGGCGCCGATCCTCTTCCCCTCCGTGCCCGCGGGACCGGCGCCGGCCTCCGTGCCGGCGGGGTTGGCGCCGACGCCGACGCCTCTGGGCCTGGCCCCGGCCCTGCCATGGCCGTCGCCGTTCCTCCTGTGGACGGACACCTGCAGGCTCGCCTCGGCGAGGACGTACTGGTAGGAGCCCATGGAGTAGCACCGCCTGGCGTCGAGGCTGCTGCTGCTGCTCGTCTCGCCGTCCTCCCTCGTCACAATGCCGGCGCCGTCGTGGACGGGCCCCGGCGCCGCCCTGGACAGGTTCTTGAACTTGCCGAGGCGCACCGGGAGCACGGCGGCGTCCTCGTGCTTCCACCCTTCCTCCTCGTCGAACGCGCCGAACAGCGCGGCGGCGGCGTCGGCGCCGAGCGCGCACCGGCACAGCGGGCACGTGGAGTTGGAGAGCAGCCAGGTGTCGATGCAGTCGATGTGGAACGCGTGCCCGCACAGCGGCAGCAGCCGGAGCCGGTCGTCGCCGGCGAACTCGCACAGGCAGACCGCGCAGTCGAACGGCTCCTTGATGTCGGCCAAATGAGACTCATGATCCAGTGACTTGATCACTACATCATCAATATATATTTCCACAATCTTGCCGATCAACTCATGAAAAATATAATTCATAGCCCTTTGATAAGTTGCACCGGCATTTTTCAATCCAAAGGTCATGACAACCCACTCAAACAACCCTATGTGTCCAGGACATCTGAAAGCTGTCTTTACTATATCTTCCAATGCCATATAAATCTGATTGTATCCTGCGTTACCGTCCATGAAACTGAGCACTTTGTATCCAGCAGCAGCATCAACCAATGAATCAGCAATAGGCATTGGATATCCATCCATGGGTGTAGCCTTGTTTAGGTCTCTAAAATCTATGCAAACCCTCATTTTTCCATTTTTCTTATAGACAGGAACGATATTAGAGATCCAATCCGCGTATTTACATGGCCGAATGAAATTTGCATCTAGTAATCTTTCAATCTCTTTTTTCACATCGGCCAACACTTCTTCCTTGTAGATTTTTCGGGGTGGTTGCTTGTAAGGCCTGTAACCAGGTTTGATCGGCAACCGATGTTCAACAATGGAACGGTCTAGACCGGGCATCTCCGAATAATCCCAAGCAAAGCAGTCCTTGTATTCCTTTAACAATGTTACCAACTTTTCTTTGAAAACCGAATCCAAGTTAGCACTGATAAATGTCGGCCTTGGCTTGTCACCATCTCCAATGTCCACTTCTTCTAATTTATCGGCAGACACAAATCCACGTCCTAATTTTCCATCAGTTCCATCAATTGGATTTTCCATCAAAAATTACTATGAGAGCCGACTGCTTCGATCGGCTGTTGATCACTGCTGGCTGGTGCCACAGGACCTTCTCCCCAGTCTTTGCCTGAGAAACAATCTATGCCTTGATATTCCCAGAAAGCTGGTTCCATATTTGCTACGCTTATTGAGTCATCTGCTTGGACAATCTCCACGACAGCATCTTGTAACAGCACTCCATCCAGGGATTTATAATACAAATTATCATCAAGAAGAACAAACTTTAAAGCTTTATACCTGAGCTTTCTAGAAACCTTTCGGGACGGATTCTCCAGATAATCGGCAATCTCTTTTCTCCAATCATCTTCTGCCAGGTTACTCCCGAATGCATATACATCATTAGCAAAAACTTCTCGAAGCTCTTTATAACCTGATGCACTTTGGGCCAATCTATTTGCCTCTCCATTATCCCCTCTAGGAATGTGCTGTCTCTTATACACATCTAGATGTGTATGAGCGAACTCTCCCTACGGCGTAGACTACCCCGGCTTCACCGGGCGATTCACAAATGGCTACAATATTGCTGATTTAATCGGTATATACTTAAATTGTTATATATATATATATATATGTCGGTATTCTTTGCACATGCAAATAACATTCCAGTTCCATGGTTTTTAGAAAATAGCGACTTCAACCGTTGTTTTTTATTTTGTATATAATAACTATAATTAATAAAATGAACCAGAGCACTTTTATCCTGGTAATTCACCAATATATATATATATATCTTGCCAGCCAATTTCTGAAATGTTTCTTTTCTGCTACTGCAAGATCGGTGAATCGAGGGTCAACTGAGTTGGACATACCAAGGGCGTAACAACAAGATATCGAGGGACGAGTATGTTATCACAGAAGTTGGCCCCTATGGAGAGCGTACTGCACCTGAAAATGCATCGACTCCTTAAAATATATTAACACATGTGGCATTATTGTTAGTGATCATGGGCCGGCCATTCCGTTTGAAAGGTTGCGTGATAAAAAAAATAAAACATGATGAAAAAGTTGTCCCTTATTAGTACGTGGATGATCAAGGATTCTCTGTGGCCTGATGTAAAACTTGCATGAGTAGTCTTGGTTCAATTTATAGTTGTAAGGTGGATTATGACCCCGGGAACGAAGGTGTGTATGCTTATGCAGATTTAGAGAACAGGCCGCGGGTGCTACGTGCTTCCACCCAAATGGAATATCATACTTTAAATGCTGTAGATGTAGAAGATTGGGAACTGTGTATCGTTGGAATATCCATTTTTTTTTGCATTTGATTCAAGCGAGATGCTCCAAATGTAGCGTTATAATAAAATAATAGCTTTCGTCAAGAATCTTCTAAGAGTATCTTCAAAAGATTAGCTAAAAAGACTAATCAAATTTACCGATTTAGCTACTCTCAAAAATAGATTTGACTAACAAATAGTAATCTAACAGATTCTGTAAAGATAGCTAGTAAGGTAGACTAGCTAAAAATAGCTAGCGAGTGAGGTGGGATAGAGATCTACTAAATTTGGAGGGCCATTTAGAGAGTCTGTTGGAAACGTTTTTTCTCTAACAATAGCTAAATTTAACTTTAGAAAATGATTTAAGTAGTATCTTGGAGATCCTCTAGGTGTTCATATGTTAGGCTGATCAGGTGTCAAACGAGTTTGGAGGAAGATTTGAGTTACCAACGATGGCATTGGTGGCCATGAAACAGTACAAAGACATAGGTCGTATCGACAAATTATGAATTTATGATGATAATGATATATGCGATAGCAATAAAGGGTGCACATGAAAAGAAACAAGTTGTTAATTGATTAATTGATGTTCGAGGAAGAAAATAGAAAGAGATCATGCAATCCCCCGCAGGTGATATGTTGAGAAGATAGAGTATGATCAAACGTATTTAACACTGGTTAGTATAGTTCATTTAAATTTGTCTTATTTTTAGCTTTCTGGCTTCACTCAAATACAAGCCATAGTCATGAATAATAATCCAAATGAAATACAAGAAAATATTGAATCTTTATTTCTTTCGCTCGCAGAATAATTTATTTGGCAAGTCAAAATCCAACTGATTTTCTAGAAGCATTTTGCACTTCTACACCAGCATCACCTTTTTAAGGATACCATCATCTACTCTTCCATGATCATATTTATAAGAAAAGCCCTTGAGACCTCTACCGGCAAAATTATCCAGATCGAACGGCCGATAATCGCGTTCAGTGATCAGATGGCCACAAAAAATATTTAATTTTGCCGGACCGAAAAACCAAAGGGCTCGATTGATTGAGAGGCACTTCCCCCTCCCGTCCCCTACCAAATCCCCGGCACCGCGGCTTGCCGCCGGGCCTCCGCCGCCGCCCTCGCCGCGGATCACGTGCGCGGCGGCTTGCTCCGCTTCGGCGCGGAGAAGTCAGGAGGAGGAGGCGCAGGGGCGGGGGAAGGCTGTCGCTGGATCTAGTGGCGGCGGCCGTGCCGTGACATTGGCCATGAGCTCGAGAAACCTCGTCCGAACTCCGGTGAGTGCGCCCCTGCCGTTCTCGTCTGCGTATAGTGTTTTGCTTGTTTGGTTTGGTTTGTCGTCGCTGTCGATTCGATCTGGCTGCTGTGTGAAAGCGCGAGGGGAAAGGTTGTCCCTTTCGAAAGAGATGAGTGAGGAGTGGTAGGAAACGGTTCAATTTTACTCTGTGAATAGTCGATGAGGATAAAGCTTCTAGCTTGGGGTTTGCTGCTTGGTCACTGTTGTGCCATTACAAACTAGTGTCCTCGTGATGCCAAAATGGGGAAGCTAGGGCCTAGGGGGGATTTGAGATCTTGTGCAGCAATTCTGATATATCCGTTGTAATGTAAAGCTATCCCACTCCCCAGACATCTGATCAATAATCAATGCATGGTCTACCTTATAGGTTCTATCACATGAATGCTGGCTTAGTTGTTTGCTTTAATTAATCCATAAAAAGTGTAAAAGATAAAAATAAAAATTCTGCTTTGAAAACAGTCTGTTACTTAACATCCACTTTTTGCCCATCCCCTTGACATTCTTGTGACCTTAGCTATTATTGTCAAAGTATGGATGTATCTTTGTTCCTTTGATATGTCTTATAATGCAATGGTTATGTCAGGTTTCCTGTAGTGCTGCTCTTAATGGTTGCTTCACCTCCAATACATCCTGTTCAAGAAACTACTATCAGCATTCTCGTACCACTACTTTGCAAAGTTTGAAAGTAGGCCATACACTTTTGCCTCGCAAATTAAGGAAATCAACTCAACGGAACACTTCATTTTTCACCCAGAGGAAGTTTGTATCACACTGTACATCAGACCTTAGTACCTCATGCAGAGAAGAAGTACCCAACTATTTAGCAGTCAATCTGTTGCAAGACCAATCAAATGCAAGCCAGGGAACTGTTCGTAAAGTGCTTGTGATCTTGAATCCTAATTCTGGATTTCGAAGCACTCGGGATGTTTTCTACAAGAAAGTTCAATCGAAATTAAAGGTAATATGATTCCAACTCTTCCGTCAAAATCCTTTCCATTTGTCATTTACACTTATTTATGGTGTATTCATATCTTTCTTTCTAATTCAGTGACATGAATATCATCACAAATTTAGTTTGTAAAATACATATTCCCTCCGTCCCAAATTGCAATACGTTTTGTCTTTTCTAGATACATAGTTTTTACCACATATCTAGACGTAGTGTATAACTAGATGCATAGCAAACAGTATGTATCTAGAAAACCCAAAACACATTGTAATTTGGGACGGAGGGAGTAGTATACACTATGCACAATACCATGAAAAAATAGATTCTATATGTGTTAGACGAAGATCACAAATACGCTGCTTTAGTACCTTTACCTGTAATTTATATATTTTTGCATTTGAATTTTGATCTGGTGCAGCTTTCAGGCTTCATGATGGAAGTCGTCGAAACAGCATATGCTGGTCATGCAAAGGTTCTTGCTTCTACTGTTGAACTGAACAAATTCCCTGATGGTACTATCAATTTTGTATCCTTATTTTATTTGCATCATGTGCTATTATATTTCACTATTCAATATGTTGTCTTCTCTCTTGTTTACAGGTATTATATGTGTTGGTGGAGATGGAATTGTAAATGAGGTTGGCTCTGTTCCTATGTTTCTTTCTTTATAGAAACTGCACTGGGATACCATTTTACTTTATTGCACATGGCGTCGGGACGATGCAACTCCACCTTCCGTCAGGATTTATCATGGAATTGAATAATTGTTATTTTGTTCCTAGTTTGAGTCGAAACATTGTATCTCCCTCATGTTTGATGAAGGATGGTTATACATTCGCGAGTAAAGACAATGGTTGTGTGATCTCAAAGAATGGCATGTTTGTGGCTCTTGCATCCATTGTGAATGGGTTGTTCATTTTAAATCTTGATGATTCACCTATATGTAATATAATTGCTAAAATTAGTCTCTGATCGGTTTGTGATCTCCACTATGATGGTAGTGTAACGAATTACTCCTACCGGTCGGAATTCCGCCACCGGAGTTAAGTGATACACGTAAACCCAGGCATGGTGAAATATAGATCAATGTGATTGGTCGGATCGAATTTAGGTATATTGACGGTAGCGATAACGGCGGACGGTCCGGGCAAGAACGGCGGACGGTCCGCGAGAGAACAGCGGACGGTCCGTAAATTCGGTCAAGAATCTTACAGAGACGTTATCTAGCGTTCCAGAGGGTCGGACGGTCCGCCAAAACAGGTCGGACAGTCCGCAAGGAAGCGGTGGACGGTCCGCAGGGAACGTCGGACAGTCCGGCGAAATTAAAATTTTGAAAACGATCCCTCAGAAATGTTTAAGTTTTGAATGTCCTCCCAACTAAATCTTGCACCATCACATGTCTTGTACAATTAGTGGTGGGTCTATGAAATTAGGGTGCCACTAGTTTTCCTTGACTAGATGGGTTTGTATCGGATACTTACTCGCATAAAGGGTTGGTTAACTTAAACAAGGTCATCTTAACGGTTAAGGACCTTGGGACATAAAGGTTGGACGCCGAGACATAGAGATGTCAACCAACAACAGGAGTCATATGTGATATGATTAGCGAAAGTTGCTTACCGATCTACCATGTCTTCTAGCGGTGATGCTAAAGCTCACTAGTCGACTTGTTAGTTGTGGATCCTGAATCACTAAGTATCAATGGAGGGATATTGATTTTAGTGGGAGTAAATTCCGTTAAATTGTTTAATGTATTTTGCTCTGTCATAGATATATTGTCTTAGTATTTTTGCATTATTTTCTGTTGTAGATCAATGGCACCTAGCACACCGTTTTCTTTGCGTTCGATCCTTGAGAAGGATAAGTTGAATGGAACAAATTATGCGGATTGGATCCGAAACCTTAGAATTGTTCTCAGGGCTGAGAAAAAGGAAGATGTTCTAGACATCCCATTACCAGTTGAGCCTGATGATAACGCAACCCTTGCTGAGAAAAATGCTTACAAGAAGGCATGTGATGTCAATCTTGAAGTGAGCTGCCTTATGCTTGCTTGCATGGAACCCGAGCTGCAGATGCAGTTTGAGACAAACCATGAGGCGCACGATATGATCGAGGCGCTTAAGGACATGTTCCAAACTCAGGCCAGGACTGAAAGGTTCAATGTCTCAAAGGCCTTTGTGGAAACCAAGCTAGCAGAAGGCGCAGCTGTAGGGCCACATGTGATCAAGATGGTTGGTTACTCACAGAGGTTGGAGAAGCTAGGCTTCCCACTTGGCCCAGAGTTAGCCACTGATTTTATTCTAGCATCACTTCCGCCTAGCTTTGGGAACTTCATTTCGAACTACCATATGCATGGGGCGGAGAAGGGATTGAATGAGTTGTGTGGCATGCTCAAGACAGCAGAGGCTGACATCAAGAAAAGCGCTAGCAGCAGCCATGTGATGGCCATCCAAAACAGGCCTAACTTCAAGAAGAAGGGCAAATCTTGGAAGAAAAGGAAGGGCAAGGCTAAAGATATGATCTCTCAGCCAAGCTCAACGCACCAGACTGAGTCTGGATCAGCTGCAGAAAAGGAGGAGTGCTTTTATTGTAAGGAACTTGGTCACTGGAAAAGGAATTGCAAGAAGTACCTGGCTTCTCTGAAGAAAGGCGGTAGTAAGAGTACTTCCGCATCAGGTACACTTGACATTAATATTACAGGCTTCCGCTGCAACTGCGCGTCAAGTGGTAACAATCTGTGATCTATAACTGCTGCTGTTCCTAATTTTGGGTGAACGAGTTTTGTGTGAGCTAGCGTAGCCTCCATCGTTACCCAACATCCTCGTGTTGCAAGGACATGGTAGCCCTCAATGATGCCCTCACCAGGGAAAGTGACGCCACATGGGCGCCACCACCATTGCCATGACAGTGGAGGCTTACGCCCGGAACACCATTCCTGCAGCACACTCTCGACCAATGGCAGAAGGCCGCACCCCACCGCAACCACAACACCTCAACCGGGAGAAGCCCGGCACAGCCCCAGACGCCACCATGGCGCCATCAGCAAGCACCTGTCAGCCCCCGACCCCACCACCGAGGCACTGCCGGACCACCCCCAGATCCGGCCGGGGCGGCACCAGATCTGAAGGCCTGGACCTCCGCCGCCGCCATGGTCGCCGGCGAGAGGAGCTCCGGGAGCCTGGACGGCCGCGCCCGTCCAAAGACGCCAGAGGAAGGGGAGGAGGAGCCGGCCGCCGCCTTCACCGCGGCCGCGCGTGGAGCCGGCGGACCGCTCGGACGGCGGCGCGGCTGGAGGGGGTGGGGAGTAGGGCGTGCGGCGGCTAGGGTTACGAAGCACGTGTGGGTGAGGTCCAAGTCAGGATTCAGGAGATCCCCCGGCTACTTGGTTGGCAAATCAGCATCGGAATTTGGGACCAAACTAACTCTGAAGAAACCGTGCGATTATACACCTCTGTAAACATCTGAACATTTTCCTTTTGTAGTATATAGTATCACGCCGTAGACGGTAGATCCTGCAATTACATGGACTATGGACCAAGGCAACTCCCAAATTCACTATGCAAAAAGAAGATACTCCATCACATCAAAATGTCATAACATGCATGGAGTAATAAATGTAGATGAAATCAAAAAATAATTATACAGTTTTATTGTATTCGGCGAGACGAATATTTTGAGCGTAATTAATCATCTTTTGGACAAATTTTCGCACATACAAACGAAATACTATGGTGGCGCAATAATTACCACGTGACATCATATTCCCAAATTTACCCTCCCAAATTCGGTATCTAAATAAGGCCTAAATGTTACCGCAAGATCATGTACAGTAGTTGTCGCGTATCATACTGTTGATCTAAGGCTACATCACTAATATCTGCGGTCACCATGAGGTACACACCAAAAAGTTACTCCCAAATTCACTATGCAAAAAGAAGATTCCCCATCACATCAAAATGTCATAACATGCATGGAGTACTAAATGTAGATTAAATCAAAAACTAATTGCACGGTTTTGTTGTACTCTGCGAGACGAACATTTTGAGCCTAATTAATCAATTTTTGAACAATTTTTTTGCACATACAAACGAAATGCTATAGTGACGCAATGATTACGAAGAGACATCAAAGTCACAAATTTGCACCCCCAAATTTGGGAACTAAACACGGCCTTCAACCTCTTGGGTTGAATTGAAGAGACAGACAAGTGGGACTGTGGGAGTATATTCTCCTACTACGGATTACCCAACCGCTCTTACAAAACGCTGCAGATTCCTGCTCCTACCTACTCTAACTATAATCAAGAATTCAATTATATATAGAAACACCAAGCATCCCACAGCAACCAGCAGAAATCCAAATCCAGCGTGCAGGGCTTTCGAATGCGGGCGAGGATGCTGCGGTGCTGGGTGGTAACGGATCATGGCCCGTTTGTTCTTTTACAATTTAGTTTGGCCCTAACAAAATTTAGCTCAAAAACTAGTATTATTTTGGCCCGGCCCTGATCCAGTCCTATCCTTAAAATTTCTAGTACAAAAATGAGGGCCCTTTACCAGCCCTGGGTGCTGCCAACATTGTTGGTGTTGCCTTTGCCCGGGCCCTGCTGGCGCGTTGACGACTGTGGCGTCGTCACGTCTCCTCCCGCAGCTGATTCGGTCGGTTGGCTACTGGTGGCCTCGAACTCCCCTCCCCCACCCCGTGCCCCGTGCCCGTCCCGTCCATGCGCCCAAGTCCCCGTACTGTATCCGCCAGTGCAGTTCAGTTCGTTCCCTGGAATCCCTGCCGGCTGTCGCCTCGACGCCTCGGTCTCGTTGCGCCGCCGTGCGGCTGCGCCCGCCACTGCCACCGAAAAGCGAGGCGTTTCACTTGCACCGTGCCGCTGCCGCTCGGGTGTGCGCGACGCGTGCGTGTGGGTCTGGCTGGAGTCAGCCACGGTTTTGGCTTTGTGGCACACCGTCATGGCACCTATATCTCCGTGCAATTTTCGCTAGGAACGAACCAGCACAGGGAGTGATATAGCTGGCCGGCCGCGCCCACGTCGCTTCGTTCACGCGCTCACAGCCACCGATCGCCGTACGCCGCGAATTGAAAGCGAGATCTGCTTGTCGCTGTCCAGGGAGCTGATAGAGCTTCGAGTAATGGCGACGAGCTGAAGCCCGATCACATCACTGATCACACCCTACACTTACACTGGACGTCGCGACGCGTAGCGTCGTGTGGTGTCGCTTACTGTACTGCTACTAGCGGCTGGCGACCACTGTCCCGGCCATGGGCGCGGGAGCAGGACAGCTCGTGTCTCTCGGTGTGACGGTGTCTCGATGCCTGATTGCCTGTACGTTCTCTGTTTCGAGGTTAGGTCGCCCGTCCGGAAGTACAGGGTCTGATGAAAGTCGCTGGCGCCGGAGAAGATTAGCGCCAGTACATACCCCCCGTTGTTTCGGTCCAGTGGGTGGGTGCAGTGCGTACGCAGGCATCGCGCACCTCGCGTGCGCGTGAATCGCGTGAGGACGATCCCGTACTGCGCATGGATATGGTATGGGTTCCTGAGCTGGGAGCTCTGACATGGGGTATCCCGTTCCAGAGGATTACACTATACATGATGGCCATGGCTGGCTGTGATCAGGGCTTTTAGCTTCTCGGCCGTTGGCGAGGCAGGAATCGATCTGCCTGCCGGGTGCCCACGCTCGATCGCAGTCACGTGCGCCGGCGTAGCAGCCAGCCAGCCGGTGCGGTGAGCTCGTGCGGTGAGGGGTCGGGACTCGGGAGTCAGGACGGGACCCAGGGGGACGGAACGAGACAACAGTGGAACAGCCCCATGGGTTTCTGAATCCGCCGCGTCTCGTGTCGTGGCGCGTGACATCTAAATCCCGCCGCTGTGCGCATGGATAAAAAGCACCAATCAATACTTGGTAATACAATATTTAAGCGGGGATCACGTACGTAGCGTACGTTGTAAGGCCTAACACCTGTCAAGTTATACTATTTGCCATATGCGATACATACGCGGTTCTGCAGCTGCCGTGAGGTACACTTCAGCTTCTGTGTTCTTCAGACCCACTGCTTACCCAACCACTTTGTTATTCAGACTCAGACATTCCTACACTACACATCCGACAACCCAGCTTATTTGAAACACGAGGATCCCACAGCAACCACCAACAAAATCCTTTGCTCGCGCGCCCCACATTTCCGGTGGTGCCGGGCCCTGCTGGGGATGGCTCGTTGACGACTGTGGCAGCGTCATCCCACGGCGATTCGGTCGGGGTACGGTGCGCCGTGCGCCTCCCCTCCACCCCGCGTCATCCCGACGTCGCGTCCAACGTCCATGGCATCCACCTTCCACCACGAGCGCGGCCTGCAGCCCAACTCCGGCATGCGCCTATCGCTTCGCCCTCTCTTTATCTCTCGCTCGCCTCGCTGTGCACTAGCGCGCGCGCGAAGCGAGCACCACCGCTGCTGCGCTGGCCGCTGTGTCCCTCGGCGAGGGCGACGGCTAGTAACTATACACGGTGATGTCTCAGGTAGTATGTGTACGTCTGGCCGGGATTGGGAAGGGCATGGTAGGTCGCCAGTCTCTGATGCGAGTCGCTGGCACCGGAGAAGATTTTAGCGCCGCTGCAGCAGTACGGTACCACGTCAACTTGGGCGAGTGGTTGCCGTGGTACACTGGTACGAGTACGATATCCACGACCCCAGTGCCCGGAACTTAATGGCTAGAAGGCGACGCGCCGGCGCCGGTTACGTACAGACGCTCGTTGTCTCTCTGCATTGACGGGTTAATGGTTTGGCACGTACGTCGCGGACGCCATGGATAACGGACTACTGGAAATAAAGAAAGCCTTTTGGTTTTGGGCCCGTTTGAGAGACCGACCGAGATCTACGTACCGGCCCACGCGCGCGCAATCCCATGGGTGGGCCTCCGCTCGTTCAAAGTCCTTGCAGGCCCGTCACGTAACGCGGCTTCCCCCACGTGCGCACGGTGGCCCGTTCGCCTCGCTCCCTCCCCTGCGCCGCGGGACACCCACGCGACCCACGCCCGGGCAGTGGCCGGTGCCGCCGGGCCAGGCGCAGAGACGTCAAAAAGGTCCACGGCCACGGCGTAACTGCTGCTCCACTTCCAGTCCACCGGCGTCCCCGCGACCGCGTTACGTTCCAGCCGGCCGTTTCGGCCTCGTTTTTATTCGTCACGAGGGCGTCGTGGGGGTGGCGACCGCGCTCGAGCCCGGAGCTAAAAGATTCCCCACGAGCTCGTCGTGGCACCTGGCAAGCTGCCTGCCACCCCCTCGCGCGGGCCATCGCCTCCGCTCCGCGGGTTCCTGAGGCGGGGAGAAGGCGACGGGAAAGGGCCCGTCCCAATTCCCTTCCGGGCTCTTTACTCCCCGCCACCACTCGCATCCCATCCGTCTGATCTCTCTTGCAAGCCCCGTCGCCGGCCTCCCGGTGCCGAGTCCCCAAGGTCAGTTGAGTCTCTCGCAGTCGCTCCCCGGTCTTGCTCACCATGTGCTCGATGAAATAGCTGTGAGGCGGGCGCACCTTCTGCTTGTTCTTGTTTGGGCGATTGGAGTGGAGGCGGTGGGTGGGTGGTCGTGGTCCTAATCCGGTAGCTAATTACCGGTATGATGTTTATGTATTTTTGAACTGTAGCTGTCGAGCTCGTAGCTAAGAATTGGAGTTGCTGCTTTCTTGCCTTGTCGGTACCTTTTATGCCAGCTCGTCTTAGAAAAGCACTAGGGATTTGAGCGCAAGAGGATGTGTCCGTGTCGCACTTTACTGGAATATAAGCTTGTTCGAGAAAGAAAAAGGGAGAGCTGCTGTTCCTCAGGTGCTTTGCACCATCAAGTGGAAACACTGCCCTTTAGTAAAAGCTTGGCCCTTTTCACATCTTTCCCTGCTATGTGCATCAGCATGCTAAAATTGACAGACACCTGCAAATGCTCAAAATGGAGCTTTGGATAGATAGCCAAGTTGCTGGTCGATTTTGAACCCCAGTGGGTCTCATCATTTGCACTTTGGGAAACTCTGCTCTCCATCAACTAGTAAATCAATGGGTGTCATCATTCATAGCCCAAGATGACTCTTTTCTTCTCAAAAAAGTGTAAATTCATAGCTGGGCAGTGCAATTGTGCAGCCTGCTTGTAAAAACCTTACAGCATGTTTTTTGTAATGTCAAAGGTTGCTTGGTGTAGTTCTTTTTCAGGGTACTATATTCTGATCACAATTTTTCCCCTTCACTCAAATTCTAATCCTCACGTGTTTTCCTGTTTGCAGCTTTGGTATTTGACCGCCTAGCCTCTCATCATCACAATGGTAGGGTCACTTATCTCTTGCTCTCCCTTTAGTGGTGAGTTTTATATTTGTAGCAACATCTGTAAATTAATTTCTTAATAAAACAAGCAATCAGATATCATTTATTAGGCTCGCAAGATCCTCAAAGAGGTATAACCTTTTTGTTGTGCTGACATTCACATATATTCTTACAATATGGAAGGTTCTGATCACTCTTGATTTATTTGCTTGGTCTAGGATCCGAAGATAGAGAAGCCTGATGAGATGGTTTCAAATGGTGTTCTTGCAAGTCTTCAGAATTTCTTACGCAAATGCCTCATAGCTGTCCTCTCATATGGTCCAATGCCCAAACATATTGCATTTATTATGGACGGTAACCGTAGATATGCTAAATTCAGAAGCATCCAGCAAGGAGCTGGCCACAGGGTGGGTTTCTCTGCTCTCATTGCAAGTCTGCTGTACTGCTATGAAATGGGTGTGAAGTACATCACAGTTTACGCCTTTAGTATCGACAATTTCAAAAGAGACCCCAGTGAGGTGCAGTCCTTGATGGAGTTAATGGAGGAGAAGATCAATGAGCTATTAGAAAACCGAAATGTTATCAACAGGATTAACTGCAAGATCAACTTCTGGGGAGATTTGGACCTGTTATGTGAACCAGTGAGATTGGCAGCTCAGAAGCTGATGGCAAGCACAGCTGGAAACACAGGGTTAGTCTTCTCTGTCTGCATGCCATATAACTCGACTTCTGAGATTGTCAATGCTGTTAATGAGGTCTGCGCAGAAAGGAGGGAGATGCTGGAGAGAGAACATGGTGGTGACTGTAACGGTGTGCATCCAGAGATCTCAGTGGCCGATTTGGATCGCCACATGTACAGTGCTGGTTGCCCAGATCCTGATATTGTGATCCGGACTTCAGGCGAGACTCGACTGAGCAATTTCCTTCTGTGGCAGACTACGTTCAGTCATTTGCAGAATCCAGACCCTCTGTGGCCGGAGTTCTCTTTCAGGCATCTTGTTTGGGCTATATTACAGTACCAGAGAGCTTACCCTTATCTACAGCAGAACAGAAATCTGGTAAAGAAGCAACTGTGATATTATTTTCTTTGTGAGGAGATACCCCATACTAAGGTGATTATAACTATAGCACATCTAGCTTACATGCACAAAAAGGAGGCTTATGCCATTATGGACATATTTTCAGGTCAAATGTATGTGTCATTGTACTAATTGTGTAACTTATTTGACTTTGTACAATGTTGTGATTCCTGGATTTATACGGGGTACATTACTAAAGCAACGTGCTAGCATAGGTGATGCGGCGTGAGGACACAATCACATGGGTGTGCTAGCATTTCTTTTATTTGGAAGCACCCGTGTCAACAGTGCTGGAACAGCATGTGCAGCTGTAGACTTCTCTGTTGGTACAGAGAGTACCTCGCGTCGGTGTGTACTGTGGAAATCATTCCATGTGTTGGTCCGATTCAACTTATCATGGTTCATGGAGTACATCTGCGGTACTCGGTAGTAAATGTTTAGCAACGTGTGTCAAACACCAACGTTCTGATTTTCTGAATATCGATCACGAACAGTGCCTAATTGCCAACTCAGCACAACATATGTCCACCGTTCATTTGCAAGAAAATTCAGGCCTTGTTTAGATACCAAATTTGGCCACCCAAATTTGGGAGTATGAAGTCACGTCGTAATCATTGCGCTATTGTACCATTTCGTTTGTTTCTGTGAAAATTGTTCAAAAACTGATTAATTAGGCTCAAAATGTTCGTCTCACAGAGTACAACAAAACTGTGCACTTAGTTTTTGATTTCATCAACATTTAGTACTCCATGCATGCTATGTGATGGGAATCTTCTTTTTGCATAGTAAATTTGGGGGTGCCAATTTGGAAACTAAACAAGGGTGGTGTTTAGATGTTAGAATTGGGAGGTTGAATTTGGGAGTAAGATGTCACTTCGTAATTATTGCGCTACTGTACATTTCGTTTGTATGTGCAAAAAATTGTCCAAAAATTGATTAATTAGCTCAAAATGTTCGTCTCACAGAGTACAACAAAACTGTGCAATTAATTTTTGATTTCATCTATATTTAATACTCCATGCATGTTATGACATTTTGATGTGATGGGAAATCTTCTTTTTGCATAGTAAATTTGGGAGGTGAATTTGGGATCTAAACAAGGCCAAGGCCTCATATTTGAACGCATTCACAATTTTCGTCCATTTATTGATTTCACCGTTCTGAAGATCTCTGCACGGAGATTCGAATTTAAGATCCACATGAATTTCGTTCACGCGAAAGCGACCCAGCCTCTTCTTCCTTCTTCTCTCGCATCGGCCAAAACTCGAAACCGGCGCCGCCGACCCGCCGCATCCTCCGCCGCCGCCGACCGGATCCTCCCGCTCCCCGACGCGGGGGAGGCCGCGTCAACTCCACCTGCGCCCTCGCGACCTCGTCTCTGCGGGCGCACGCACATGATCACGCGGTCAAACCCCAGAGGCGGAGAGACCCAGCCCTCCGTCTCCGCTAGCAAGTAGCAGCGGCAGCAACCCCCAATGCTGTGCTCCTCCCACCAATCCTCCACCACCTCCTGCGCGCACAAGTCAACCCCTACCCGCGGCCGCCGCGCCCCACGCCGGCACCCATGGCTCGTTCCGCTCCCGCTCCCGCCCTCGCCGCCCTTCCTCTCCTCGTCCTAGCGCTCCTCACCGCCGCCGCCGCACAGGGCGGCCCTCCGTCGCAGCAGCCGCCGCCGCTGCGGCAACCCACTAATGCCTCCGACGGTACCCATTTATCGCCCCCTGTGGTGTCTGCTGTTGTATAATTGTTTTGGGAAGGTTAACAGCTAGTAATTCGTGGATCTCGCGTCCCTGCAGTGGCTGCCCTTCGCGCCGTGTTTCAGCGGTGGCGCCTGAGCGATGCGGCGGGGGAGGATCCGTGCCAGAACCAGAACCAGAAGCCCGTCTTTTTCGAGTCGTTCGCGACGAACGCGTCCGTCGGCTGCGACTGCCCCGGCAACGAGTGCCGCATCACGCACCTGTGCGTCGTCTTCACTCTTCCTTCCGTTTGTTGCTGGCGCTTCAGTGCGCATGTGACTGATGTATGGGTCTGGAATCTATGGACGATGCAGGAATGTGACTGGGTACTGGAACATCACGGAGATCCCGCCGGACCTCTTCAATTTGACGGAGCTCATTTCACTGTGAGTTTTTGAATCAATGGTTGACACTGCACAATTGCAAATGTTTTAGGGAGCTGTAATGTTAGAATGAATGAGTTCTTGAAGTAATTAATTGGCTACTTTCGCAGCAACTTATCGATACACTACAATCAACTACTTCGGAATAAGTTAGTGTTTACACAAAAAGATTAGGCCTAGAACAAAGTCATCTCAGAAATGGATTTGATAACTCTTGCTAAAATACAATTTTCCACTGTTCCCATAAGAATATATTAGGCATAAATTATTCGTTCTTCTTTGTCCTTAAAATACTTATGGTTCATTGTTAGCATAGGTATTTCTTACACACGTGCTTTGGTATCTCAGGTAACCATGCAGTACATAGCATTCAGACAAAACACTACTTGATTTTGGCCTACCAAACTGTTAGTTTACATGACAGAGAGTTCTGTCATTACTCCATTCTATCCTATTTTGGCTGTCATTTTAGCTCCAGCGAACATACTTTGCTCCTATGAATGTATCATAGATTCTCCAACAGTCTAACACCACTACCATTCTACAGAGAAGCAATTAGTAGGGGCATTTCATGGAAAATGTAAATCAAATTGACCAGTATTTACTGACCAAATTTACTTTATATAATGACATTTATTTTGGACTGAAGGCTATGATTTTTAAGTTTGCTCTACTTGCTTCAGTATCATCCTGGTCTTATTTTTGTTCTTGGCCGTTGGCCCTGATTATCAATACGATTTTATGTGTTCACTTGTAAGGATAGGAATTTCAATATGATTCTCCTCGTATTTCTTTCTGTAGGGACTTAAGTAATAACAACTTGAGCGGTTCAGTACCCCCAGAAGTTGGCAATCTTTCCAAGCTGGAAACATGGTGATAACCGAACTTATTCCCCTAAATATGAGCTTGTAAATGTTATTTAGCTCTTATTGAGCCATTGTTGTCGTATTACCACCGAAGAACTTATGTATTGCTGCATCTTGTTGAATGCCATTAGTTTAATCTACTGCCAATAGAATGTTTAAAGTTTTCGAGCACAATTGGGCCACAATAGTACAACACTACTGCCCTGGCATGCATCCATTACAGCTGCAGATTCTACATAGCTGAGTGCGACAAGTGATTCTTTATTTAAGAAATATATGCTTATTTCTCCCTTCTCTATCTCAATCCTAGTTTAGCGTATCCCAACTTGCATGGGAGCAAAAAGGCTTTATTGTTGTTTATCTCAAGTTAGACTGAAACTCCTAATTATCTCTGAAAATTTATGATATTCGTTTAGCAATTTCAAATAACATAACATTCTACATTCTTTACCTGAGGTCTATACCATCCCATGATCAGGTTCTAGCTGTAGTAGTTTTGCTGATGTAATTCAAGTAACTAGTCTGTGAAGTATTTAGTGCATGCTTACTTGTAAATTGTACATTGTATGAGAAGAACTAACCCTTCTCCAGGTTTATGTTGCTACTCAAATCGTCTTAATTTCAAAACATATTTGTCAGCAAAACATTTGATCTTTTCATAGCTGATTGGATGCTCTCCATATAGCTAGGCACTTCAATAATAACAATCTCAGTGGATCTTTTCCTCACGGACTGTCGCTTTTAAGGAATCTGAAATCCCTGTAAGTGTGCCTTATGTCCCTTTGTTTTTATGTACTAACTACTAAGTAACCGTCTACCTTAGGTAGAGCCGATTTGAAGAAAGATTGACTAATCTTATGGTTGTTATGCAGCTGGATGTTTGATAATTACATTGAAGGGCCTATTCCTGAATTTATTCAGAACTTCACCAATCTCACAGACTTGTACGCTTAACCACTTGGCTTGTTGTTATTAGGTTCAGCTCCTTCCTTTCCAATCTGAGAGCTAATGCTGTGATGTTGCTAGGCGAATCTATGGGACGAAACTTCAAGGACCTATCCCAAAAGGTTTCTCCAATTTGACCAATCTAGAAATCCTGTAAGTCATCCCAATGTTTTTTTTTCTATTTAAATAATATCATTGCCCATTTGTTTTGAATTTCTGTTCTGTGATAAATATTGGAGTAAAATGTATTTAGACCTTAGTCATCTAATCTGAAGAAATTCTTATCCATCGCTGTTTATAAGAAAAATAATATCATTATTGTTTCCTAGAAGCCGTTGATCTTATGTTGATGTAATTTTGTAGCATACACTGCCATCTTTGATTGTGATTTCCTTACAGGTTGTAATCATTTTAAGATCTAAGGACTAAATTATAAATAAAAAAATTAAAACCACCCATCAAAACCGCCCCGATGGTCAAATTTGAACGGTTTTGATAGTTGGATGGCCAAAGATTCCCGGTTTTGGAGTTCGATGGTCAGAACCAAACTGAGGCAAGAGTTGGATGGTCAAAAATGGACTTTTTCCTAATTTTATAGCATATACTGCCATCTTTGAATGTGATTTCCTTACAGGTTGCTTGGTGATCTTGATCTTGAGGGCAACCATTCCAATTTTGATGTCATAGTGGAGTGGGCAAACCTTTCAACATTGTATGTCAAGTCTCACCATTACTCAAAGAATTGTAGTGTAGTTTAGTGATTAATTCAATTACTTACTGCATGCTTTCTTTTTATTATGCAGATCTCTGAGGAAATGTAGGCTCACAGGCCACCTTCCTAATACTCCTCCAAACTTGCCCAATCTGAAATACCTGTAAGTTCTTTAAAATATCTGCTGGAATAGAATGCTTTTGTTTTGTTATGCTAACTAGTAATATAACTGCATATTCTGTAATCTTTAACACAGTTGTTTTGTTATAGGAGGCTAATCTTCTCCATGATATTGCAGTTGTGAATACTTTTTTCTAGTTTGCCTTTATATTATTTCTATCTTCAGTTGTCAAGCATCAATTTCAAAAGGAAGTCAGTATCAGCAGATTTTATGCATGCCCATCTTTGGGAATCCCCACAATCATATTAACCTCATAAGTTTCAAGAGCATCAATTCATGCATATAGTCTGAAAATTAGAGGTGTTCTTTTCTAAAAATATATATTCAAAACTAGGGACAATTTCAAGGTTTATCTCGTAGCGGGGCATATTGAGGTATGGGCGCAATTCTGTATAGGCAGCATTGTGCCATATCTTTTATCATCGAACATGGAATCAAGAACTGCCTATGCCATACAAACTACTCTCTGCAGATTTTCTGTTAACACTTAGTATACATTCTTATCATTCCTATGCATATAATATTGCTTCAAGTTTCATGATATTTGTGTTTCCCGCTTTGCTAATGAACTTCCGTTCATCTAGATTTGTGTTTCCCACTTTGCTAGAACTTCCATTCATCTAGATTTGTGTTTCCCACTTTGCTAATGAACTTCCATTCATCTAGATATGTAGGAGAAAACAAGTTCAGTGGGCGTGTGCCTCCAGAAACTGTTGGACCATCCATTTCTTTGTAAGTTGTTTTTTTTTCCCTGTCGTCTGTGTTTGCAGTGGTTGGCAGTGGCGGATCCAGGACCCGGGCTGGGGGGCTGCAGCCCTGGTCCAGCCCATAAGCCTTCGTATGTCCATATTTTATATAATGCAAATTGGCCCATGTTACACAAAATCAGCCCAGCTTCTACTTTCATAACATAGTGGCCCAGCCCTGGTCCAGGGCTATTCCTGGATCCGCCCCTGGTGGATGCCAATAATTGTTAAATCCAACTAACAAAACTGCCTTTTGAGACCGCTTCATGAACTAGTTAGACAGTATATAAAACTCTGGGGATGGGGTTTTGTTTAGAATTTATATATGGATTTGAACTTGGGAGGTACCCGTACATGGGCTCCCAATGCTCAATGTTTTTGTAATGTGAGGTATATTACATATCACATGTAGCCTGTGGGCCATAGTAGTGCAGTGTTGTATGTTCTAAATTCTTTACTTTGATCAGATCAACCTTCAAACTGAGTTGGGATAATTTTGGTAAAACAGTTAGGGTCTAGGCACATAGCACAGATAGGAACTTGGGCACATTGCATCTCAAGTGGGACTGGTCTTACATTTCGTTTTTTTTTTTGGTTTTCCCTCTGGTGGCGTATTCTATGTTTCTAACTTCTTCAACATCTGCCTAGATTTCTCTGTATTTCAATTTAATTGCATTTCTATATTTTCTGTTTCTGAACAATCTTTCTCTCCAGTACTGAATGATCTTATGCATGTCTTAACTCTTCTCAATTTTGGTATAAACACTACAGGGATATTTCATATAATACTTTTATTGATGGATCCCTTCCTGATAACTCTGCTGGTCAGAAGCGACACATGTATAAGTTTCTTTCTTTCTTTGTTGCATAATCATTATTAATTATTAGATTAATTATAGCATAATCACTTATTCTTTTGCAAACATGTTTTTCTGCATAGAAACTATATCGGAACTTCAATTAATGCAAGTGGAACAATGAACAGGTAATGAACATTTTTAAATATTCAGCATGCATTCTTTGATAATCTTTTGGTGAAAAAAGCCAGTTGTTATTGTTTTGCAAAGTAGTATCTGAAGTTTTGAAATTTGGATAGTTCTCACCACAATCAAAGGTCAGAAGGTTAATTTTGCAAAAAAAAAAAGGCCCAAAGGTTAACGTATCTGCTTTTAAAGAGAGCTTCTCACACCATCGCAAAAGCCATTCCTTTTTTTAGTATCTAACCTGCTATTCACTGTACCAGCACAATCACATGTACCTTGTAGCTTCTATACTCTCTTCACGCACTTCAAAGAAATACCTAGATACATCGGAGAATTGAAGGACCAGGAAAGAGACTATCAATATCAATGTTATTACAAAACTCACAGATCAACATGCCTAAAGTGCACCAGAAAATTTGTCGCAAGTTTGGCCTTTCATTGCATTTTAAGGACAACCTTTTGCTGAGTGAATGGAATGACCTGGTGTAGAATATTTGGAATGTGTCGGAAATCTCAGCAAGGAAATTATTTCTAGCATTATGCTGACCTTGCTACCTCTAGAAACAACATAGGTCATGATTCATGAATTCACCCTACTTATAGGGAGTATGTAGATTTTAATCACTGCAAAATTTGAAATTTGAAGTAGTATGATGCATACTTCTCACTTTGCTGTGTTACCTTGCAGTGAAAGTCCTACAGTCCTCAACTGCCTACGCATGAAAGATTGCAGCAAAAAAAGTTTAAGCAGTGAGTTTTATAAAAATCCGTACCTTTTGATCTTTGTGCATTCCACCATTTACTATTGAACTGCTAGTGCCCATATTCATAACACGATTTACAGTATCATGATGTAAATTGCATGATATAAATTCTATGAAGTGTAAACTTTTTACATATCATACAAAGGCCATTGTCCATCGAGTTGGAAAATGCTATGAGGTGTGCTTCAAAATTCCAACACGATGGCCTCAAATGTTAGGAACTGCCATCACTATCTGTTTTCTGGTTAACAGACAACCTATCTATTCTTGCCCTGTTTCTGTTCTGCTACAGACCTTTTGCTCTGTTTCTCTCTGCTATAATGCTGGGTAAACAGAGTACCAGCTTGTAGTATGGGTGTAGTGATGTCAACCAGTTACTGATGCAGTTGCTGGTACTGGATGGAAAACCGTGAGCTGATTATTCACTAACCACTTGTACTTTCACAGCTTTTGGTTTTTTAGTGCTTCACAGCTTGTTGTTGTGTTGATGCCAACAGCGTACTGTATTGTCTGTCTGTCAGTTAGTACGTTCTCTGTTATTTGTCATGTTCCGTTGCCTTTGAATGTTCTAACCATTGATATTGTTTTTTTAGTGTGCATTTGGGTCATTGGATCAAACTGGATAGGATTATCCCGTCAAATTTTAGCAGGGTATTCGGTTCAAGGGCGGATGGACAAACCATCCAGCTTCGAGGAACATTCGTATGCTGGATGGAGTGATCCGACTTTTTTTATTGGATGTGGACATCCTATTGGAGATCATTAGTTAAATAATGAGTGATAATTAGTATGTTGTATTACTCATTAGTATTTAGTAAGTGCTGTGATTCTGGTTGATAGGTGTTAGTGTGCTGATTAGTGTATGATTGGTGGGTTGATCAGGGTATGATTATTGATTAATGATATCTAACCTGTTTAATTGTTAATTAGCCATCATTACAACAAGATTAATGCTGTCAAGTATATGTATGTGCTGGCTATTGAAAGTTTTTCACTATTAATATTTCAAATTAAGAGATAATTTTGTTAACTATTCTCATTCCATCTGCCCTTGTCCCTAAAACTAAACAAAAAATTGACTCATCCCATCCACCCAACCAAATAGAAAACTTGGATGGTAATAATAATTTTGGATGATTTGGAAGCATAGGAACGCCTGTGTGTTTGAGGGGGCTGTTCCCTCAGTCAATTCGATAATGAGGGAACTCAAGGATGAACATAGCCTATGGTGTCTGGCTGGAGCTAAGAGGCTGCAAGGCCTGGGCTTAGCTGGGCGGATTTAGGTCGTTGGTATTAGGTGTTGGTCATGTTCTTGTGTGTTTTTTGGGTTTAGACGGTCAATGTGTTTGTAATACTGTCTCTCATATTGTTCCCGTATGAGAGATAGAGGGTGTTGTATGGGAACCTTTTCTTCTCTCTAATACAATGAAACACAGCTCTCCTGCGTTTTCAAAAAAAAAAAAATAATATCCCTAAAAACATGGATGGCTGTACCCTATCTGATCTTGCCCTCAAACCAAACATACCATTACAGGATCAGTGCACCTGACTCATTTTCATTCTCAAACCGGGACTTTGGTATTTTATTATCATTGTGTATATATTAAAATATCTATGGCAAATTGGCAACCAGTCTTTTCTGTTTTTAATGGGCTCCATACATGATATTCTTGATTTTAAATAACGGAATTAAGAGAAACCAGGTGACATGGCTGCGCACATTCTTGATCAATTAATTCCAGAATACAAATAAAATTCATTGTACTTCTTACTCATTACATCTCATATGTAATATTAAAGCTAACGCAGCATATATTTGCAGTCAGAAAATTCATGAAGAGGCTAAGGTCCTATTCGGATCATGCCTAATGATACCACAACTAACCTTACGCAAGTAGCATGCCACACTTTCGTGGTTAAGAAATTAAATGCCATGATTGTAGTAAACTTAGGCAAAAATGATAGACATGATGATGCTTCTGAAGTTGTACTCAGACTTTGTCAGTTCATTTTGATTTCGTGCAAACTTTTAGTGTTTATCTCATCAATTGATCATACATGCAGATGCCACAACTTCCTTTGCTATAAACTGTGGAGGCGAACAAATTGATTATTCAGATCCACTGCTAACTGTGTTCTCTGAAGACTCCACTGATCTTGGAGGAGCAGGCTTTCATATCAATACCACCAGTCATTGGGTAGTTAGTCATGTGGGTTCTGATCCATTTATTAATTCCACTGGTATTGTAAATACAAGCAGTATTTCGGAGGCAAACATGCGAGAGCTGTACAGAACAGCAAGAACATCAACAAATTCATTGCAGTACTATGTGGTAGGTTTGGCTAATGGGAACTATACAGTCCAACTCTTCTTTGCAGAGATAGTCATACCTAATGGACCTGGTCGCCGCTTATTTGACATTGATATTCAGGTTTGGTCCCTCCCTAACGAGAATTTTTTTTAACATATCCAGTCAAAAAACCATACCTATATATTGTCAATTAATTGCAGGATCAGAATATCAGGAAGGATTTTGACATTACTAAGGAAGCAGGGGGTCCCAGTAAAGCCACTAACATAACCCATGAAGTGACTGTTGACAACTCCATATTGGTAATAGATCTGTATTGGAGTGGTCGGGGCACGTGCTGTATTCCACACAAAGGAGCGTATGGGCCACTGGTGTCCGCAATAAAAGGTAGCTACCCCTGCTGTATATTTACCTCCCATCTTGTTTTCTGGCATAAAACCATTAACTGACTAGGGAATGCTTGATTTCTCAGTTACCCGTTCCCAAGACCATAACAGTGCCCCAGAACCACCAAGTTCTGATTCTGCACGACACGATGAAAAGCGAAGAGGAGTGATAGCTGGTATTGCAGCACTTTGTATAGGCGCTGCCGTGATATCTTCATCCGTTGTCTACCTTTGGTGGAAATGGGTTTCACTTGTCAAGCGCCCAATGGCATGAGTACGTATGATGTATATAGCTGATTTTTCCACCAGTTCCTTGGCATGCGAATGAGCCTATGTATTCGTTTTTTGTGTGTGTCAAGTTTGGTTGCAATCATAGCAAGTAGACATCGATGTACAGTTCACTTAGTGATCAAGGTTTTAGGTCTCAAGTTTTGTTTCACAACGATTGTAACCCAGATGTTATCTCAAGACATTCGGGTACTGATATAGTACACAAATTTGATTGTTTGTTGATCAAACAGTTTGGTTTTTTTTCATTGTAAAATCTTTGTTGAATGGATATTACTGCTGCACATCCAAAGCTTGATGTTTTTGCATGGGCGTCTGTCTGATATCGAACTACGCCTGCTGAAACTGTATTTGTTCCACGTGGAATTCCTTCTTTCCAAACAGTTTTCTTCGCCATCATAATGATCATGCGTCATGATGTTTTTTCTCACTGATTTGTACAATTCAGTTCTGATGAAATATACGAGTTAAAATGCATCGGATGAAAATCAGGCTTCATAGATGACCACAGCATCAAGCCAAAGTTATTGCAAACTGAAGTATTTTCTTGGGTAGGCAAATGCAAGCAAGAGCCAATCAACACAACTGTTTGCATACCTGCAGCAACAGCACAAATAAAGCCGGAAAACTGCAAAAGATTTGATCATGAAGCATACACGGAGCACACCAGGATTCCAAACAAAATCGGTACTGTCTTTGATCGATCCCATGACAGTAGCACCAGCATATCCATGTCTTGTATTTGGTACTTCAGTCACAAGATAGGTTCACAGCACAAGTCCCCCACGGTTTCAAAAAGTGCTCAGATATATGATTCAGAATTATTCCCGATGGAAGATACGCTAAAACACTAGAGAAAAGAGACATACAATGCAATTCTATATTGTTTCTGTTGGCATATAACCCAAAGAATGCTCAGCTAATCTTAATGTGCGCAGCACCTGATCATAAAATATTTGTCCGAAAAGGACTAGAAAGAAAATAACCAGATAATGATCACTAGCACCAACAGAACTGAGATGCATCATAATTAAAACTACATAGCACTAACAGATCGATATGAATGGTCAGGTAAGGTACAAAATAAACTTGTGAGTGGGGATCAAAAACTCAGCCATGATGGACCCTCATCAAAAAAAAAAAATGTCAAATCATTATTAGCATCCTAGTCACAAAAAAGTCTTAACATGACAGAGAAACCTCTCCTTAAAACTTACAAGGTTAAATGTACCTGAGATGCTAGCCAAAAGAAAAAAGTACCTGAGATGCATGGCATTAAGCCATCTAAGCAATCTGAATCAAACAGACCACCAAAAAATTTTGGTACCTGAGATGCATGGCATGAAGCCATCTAACGCGTACAGAAGGTTCAAGCTCACAGCAGAGGCATATAGATAATCTGAAACATAAATAAGGTTCAAGCTCACAGCAGAGGCATATAGATAATCTGAAACATACAGAAGACCCAATGATTTTGCCTGGTTTACTAAAGCACAGTTGACAGAAGCAGTAGTATAGCCGAGAGGCTGTCATCGTTTAGTCACATCTATGATCTCAAATGTATCTGTGCCCATTCGTCCCAATCTCAGCAATAATACAAAGCACATCAAAAGCAACTAGATATATTATACTCCACATAGGAGCACTCCAAATGTTGCCATGTTTACTAAGCACAGTTGATGCAAGCAATAGTATCATCCAAATGCCTCAAATTATCATGATATAGCTAGCCATATGCATAGATCTGAACAAGTTTGCCCTGTGCCCTTGTCTCCCATACTCTCTAATCGTGACAAAATCAAGCAGAGCAAATCTATGATCCCAACTTAGTCTGGGCCTTTGCTTCCGATTTCAGCAATAATAAAAGCACAGCAGAAGCACATAGATACTACCCTAAATTCTGACACGTTTACTAAGCAGAGTTAATGGAAGCAGTAGTATAGTCACCCAAATATACTACACACACATAGATATCACCCAAATGTCTTAAATTATCATAGTCTAGTCATATCATGGATCTGAACAAAATTTTCCCTATGCCCTTGTCTCCCATACTCCCTAATTGTGACAGGAATCAAGCAGAGCAGATTGAAACCAACAATTTGCATCAAGGTTCAAGGCAATCCACTGTTACAGATGAAACATTAACGGATAAGCATGCTCAGCATAGAATTAAACACCATAATTCTCGGACATTTTAGTTCAGACAACAGAAGCATAACTGCTTAAACCATATCTAAGAGCAGCAGTAGGAATCACAAGCCACATCAAACCAGCAAATTACGCATCAGGCGCTGGCTGCGTGAGGAGATGGGTCGCTCATGTAGAGCTGGAAGCCGTGGTGCTTGTCCCACCCGGCGAAGAGGAAGGAGACCCCGAAGGGGCGGAGGCCTCCGAACTGGGTGTAGCCCTGCTTGGTGTCGCAGAGGGACTGGACGAGCTGCTCGACGGGGATGGGCTCCTGGTAGGAGAGCGCGTAGCGCTGGGCGTGGAGGCGGGCGGTGTTGATGAGGATGTTGGCGTCGGACATGATCCCCGCGACGGCGCAGGCGAGGTGGGAGTCGATCTTGTACATCTTCTCGGCGGATCGGGAGGTCTGGAGGAGCTTGGAGGTCACCTTCTTCTCGCCGACGAGGATCACGCCGTTGTCCGCCAGGATCCCGAGGGCCGACCCGGCGTTGCCGATCGCCTCCATCGCGTACTCCACCTGGTAGAGCCGGCCCTCCGGCGAGAAGATCGTCGTGCGGCTGTCATAGCGGCGAGACATCGCGGCGGCGGCGGTGGAGGCGGCGAGATTGGGGTTTGCGTTTGTGAGATTGGGGGGGAGGGGATTCGGGGGAGGCGGCTCGGGAGAAGTTAACGCGAGATCTACTTGTGAGGCAAGAAAGGGGAACGGAGCCGCTGGTTTAAGCGCATCCGGGCCGTCGGGTCTCTCCGCCCTTTCTTCCTGGCCGTTGGATCCGTGCCGAGTCGGGCGTGGCTCTCCCCGCAGGGGCCGAAGGGGTCTTGGACTACCATGGTCACGTCTCGCTATACTGGCAATATTTGTTTTTAAAAAGGAACTCGTAATATTTGGCAAGGTTTCTAACCAAAGTTTTAATTTCGTCTCCGATCTCTCTCTACCTTTATTCACTTAACTCGTGATATTGTCTATCACTATCCTCTGTCTTATCGGCGCTATACCTCGCAACCAGTGGCGGAGCCAGCTTTTGCTCATGACTAGGGCCAAATTTAGCCGTCAAAATGGTCGTGTATATGACATGATATAAAGTAATAGTAAAATATGCAGTAAATGGTCCAAATTGACAAAGAAACTAATAATTTTTTACTAATGTGATACAATAGTTGAGAACTGTATGGATTACAGGATTAGAAAACGTACATAAATAAATTTCTAATGATAAATTTCTCATAGACATGATTTTTGAGCCAAAAATTATTGAAGATACATGGGCTTTCATGGGCTACGACTAGGGCCCCGGCCTGGGTGGCCCTAGGTGCAGCTCCGCCACTGCCCGCAACGGTATGGCCTTCCCTCCCTCCTCCATTCACCATTTTTCCTTAGAGCAGCCATTCACTCTCGTTTTCGTCATCGCTCTGCCCGTCTCACCAATTCAAGTGGAGGAGGTGCTTTGGAGGAGATCCGTTTTTCTCGGAGCTGAGGCGATCTCCATGGCGATCGTGATCCCGAGTCCATCCTAGGCTGCCATTCCGGCAACTCTGGAACTGCATCGCCGACGATCACTGCGATCCCGGCGCCCACGCCCCGCCCACCGGCTCCCAGTCGGCGACGGCCACCGCAGATCGACGGTTAGCCGCTCCGGCGCCGTCGGCCAACAATTTTCCCACTAGGGGCTAGCGCCGCTTAGGAACCCTAATCTCGGGATCATTTTTCGTGCGTGCTGCGACCTCTGCACACTGCTCACGATTGTTTTTTCCTCTCCATTCCGTCGTGATGGCTAAGGTTGGAGATGGAAACCGGGATCACCCGGATGCTTCTGTCGCTGACATGCTGAAGAATCTGAATCTGACAGCAGAGGAAGAGGAAGTTGCGGCATTCAGCGATGGGGAGGAGGAAAATGAGAAGGCAGTAGTAGAGTGGGCGCTGGTTGGCAAGGTTCTGTCACCGACGACGGTGCACGCTACTGCGATCCATGGTGCGATGAAACCGGCATGGGGGAATCCGTATGGCTTGAAGATCAGGACGATTGGGAACAAGGGCGAGAATCTCTTTGTGGCGGAGTTCGGATTCAAGCAAGATTTGCAACGAGCACTGGGAGGCTCGCCATGGGTGGTGGGGAAGCATGCGGTTATTTTGCAAGTGTATGATGAGAAGCTAAAACCTTCGGAGATTAGTTTTGATCGCATGGATATTTGGGTCAGGATCATGAATCTTCCATTGGGATGGATGAATGAACGCAGGGGTGGGAGGGCCATGGGATTAATTGGAGAGGTGAAAAGAATGGATGTGGACAGTGATGGGAAAGCTAGTGGCCCCTTTCTGCGAGCTCGCGTGGCTATCGAAATCTCCAAGCCTGTTCGTCGCGGTGTTTTACTGAAAACAAAAACAGATGGGCCACCAGAATGGTTTGACATCCAATATGAAAAACTCCCTTTCTATTGTTTGTCGTGTGGTATCATGGGACATTCACAACTTGAATGTGATAAGCCCCTGATTCGTAATGTGGATGGCAAGCTGCCATATGATGTTCACCTGCGGGTTTTTGACCCAAAAAAGAAGAAGTTGCAGAGCTTCTCAGAGGCAGCGACAGAAACGTATGGGAGTGGGTCGTCAGCTACTTCCAAGCATTCGCGAGGTTCGGCGTCTCACTCAGGTGATCGCCGCGCGGCGGACCGCAAAGAGAGCTCGGCCAAAGGAAGGGATGAGGAGGATACTTCATCACTAAAAGTATCCGAGAATAACAACGGGAAAGGAGTGCTGCCGGAGGAGTCCACCTCAAAACAGCAGCGGGGTGAGGAGGAAATGGGAGACAACTCAAAGGAGCCAAGGAAAAGGAAGTCAAATAGTTCAAGTCCCAGTTCCTTCTCCACGCCGGACCTTAATGATTCGGCTCCTAGTACACTAGCGGTGGTCCCAACAGGCTTGGTGTCAGCAAGGGTGAACCAGTTGCATGGAGATGGAGGGGGTTCGGGTGTTTTTGCTTCGGACATGTTGACGAAGAAGCAAAAACGACACAATTCTCAGACAAACGCAAGATCGGCGGCGGCTGCGAGTGGCAGTCCCCGCCGAGCACAATGAATTGCCTAAGTGTGAACTGCCGGGGCTGCGGGCAGTCCGAGGCAGTTCATGAACTCCACCGCCTGGTGGAGACTCACCGGCCCGGGTTGGTCTTCTTAATGGAGACCAAAATGAGTGAAGATCGTGCGATGAATCTTAAACAGCGACTTGGCTTTCCAAATGGAGTTGCTGTTGGGGCTCATGGCTTGGGGGGAGGCTTGGCTTTGTTCTGGAGACGGGATGTCTTGGTGGATATCCAAAATATGTCAAAGTCTCATATTGATGCAGTTCTGTCTACTGACCTGATGGATGGACAGTGTTGGCGGTTCACTGGGTTCTATGGAGAGCCGAGGCGGGCGTTCAGGAAGGTGAGCTGGTACCTCATGCGATTTTTGCGGGCACAACTCGATATACCATGGTTATGCGCCGGCGATTTCAATGAAGTTCTAGCTGAGGAGGAGCAGATTGGTGGGAACGGTCGAGAACAATGGCAGATGGCCGGTTTCCAGGAAGCTGTGGCTGACTGTGACCTCGTTGATCTGGGATACCATGGTTTACCTTTTACGTGGGACAACAGACAGGACGGAAACAGGAATGTCAAGGTAAGACTTGACCGTGCTCTAGGAGATAGCAGGTTTCTGAACCGATGGGGCGACACATCAGTCCAACATATCCAGCTCACAGAGTCGGACCACTGTGCACTGCTCATACAGATTCGTGCAAACATCTCTAGGAATGGTGGACGAAATGGCCCTGCCTCGAGGCAGTTTCGATATGAAAATATGTGGCAAAGGCATGGAGAATATGAGGCCTTTGTCCAGCAAGCATGGGATCCAGGTATTGGCGCTAGTGACTTATGCAGTATCTCCAATTCACTAACATCTCTGCAAAGCTCTTTGAAACATTGGGACAGGGATGTATTTGGATCAGTCAAAAAACAACTCAACTGGCTGAGGAGTGAACTGGAGAAAGAGAGGGGAAGCAATCTCTATCGAGGACCAACACATAGAGAGAAACAACTGATGAGGCAGCTCTCTGAGATGGTGTCACGAGAGGAAGCTATGGAACATCAACGTTCACGTGTTCAATGGCTCCAGGCTGGTGACAGGAACAGAGGAAGAGGAAGTTGCGGCATTCAGCGATGGGGAGGAGGAAAATGAGAAGGCAGTAGTAGAGTGGGCGCTGGTTGGCAAGGTTCTGTCACCGACGACGGTGCACGCTACTGCGATCCATGGTGCGATGAAACCGGCATGGGGGAATCCGTATGGCTTGAAGATCAGGACGATTGGGAACAAGGGCGAGAATCTCTTTGTGGCGGAGTTCGGATTCAAGCAAGATTTGCAACGAGCACTGGGAGGCTCGCCATGGGTGGTGGGGAAGCATGCGGTTATTTTGCAAGTGTATGATGAGAAGCTAAAACCTTCGGAGATTAGTTTTGATCGCATGGATATTTGGGTCAGGATCATGAATCTTCCATTGGGATGGATGAATGAACGCAGGGGTGGGAGGGCCATGGGATTAATTGGAGAGGGTAGACGAATAATAAACCTCCATATTCAATTCTTGAATGCCAATGTCCAAAGGACGAATAAGATCACTTGAGTATTCTCCCAACACTTATAGGAAGCAAAAATTGAGCAAATAACCAATAGATCCAAACACACACAGCTAACAACGAAGCAGACGAACAATCTGGGCCTTCAACAAATTCATAATCCCAACAAAAGTCTGAGTCTGTGCAACTGACCTCAAAAGCAAATGACAATAACGCTCAATCATCAAACGACATAAAGTCGCAATAATATCACCTGTGGTATTAAATAGATTTTCAGTGAAGAACTCATCTCATAGAATAATATATGCTCCACCAGGAACACTAAACTTGGCAAAACAACGCTCTTGAAAGAGCAACTAGCACGTGTATCCATCACGTACAATAAACTTTCCAATTGTAGAAGAAACTAAATTCCATGACATGGTCAATTACTGCTCCATTCAAACACGGCTCAGATGTAGACATAAATGTACAACCAACGAAGTATAAATAACCTCTGCAATAGATCTGAGTGGACGTCTCCACCTTGAACAACAAACGTACTGAATGTCAGTATAAAACATTGTAGTATCTATGCAACAACTTTGACTAAATCCCTCAACATGAGTAAATACAGCAATAAACGTCCAGCCCAAGCCTGACCTATACTGTGGATGTGAATTTGAAACATATCCAACAAAAGTGACTTCATGGGCGCGCCAGGACCACACTGAAAATGACACACAGCAAGTATGCAGGAAGCTGTTTTGTGTAGCTTACCGAATTGTGGTACCGGTGAACCTGTAATGCCCCCTCTTCCATGTCTTGTCATTTTGAGCATGGCATGTTCTACAAGAGAGAACTTTAGTAACTAATCTTTAACGCAACACGTTGGTAAGATCTGATGAAACTATTTTCGATAAGTAATCTCTCAGTATTATGGTAAACAGACAAGTCGTGTGAAGTGCTTTTAAAAATACTTTATATTCACTCTCTCATGTATAGACAACTTTTGGTATTCTCAAATCTAGAGGCACATCATTTTCGTGATAGTTGGTTTTTATTTATATAGAGAAAAACTCTACAATCTATGTCTATTAGCAATACGGGATAACAAAAGAAAAAGGCTCGGATGAGGTTTCACGGTAGAATACGGAATAATAGACACATATCTATACTATCAATTTTAATTTTCTATTTATACTATTAAAAAAATAGAAGAATAAAAAAATAAAAAAACACATGGCCCCCGTCGGCGTGGCCTCGTCATGGGTTGCATCCTTTCAAAAAAAGTTGTTTACTTTCCAAAAAAAATAGGTGGGTACAAAAAACACATGTGAGAAAAAAAGGGTCTAGAGGTGAACTCACATGAGTTTTTTCGCTCTACCCAAAAAACTTCCACAATATTTTCTTTTTTTCCCATGCAACATGGATCCAGGTGCGTCCAGCGTGAGGGGTACACGGGGCTTTCGTTGGTAGAAAAAGTTTTCAAAAGAATTGGATCCTTTTAGTATAGATAATGTAATGGAGACAACAAAGCGGTTTTTAAACTAAGCATCCAGAAGGCAAGAGAGATAAATGGGAATATTAAACTAAGCTCTTTTTTTAGAGTCAGATAAATCGAGCTCAGATTTTTTTTTTATTCCTAAGTTTGTAAACCTAGCTCACGGGATCTGTCAACACCATAAACAAAAACTGGACCAACATGCAACATCTTTCTTTGATACGGTGTCAACACGAGCATTTTCAAGTTCAAGAAAGGCCACTATGTTAAAGCCCATGTATGCATTGCAATTTGGTCGCCCGGGTGTCCAGTGATGAAACCCAAACTTTTGGCCAGCGATTATTGTTCGGCCGAGGAAAGAAAGGGAATTTTTGTCAAGAGAAAATGGAAGAGAAGGAACAAACATAAATCGAATTCTCCTACTCAGATCATTTCTCTAAACTTCTATAACTAGTTGTGTTATAAATATATATCCCCTTATAAATTGTTACTTCTAGAATCACACAAACTCCAACTCGCGGCCCCGCGTTGCCTGAGCACAACATAGGCCCATGCACCGCGCCACTAGTCCCTTCGTTCCACCATGCCATTAATGCTCCCATGCATACATTCACTCCGCCTCGTCACCGTTGTGGACCGCCGGAAGTCCATGCGACCGCGAGTATGATGGTGGTGATGCCTTGTTTTTGGCCGGCAGTATCCAAATCCTAGCAGTTAGATGCACAGTTCCCATGGCCAAATTCACCATGCTTGATGGTGGATGCATCATTGGTACTAGCGTGGTAGAGGCAGCATCGGCCTCCTGTGCCGAATTGGAGGTGGCATAGCTGTGCCATGTGTTTTGTTGGTGCAGAGGCTGTGCATACAAAGAGGTGTCATTGTTGTTGTTTCTTATGCCCCATTTATAATAAATATAATTTATTCAGCTCATAAAGTACCGATAGTTTACCCGGGAGTATTTGAAGTATCTTAACTTTCTTGGAGAAACACTATGGTCAAAGCGTCTCGATGATTGCTAAGATAGAATATACTAACATATCAAGTAGGATAACTGGGGTAAGGCAACGACTAGAACGGTAAATACCTAAGAAGATACAAGATGATAATTACATTCTTAAGACACTTCTAAACTACTTAGGAAAATTGCAGCTGAAACTAATGTGTTGGTCTGTGGAGTTTGGTCGCTATGGACGGGCAGGAATGCACGTTCGCATGGTTCACCTCGCCACAACCCACGCACGGCTGTAAGACACATAGCCAAGATGCTGGAAGACATGGTGTGCTTAGAGGAAAATGAGATACCGAGGAAGCAGCGAGTGGTGGAAGTCTGGAAACCACCTGATACCGGCTGGATTAAAGTCAACACGGATGGGGCTTTTGATGCTGCATCTGGGAAAGGTGCTGCTGGTGCAATCTTGAGGAATGAACGAGGAGAAACACTAGCAGCTGAAGGACGAAAGTATGAGAATTTAGCTGATGTTTTGACAGCAGAAGCTTTGGCTGCAAGAAATGGCATGTTGTTGGCTGTGGCATTAGGCTACAACAAGGTCATCCTGGAGTTAGACAATCAATCTCTAGCTAACTCCTTGAAGTCGATGGAGGATGATAGATCAACGATCAGTGATCTTTGGCAAGGAATCCAAGAGCTAGGCAGATCCCTTTTGTCTTTTCGCATTTCATTTGTACACCGGGAAGCAAATTTGGCAGCCCATTGCTGTGCGAAGATGCCGACCGTTAGTGAGGCCATGTGGTCTAGTTTTGGTTATGCCCCGGACTGGCTTTTAGGGGTTGTAACTAAAGATTGTAATTCTGCCATTAATCAATAAAGCTCTTGTGATTTGCTCAAAAAAAAAGTGGTTCCTACCACTGAATTTACTACAACCGCCTTAATCCTTCTCATGCCAAATCATTGTCAATATTTATCATGTTCCTCTAGCATCCAACTGGGACTATATCGTCACCTTGGTGAGCGACCCACCCATCTCTCACCAATACTTTCCCAGCTTGCTCTAGCTCCACCAGGTACTAGTAACCCAAACCTCAAAGCCCTGGATCCTAAAGAGCTTGTTGGCCGAGGTCGCGGGAGATAGAGAAGAAGAGAAAAAACTCAACTAGATCACCCTTGATTTAAGGAATACACCCAACTTTAAAACATAGACATATACATCTTCTATGTGTTCTTAACTTTTTATATCCCATAAAAATATAAGATATTTATCCTCCAGTCTTGAGCCATAGAAGCTTCGTCAGAATACCATATACTAGAACAAGAATGGACAACAATAGCATCGTAATCACTCTGTTGTCGATCCAGATTTGTATAACAGAAAAAGGAAACACGACAGACTAAGCAAACCGATTCACGGGCTTGCCGCGAGAGAATCGGCGGCCACACAGATTTGTTCGTCGTGGAAAACAACAGGCACGATCAAATCCAGGTATCAGAAAATATGACTGGCGGCGCGAAGGCGATCTGGACGGGTCGCCGTGAAGCCTAGCTCCCCGACGGGCTGGGATGGCCTTCGGGCGCCTCTTTTGGGGGGTGGCCGTAGGGGCTGGTGTGCCGCTGGTGCCGCCTCGGTGGTGCTGGGCGGTGGAGGATGTTTGGCGCGCGTCAGGCGCAATCTCTTTGGTGACGGACCCTATCAGGGTTTTGGCTGCAAGTCTTGGCCGATCCGACGATCTGGAGCGTTGGGTGTGGGATGATCCCGAATGGAATTTGCAAGGTTGGGGAAAGAGTCCGGTCCTCCTACGGAGGGGCGGACGGTGGGCTATATCTTCGTCGCAGGAGGACCTAGGGTTCCGTTGTTGCACCGAGCTGGGGTATAGTCGCCGAAACTTCTTGTCTCTCTCTTGGATCCAATCTATTCTCTGCGGTGGGGGTGATACGGGGTCTCCGGTGAGGCGATTTCCCACCCGAAGCCAAGGAGGTGTGGTTGATCCGAGGGCGAGCCTGTTCTCGGCGGTAGCTCTTACTCACGAAGAAGCCATGGCGTCTGTGCAGGCGACGGACAAGGGGAAGGAGAAGGAGGTTGAGGTTCGAGAGGGCCGAGACAAGAATCCCAAGGTACTGGATTCTAGCGTAGAGGAGAAGCTGGACAATTGTCTAATTGTTCATGCTACTGAGACTGCGGATCAGATGGGGGAGGAAGATGAGTTCGTGTTCGAGGAGGAAACTCAGGAGGAGGGACTGCGTGCTGGTTGGTTTGCCATGGCAAGGTATTACTCAGGTCGAAGCTTCCCCACTAGGGTTCTATTTGGTGATCTATTTAGGGTGTGGGGTGAAGGAGAAGCAAGAGATCTTGGAAACAATCGATACTTGCTGGAGTTCCAATCAGAGAGGTGTCTTCAGTTCGTGTTAAGGGGTGGTCCCTGGAGTTTCAAGGGCGATGCCATTATCGTTGTCCACTATGACGGCTTGACACGTTTGTCTCAAGTGATCATCGAGTCCATCCCTTTATGGATTCGCATATATGATATACCAGTTGCGATGATGACTAATAGCTTTGTGACTGCACTTGCGGCGAAGGTGGGGAGGGTGATGGAAGTGGGGGAAGCTGTGAAGGATTTCAATAGGGTTCGCGTGGAATTCGCCCTGGGGGATCAGTTGAAGCCTACCGTGGGCCTGAAGGTCCGGGGCAGAGGGTGGATGGAGTTCTCGGTGAAGTATGAGAACATCCCGTATTTTTGTTTTAGCTGTGGCCGCATTGGCCATGCTGAGCGAGAATGCCCAGATGAGGTTTTGGAGGAAGACGCTGTGAAGTTTGGGACCGAGCTGCGTGCGTCCCCTTTTAAACGGGGTGCTGGGAGATTGCTAACATACCAGGCAGCACCACAGCCGGTAAAGAGGGGGCTGAACTTTTCGGGGGAGCAGAAGTAACGTGTAGCATCAGCCACGGGGTCCTCCTCTCTCAATGGTGATACGTAGAAGAGACGACCGGTGGAAATTGTTGGTAGAGTGAGCACTGTTAGTGATGCACACAAGGATGGTGGTGGTGTGGGTGTCCCAGTGAATTTGGGCGGAGTGCTGATGAGCGAGGATGCCCTCGCGCAGGGAGTGGAACAGCTGGTTATGGCATCACCAGGAGGGGGGAAAGCTACCGGCTCTGGTCTGGTACCTGCACGTGAGAAGGTGTCAGGACTGGATTCCTACGATAGTGTTAACACCAAAAATTGGCACCTGAGAGAGGCTGACGAGTGGGCCAGACTCGGTAGAAAGATTCCATTCGGCAGGAAGGCCTTCTTCGAAGCATTCGGCAAAAGATGCTCTGCGGTCGGGAATCCGCCATCGTTCGGCAAAAGGAACTGTTCCACAGTTGGAAAAGGAAGCATTCGGGATAGCATGATGACGTGGATTGAATATAAGGAAGAAGCCGATTTGGTGAAGAGTATGAGATGAATACGGCGCTTCGACGTATTTCTTTGGAAAAAAACGTTTTGTAATCGTAGTTGACTAGGAATTGTGTCAAAACCAGGGTATAAATATAAACCCATGGTGATTGTAATAGGGATCGAACAATCATACAACAAACCGGCCTTGCGCCACCTTTTCGAGTCCTTTAGTCGTGGCGTCGAAATCTTCGAGAGGAACCATCGATCCGTCGACCTCCGTAAGTATCGACAACCTTGTATCATGCTTAGTATCATGCGGTGGATTTAAGCTTGATTCAAGAAGGCTTTCTTGTTAGATCATGAGCCATGCGGTAGGCTAAGGTTTAGCTTGAAGCAAGTTATCGGCTCTATTAGATTGTGGCAAAGATCTAATAGATTCATTAAGTTACCTTGTGTTATTTGGGTTTTACTTTATATCATCAAGATTTTCTTCATTACGTTGCTGATCGGGTACTTCCTCGAGTACCTCTGTTTCTACGATTTGTTCTTTTGCAACCTGAACATATGTGAGAGCGTTGTTCCTTCTTCATGGAACCTGATTCGGCTATTTAGCCGTATTCGGTAATCCCTTCATGAGTGAAACATGTTCGTGACTTTGTTTTAAATAATGAATGCTTTTAGCCTTCCATGTTTAGAGTATATCATGCGGTAGATTGATCTATTCATGGTTGGTGGTGTGATTTTTAGACAAGTTGTATCATGCGGTGGATTAACTTGTTTGTTTTTATGCTTGACGGGTTCGAAAGTACCTAGACATGCGGTAGACTAGTGCTTTTAAACCTATGCATTCTTGTTTATTAGAAATTTATGATCGTGCTTTCACGTTTATTATGCCTAATTCCCGTTAATCGGTTGTAGTTAAGTACTGCAGCGATCATTTAATTAAATACCGATCTTTCATCATGGTGACATCATGCGTTCGGCAGTGTGCTTCTTACATGCTTTGCCGATTATGTAATGAATGATTAAAATTGTTGACAGATAGCTTGTTCATAGCTATAGAGCATCTTCAAATTAGACATTTGGCCTGTAATAT
>OAMR01000022.1:700904-739822 GCA_900205405.1 Echinochloa crus-galli | reverse complement strand
GTTCATGCAAGATCGCAAAAGATAAGTTTTATTGCCGAAATTCCATAAATCCCTAGTACAAACTACTGGAAGAGCCTGTTCAAAACAGACTGGGGATGAATTGACATAAGGAAAACTCTAGAATGCACCAGGAAGCATGGGCTTAAAATGAACCCGAACAAGTGTGTTTTTGGAGTTTCGGCTGGAGAGTTTCTGGGTTTTTTGATACATGAAGGAGGAATAGGAGTTGGCAAGAAAAGCATGAAGGCAATTGATGAAATTGTTCCTCCAACTAATCTTAAAGAGTTGCAATCATTACTTGGCAAGATCAATTTTGTAAGAAGATTCATATCAAATTTGTCACAAAAGGTGTTGCCTTTTTCTTCACTACTGAAAACCAAAAAGGATCAAAAGTTTGTATGGGTGACGAACAATAGAAGGCTTTCGATGAAATCAAGGAATACATGAAGAAACCACCAGTATTGGTACCTCCATGATTGAACAAGCCTTTTAAGTTGTACGTTTCGGCCGATGCCCAAACTATATGATTGGCCCTCATACAAGAATTTGAGGGAGAGGAAAGAGTAGTTGCATACCTTAGCCGAAAATTGCTTGATCCCGAAACAAGATATTCAGTTACAGAGAAGCTATGCTTATGTGTTTATTACTCCTGTACAAAGTTTCGGCACTATTTGTTGAATGCCGAATGCGTTGTATATTCAAAATTTGATGTGATTAAGCACATGTTGTCTATGCCCATTTTGAATGGAAGGATTGACAAATGAATTTTAGCCCTGTCTGAATTTGAATTGAGGTTTGAATCGGCAAAAGCTGTTAAGGGGCAGATTATTGCTGACTTCATTACTGAGCATCGTGATTCATCAATTAATTTGCTTGAAATTACACCTTGGGTGTTATTAGCAGGTATTTTATTAATTTCACCCAAAGGAGAAGTATTTGAATTTGCTATTCCCATTCAATCTACTGTTACCAATAATCAGGCTGAGTATGAGGCGTTGCTTAAAGGACTTCAATATTTGAGAGAGGTAAAGGCCATTGCAGTTGAAATCTTTGGAGATTCAGAGCTAGTCATAAAACAATTGAATGGTGAATATGAGTGCAAAAATGATATCCTAAAGAATTACTATGAAGAATGCAAGCAAATCTTGAAAGGCTTTCAGTCAGTGATTCTGCAACATATTCCTAGAGGGGATAATGAAGAAGCAAACAGGTTGGCTCAAAGTGCATCGGGTTACAGGGAGAATCAAGAGGTGTTTGCCAGCGATGTGTATGCTTTTGAAAGTAATTTTGCAGAAGATGATTGGAGGAAAGAAATTGCTGATTATCTGGAAAATCCATCTCTGAAAGTTTCTAGGAAGCTCAGGTATAAAGCTATAAAGTTTGTTCTTCTTGATAAAGATTTATATTATAAATCCCTGGATGGGGTATTATTACGTTGCCTGAATCAAGAAGAGGCAAAGAAGCTAATAAGTGAAGTGCATGATGGATTGTGTGGAGCGCATCAGTCGGCTTACCGAATGAAATGGGTTATTAGAAGAACTGGTTATTATTGGCCGACAATGTTGGAAGATTGCTTTGAATATTACAAGGGATGTCAGGATTGTCAAAAATTTGGAAATATTCAGAGAGTTCCAGCATCAGCTCTGAACCCTATTATCAAACCATGGCCATTCAGAGGATGGGGAATAGATTTGATTGGCCAAATAAATCCTCCATCGAGCAAGGGGCATAAGTTTGTACTTTTAGCAACAGATTATTTCACTAAGTGGGTTGAGGCTTATATTATAATCCTGGATGGTATTATTACGTTGCTTGAATCTGCTCAAGCTAATGGATAGGCAGAGGCTTCTAACAAAATTATGATTAAAATTATACAAAAGAAAATTGATCAGAAGCCAAAGAAGTGGCATTCGGTACTCAATGAAGCTTTGTGGGCTTACCGAATGGCTCCTCATGGGTCTATAAAAACGTCTTCTTATGAATTAGTATATGGACATCAAGCTATCTTGCCATGGGAAATGCAGTCAGACTCAAGGAGGATAAAGTTGCAGAAGGATTTAAGTGCAATTTTGTTTGGTTTTCTTCTGACAGATCTTGACCGAAGATCTACATATGATTCGTCTCAGGGCCTTGGAAAATATTGAGAAAAATAAGGTGCGGATTTCTAAATATTACAATAAGAGAGTGAAAGTTAAGCAATTTGCAGAAGGAGATTTAGTTTGGAAGGCATTATTGCCGATTGGTACTAAATACAGTGCATTCGGTAAATGGTCCCCAAATTGGGAAGGTCCTTTCAGAGTGGCTAGATGCGTGCCTGGAAATGCATACATTTTAAAAACTTTATTAGGGGAAGAGTTTACTGCTGCTATAAACGGGAGATATTTAAAGAAGTATTATCCTAGTGTTGAGATTGATCGCTGATTGAAGAATTTAAAGTCAAAATAATAGAAATAGCCGGCATTCGGGAAGAAGTCGCCTTCAGAACAAAATTTCCAACAGAGGGAAAATGGCCAATACTAGAATGTATTGCCCTGAGTACACACAATTGACATCATGAGATAAGCTTTATTGCCGAAATTCAATGATCCCTAGTACAAACTACTGAAATAGCCTGTTCAAGACAGACTGGGGATGAATTGAATCGGCAACAGCAGCACCATGGCCATCAAGACGATCGATGGAAGCATCGATGTCATCGATATCCTCTGGATCACCGTTGGCGAAACCAAGTGGCATCCTAGAGTAGTCAGTACCGGTGTGTGTCGACATGGCGACTAGACCCGCAGCGGTGCCCAAACGGACGCCATGAAGGGCCACCTCATCGATGCGACCTGCTACTGCACCGAGGCGAGCTTCTGGCGTGTCCCCTTGGGCATTCACCTTGTTCGCCAATGTCTCTACCAGCGCCTTCAGCCGATTGAGCTCGGCGTCACGATCTGCGAGGTTACAAAGGGACAGCAGATTTCTTCGAGGTCTTTGGTTCCCTTATTTTGATAATGACAACCTCACTCTTCCTTGTGAGTTCAATTTTGATACTGTATGTGTAGATGCACAATCTGCAGCTATTTTCAATTCTTTCATTCGGCCCTGTATTCTGCTAGCCGAATTTTGTGGAGGGAGGCTGGTTCAGAGTACTTTTGAGTACTATCAGCCGAATATGATGGCCAGTCAATTAGGCTGTGGCCAAGTGCCACCAAGATTATTTCTTCATGAATTCCTCAAGCCTAGATGAGAAATATGGAGATTATCCCAATTATTGGTTTGGGGGCTTTTGTCATCGAAGCTTCTCTTGTATCAATTTCTCCAACCGGCGATTGGGGGCAGAGGCCAATTCTTAAAGGTGTCTTGCCATTCGTGAGGCTTTGTCAGTGAAGTCTTGAAGGGAATCCTCTGAGATTCGGCAGCAATAAGCTCAGAGGGGTCTGAATCCCCCACGGGCCCGAGGAAATAAGATGGTGCTTTTTCCTCGATGGGAATCAAGAGCTCGGCAGCTAGGGCCTACCAAGAACAGAAAAAGGCGAAAAGAAAATTTAAGATGCGATTCAAAAGGATGGTGCCGAATGTACTTAAAAAGATTGGGAATTACCTGGAGGGCTTGATCTTGGTGCGCCATTGAAGCTTGCAAGCTTGCAGAGGTCGATGAACTAGGGTTTGGATCTGGACGAAGCTTCGAAGATTTAAGAGAGGAAAAAACGGGGATTGAGCTGGGATAACCTAGAGACGTTGAGAGTTTATGGTCAATTCCGAGATAAAAATATTTTTTATCCCGAAATTGAAGGGGCATGTGTTAACACCAAAAATTGGCACCTGAAAGAGGCTGACAAGTGGGCCAGATTCGGTAGAAAGATTCCGTTCGGCAGGAAGGCCTTCTTCGAAGCATTCGGCAAAAGATGCTCTGCAGTCGGGAATCCGTCATCGTTCGGCAAAGGAATTGTTCCACAGTTGGAAACGGAAGCATTCGGGAAAGCGTGATGACGTGGATTGAATATAAGGAAGAAGCCGATTTGGTGAAGAGTATGAGATGAATACGGCGATGCGACGTATTTCTTTGGAAATAAACATTTGTAATCGTAATCGACTAGGAATTGTGTCAAAACCAGGGTATAAATATAGACCCATGGTGATTGTAATAGGGATCGAACAATCATAAAACAAACCGGCCTTGCGCCAACTTTCGAGTCCTTTAGTCGTGTCGTCGAAATCTTCGAGAGGAACCATCGATCCGTCGACCTCCGTAAGTATCGACAACCTTGTATCATGCTTAGTATCATGCGGTGGATTTTGTAAAAACTTTGACACTACATTATAATGTGAGTTATCATGCGGTGGATTAACTTGTTTGTTTTTTATGCTTGACGGGTTCGAAAGTACCTAGACATGCGGTAGACTAGAGCTTTTAAACCTATGCATTCTTGTTTATTAGATATTTATGATCATGCTTTCACATTTATTATGCCTCATTCTCGTTAATCGGTTGTAATTAAGTACTGCAGCGATTATTTGATTAAATACCGATCTTTCATCATGGTGACATCATGCGTTCGGCAGTGTGCTTCTTACATGCTTTGCCGATTATGTAATGAATGCTTAAATTGCTGACAGATAGCTTGTTTATAGCTACATGTCGATCAAAATTGGCTTTGTAAGCCGTAGAGATGGAACTGTCTGGTATCAGCCGGCACGTTCCAGTTTTTTCATCTAAATATTTTCTTCCTTTGTCAGTTTCAGGGAAAATTGACTGGCACGCTTTCGGATTCGAACATTCGAGCCACGTGTAAAGCCAGCTGATTCGGCTTGCTGTGTGCTTGGCGTGAACTGCAGATTTTACGTCAACAGATGGCTCGAGTGATGGATCAGTGCGAATGCAGGGGGCCTCCCAGGATGGTCCCCGTAGTCTACAAGAGCGTCTCTGGAGCCGGGTGTCATGCGGTAGATGCAGGTTTTTGGGTCGTTTTAGAACTAATCATCCGGTGGATTAGAGCTCGAATTCGACCCTGGAGCACACAAGGATATCTCAAAGACAAAGAAGATTAGAGCCATGAAACCTGAGCTTATAGCGCAATCAGTGAAGGAACTGCATATAAAGGGCGCCCCAGCGGCTGTGCGTGGTGACGTGCAGGGGAGCCAAGTTCCTCAGATGATGGAGCAGGACCTTGAGGAGACGCATGCGCTGAAGGAGGGGAATATGATGGTGGACACTAGTAACCTGGTGGGAGCTCATGGCGAGCCCCACTAGGAGCAATGATCGCGATGAGTTGGAACTGCCGAGGGACCGGACTCTCTCGGACAGTTCAAGACCTATCGGCTCTAGTTCGAGCCAAAAGCCCGGGACTAGTATTTTTGTGTGAAACTCGTAATTCTGCTGTAAGGGTTGCAAATTTGCGTTGGAAAATAGGCTTAAAGAACTGCATTGCTGTTGATAGCGATGGTAGGAGTGGTGGTCTTGCACTCTTTTGGCATGAGTAGGTGGAAGTTAATTTAATAGAGAAGAATTTTCGTTATATTGATGTGTTGACTCGTGTGAGCCCCTCGGACCCTTGGTTCCGTATCACCTTTGTGTATGGAGAGCCTAGGGTTGAAAATCGTCATCATATGTGGGAAGCATTGCGTCGTTTACGAGGGGTCTCTAATCTGCCGTGGGTGGTTATGGGAGATTTTAATGAGGCTATGTGGGGTTTCGAACATTTTTCTGCATGTGCCAGGCCTGAGCGCCAAATGGCTATGTTCCGTGATGCTTTAACTGATTGTGATCTAACAGACCTGGGTTTCATTGGTTTGCCTTTTACCTATGATAATGGCAGGGGAGGTGACGCTAACGTCAAGGTGCGGTTGGACCGGGCGGTGGTTGACACTGGATGGCGGGATTTATTTGGTGAGGCAACATTATACCATTTAGTTTCATCTCGCTCTGATCATTGTCCATTGCTTCTGGAAATCAGGAAAGATAGCTGGGAGCGACACAAGCCTCGTATATTTCGTTATGAGATAATGTGGGAACGTCTTGAATCGTTGGCCCATGAAATTAAGGAGGCGTGGTGCACGGCTCCGAACAGAGAGGGTACGTCTTGGTGGGATAGTGGCCGCCCTGCAGAAAGTTCAGGGGGCACTGCAGGCGTGGAGTAAGGAGAACTTTGGGGCAGTAACATCTGAATTAGAGGAGCTTCGGCGCAGGCTAGAAGATGTAAAGGCCGATCCTAATAGCTGTCGGCATGAAGCTCGGCGTATAATGGATAGGATGGATGAGTTGCTGTACAGGGAAGAGATGATGTGGCTGCAACGTTCGCGCATTGCATGGCCTAAGGAGGGGGATAGAAACACAAGCTACTTTCACCGGCAAGCAGTATGGAGGGCTCGGAAAAACCGTGTCAAGAAACTTCGTGATGCTAGTGGCCAGTGGCAGGAGTCGCCCCAGGTTCTCAAGCATATGGCGATTAATTTCTTCAAGTCTCTTTTTTCTGCTGATCCAGGAGTAATTCCTAATGAGCTGCTGGAGTTGATAGAGCCAAAAATCTCGGAAGATATGAACCAGCAATTGTGCAAAGAATTCTCGGAGAAAGAAATCTCAGATGCTCTCTTTCAGATGGGACCACTGAAAGCGCCTGGACCGGATGGCTTTCCGGCCCGATTCTTCCAGAGGCACTGGGGTGTATTAAAGGAGGATGTGATCCGTGCAGTAAGGAAATTTTTTGTCGATGGTGATATGCCGGCTGGTATTAATGATACGGCAATTGTCCTAATACCCAAGGGTGACAAGCCGGAGGAGCTTAAAGATTTTAGGCCAATTAGCCTATGCAATGTGATTTACAAAGTTATTTCTAAATGCTTGGTTAATAGACTTCGGCCACTACTGGGAGAAATTGTTAGTCCAGAGCAGAGTGCATTTGTACCGGGGCGTCTGATCACTGATAACGCCCTTATTGCCTTTGAGTGCATTCACGCTATACAGAGGGGACCGGGTGACAAGGAAGAGTTTTGTGCATACAAGTTGGATTTGTCGAAGGCGTACGACCGAGTGGACTGGGGATTTTTACAAAAGTTACTGGAGAAGCTAGGCTTTCATGGACAATGGGTTCAGTGGATTATGACGTGTGTCACTACTGTTCGCTACTCCGTCCGCTTCAATGGGGTGCCTCTGGTACCCTTTTCCCCTTCTCGTGGTCTGCGCCAAGGTGATCCACTGTCGCCATACCTCTTTTTGTTAGTCGCTGATGGTTTGTCTGTGTTGTTGAAGCACTATCAAAGGTTAGGGCTGGTGGAAGGGCTCAAGGTATGCAGGAGGGCACCGAGTGTTTCGCACCTGTTGTTTGCTGATGATAGCCTCCTCTTCTTCCGCGCAAATGAGACTCAAGGTACAAACGTCAAACAAGTGATATCCATTTTTTAGAGGAACACAGGGCAATTACTGAGCCCTAGCAAATGCTCCTTACTGATGCGTGAAGGGAGGGATGGGGCTGAGGCTCAACAAGTTCGAGCCATTCTGGGAGTGGAACGAATTGATTTCGAGGAGAAATATTTGGGGTTGCCTACTCCGCTTGGTCGTATGAAGAGGGAACGTTTCCAACCGTTACAAGAACGTTTTCTGAAAAGGATGACGGCATGGCGCGAAAAGGATTTATCGGCTGCTGGGAAAGAGGTGTTGATCAAATCAATTGCCCAAGCCTTACCAAATTATATCATGAGTGTGTTTAAGCTCACAGGTGGATTGTGCGAAGACCTCATGAAAGCTATTCGGGCATATTGGTGGGGTGCTGAAAAGGGACGGAGGAAAGTCCAATGGATACCATGGAGAACACTTATCCAACTGAAATCGCATGGGGGCATGGGATTCAAAGACCTGCAGTTATTCAACCAGGCGCTCCTGGCCCGACAAGCATGGAGGCTGCTGATCTTTCCTGATAGTTTCTGTGCGCGTGTTCTAAAGGCGAAGTATTTTCCATCTGGTAATCTTCTTGACACAGTGACAGCCACGGATGCATCACCTACATGGAGGGCGGTGGAATATGGATTGGAATTAGTTAAGAAAGGCACTGTATGGCGTATTGGGAATGGTAGGTCGGTTAGATTGTGGCGTGACAATTGGATCCCCAGGCCTACTGGTATGAAGCCTATTGGAGCAGTGCAAACTTGCAGAATCCGTAGGGTAAGCCACCTCATTAATCACGTATCTCATTCATGGGATGAGGCTATAATTAGACGATACTTCTACCCTTGTGATGTTGAGGAAATACTGAAGATCAAGCTCCCAAATAGTCCTTGCGAGGACTGGATTGCATGGAATTTCGAAAAGTCGGGTCTGTTTTCCGTGAGGAGTGCCTACAGATTGGCCATGAGGGAGATGCATGGCATGGGCTCAATAGGGAGCAGTATAAATCCGGATGGGGAACACGCAATTTGGAGGAAAGTGTGGAGTGCCCAAGTGCCGTCCAAGGTCAAGGTCTTTGCATGGAAGGTCACCAAAAACGGACTGCCAACGCAAGCTAACCGGCACTATCGCCATTTGGTTGATGATTGCAGGTGTGAACTATGTGGCTTGCAGGCGGAGACGTGCTTCCATGCTTTAATCATGTGTCCGCACGCCCTATCATTGAGGCAGGCACTGCGAAAGGAGGTGGCGCTGCCAGCGGAAGAAGATTTGGTCGATTCTGGACCTGAATGGCTACTGATGATCCTCGGCAGGTATAACAATGATATAATCTCAAAATTTCTTATGCTAATATGGAGATGCTGGAATGTCAGGAACGGCGTGCTGCAGGCGGGAGAGAAAATTTGTACCACAAGCTCAGTCATCTTTGTTACAAGGTATTTGGAGGCACTGCTGAACGTCCGACAACAGCAGATCGGACTGGATGGAAAAGGGAAACAGAAGCTCGTTCCTGAGAAGGTGGATAGACGCAAGGAGAAGCTGCACCGAGGAACTGACCGGTGGAGGCCGCCAGATGGGGAGGCGCTCAAGATTAACGTTGACGGCGCGTTCATCTTGGAGTCTGGCAGGGCTGCTGTGGGTGCGGTAATCAGGAACAGCCAAGGGCGGCATATACTCTCGGCATGGCGATGTCTGGATCATTGTCGGGACGCCGAGGAGGCTGAGGCACTGGCGTGCCTGCTGGGGATCCGGCTAGCAGCGCAGTGGCCAGATCGTCAGCTGATCTTGGAGTCTGATTGTGCCACGGTTGTGTCTAAGCTCCAGGAGAGAGGGTTGGATAGGTCCCTGATCGCCCCAATTATCAGTGATACATTGCGGGAGGCGGGCCAATTGCAGGGAGTCGCCTTTGTGAAGATTGGGAGGGAGCAGAATAGAATAGCACACGAGCTCGCTCGCCTTGCTCTCCGTTCGGGGGAATGTGTGGTCTCTAGTAGTAATCCTCCGTTGTGTGTGGAGGCCTTGATTTGTAAGGAGACACCTTGAGTAATAAAGTTCCCCTTTTCACAAAAAAAAAACAATAGCATACAAATAGACTCCACCATTGACGGGTATGTGATGGGTGTCTTTTCCATACACGCGGCATTAGCTCATCAATAGGTGCCGAGGGCTTCAGGACAGGTGGAGTGCGATGCACCCATAGAATTTAGTATTTACTCTCTCCATCGCAAAAAAAAAAAATCATTCTAGTTTTATAGTTAAATTTTCTCAAGTCAAGTCTATATTTTTTTAATGTTTATGACGTTAAATAGGTATCATCGTACAAAACTATGTTTTAGCTCCCCACTACAGATTTCTCTCAACATGCAAGCTTGCCACGTCATCCATCCACTAGGACTATCCATTTATGTCATCCATCTACCTTCTATAACCAATATCTTTGCAAGTGCAATGCTACAAAATTCGCACAGTAGATTTCATCCACCGGTCTTCTATTACCAATAGTATGTATGGTCTTTAAGTACAATGCTACAAAATTCGTACGGTAAAAATACATAGATGATCAATCATTTAAGAGTCGTTTTTTCTCAACAAAATGAACATGTTTTGCAAAAGAATATTGCCATGCAATTACCTTAGTGTTTCTATTTTTAAATTTAATCTTAAATCATGTATAATGGCGTTTGCAAAAAAATATTGCTATGCAATTAATTTAATGTTTTCAAATATTATTTAAGAAATTTCTGCGGCATCGCAAGGGATACCACCTAGTAAGATAGGGGGAGTAGTGGTTGCCACTTTCTTCCCTTGTCTCTATCTAGTGGAATAAGATTATGTTTCAAATTGTAGTATTTTTTTTGCTTTAGTTTAATTCAAACCTATCTCATTTAATCAAGTCCCCATTTATTTTAGCTTATAGATGATTTTTAAGGCTCAATTTTGAGAAATTTGGATTCTCGATTATGGATTGTAAGAGTCATCTGACTTCTCGTTCTCCAAAATCGAGCATTCATAGTCGGCCAAAAGCCAAAACAAACAATGCCCAAGATTTTAGAAAGATATACAATTACAATATCAAATAAATGCATTATAAATAAGTATTTCACGATGGATTCAATTAAACCGTTTTGAAATCTTAGATGTTGATGTTTTCTCTAAAACTTGATCAAAACTTAAGTTAACTAAAGTTTAGACTGAACAAAGTAATTTATAGAAAATGGTCACCCATCGCCAGCCAGCAACTAGCGGCCTCTCAAGATTGACTGATGATGTACGGGTCTAATTCCAACATTGAGGTACATAACAAGCCGTGGTATGGCTAGTACAGCATCGACAGCTACAATTAGGGGAGTGGAGCTTCCGGACTTAAAAAATGGTTGGGCTTGGCCTCAGTGGAGAGGCACGACGATATGCTGGCCATGGCCCATGGCCATGGGCAGGGGAATTGGTATGCCACCGGTACCTGTCCGGGCCGGCAACTTTTCTGTCGTCCCATCAAGCTGGTTGGAGATGCGTGCGATGCCTGGCTCCACTCCTCTGTGCCCCGCCCGCGCCCCGTGAGGAGACTTTCCTGCCTCGCAACACCAGGCACGTACGCCGCTCTCCTTCCCCGCTCGCTTTCCTTCCCCGACGCCGCTCTCCTTCCCCGCCGTCGTCGTCGCCGCCTGCAAACTGAATAAGAACCAAAAGTGTACCACATATTCAGTTGACAAAAAAGAGCAAAGAAATCTTCTTTATTCAGTATATTGGCATATCTTATTTACTCTAACTATATATTCCAAGGTTGAGCAAACCATTCATGCCAATCAGTTGACCCCATTGACAAAAGTAGCAGTCTTAATCGCACCTCTGAAATAGAAGTAGGAAAAGGAACCCCTAGAAGGTGCTATTTATATTTTGTATATGAATTCAGAACTACTGAAAATATGATATGAATTTCCGAAAATATTGTTATATTCCTGTGAGTTATCGAAAAGACTATCAATTCTCTTTATACTATCACTGTATTTTCCTGCTTTTCAGAAAAGTTTTTGGTGATCTTTTCAACAAGAAAGCATAGAGTGTTATTAGTGTATTACACAAAACAAGGAGTATTAAATGCTATTAGATACTTTGATATTTAATCAACCAAAGAAGTAATATAAGAATGGAATTTTTTTGAAAATATACCATAAGTGTAGGAAAGTTAGAATTACAGAAAACAAAACAAGGGGGCAGATTTCGCTTGGCAAGACGGTCTGCTGTCCAGCAGCGCCTGTGAGCAGCTAACCACATGAAGAACTGGCACTTGGGAGGGGCCCAAGATTTCCAAATACGTTCATATGGTTCAAAGTGGATTGCTCCCTCAAATAGGCTAGGCATGTCCTTCTGGGTAATCTCAGTGGAAGAAGAATATATAAATGAGAAATCTTAAAGGATGAGAGAGAATTGACACTAGCAGCCAGGCAATTATAGACATATTTTTAATCTACCAAGCACAAGCACCAATCCTTTTGCGATAGATAACCATTTTGCACAAGCAGCAATCTGTCCGGTGAACCGAACAAGATCTAACGATGGTATCCATTTTGCATCTAGGATAAATGACCAAATCTTGGGCAAAAACAATGAAGATTCGGCTCACTCGAGCAAACGATAAGGAAAAAAAAGATACATGCAGCTCTACCATCAGTAATCTATGAACAAGTTATAACTGAAGTGAATAAAGCATATGGAAAAACTTAGCTGAATGTGTCAGGGAGGAGACAAATCAAAGGGACACCATGCTCCTCCCGTAACCAGATCTGAAGCGGGACCACCGGCATCGGAGAAGAGCAAGTCAGTGGTGTGAGATCCGCGAAACGAATGAGCTGGCGGGCGGGGAGAGAAGAACGACGAGCGGCGGCGGCCTGGGGGTCAGCGGCGGCGCGGCGGTGTCGACGTGCAGGTCAGCGGCGGCGCGGCGGCGTCATGGGCGGAAGAAGCGTGAGACGGGGCAGGTGCGAGGGGGATGGGGACGTAGGAGACGGCGTCGGCGCGAGGGAATGCGAGGAATCCGCCTGGAAAACGGCCTGGGCTCTCGCGGGCGGAGGCGGACCAGGCACGGACGGAGGCGAGGCTCAATCCAGTTGCACGAATTGTAAAGTAGATGAACGGTTTAGAAGTTTTTTTTGAACGAACCAGCACGAGATTGTGCTAATTTCATTGAAAAAGAAGGAGTTTGTACAATCGACGAGCCGGCAAACTTATATACAAGGAATTATTCTCGCTCTATTAGGGACGCTAGGTCCTTCGCTCCTGCCAATGACCAGGTACGTGCCTCCTCCTTAATCTTAGCCACAAGGCCCGTCGCTGACATTTCACGTCGATCAAAAGTCCTATTGTTGCACTCTTTCCACACCTCCCAGATAACCAGTATCACAAGGCTACGAGCTGCCTTTCGGGGGACCCCCTGGAGTGAAGAGATGTTCGTCCACCATTCAACTGTGCTGTTGGCAGGGCGCCAGTTGCTTGGCTGCAGCTCAGGTTGGCCTAGCCAGATCGCAATTTGGCTCCAGATGTTCCTGGTGAAGCGGCAGTGTTGGAGTATATGCGCCGCCGACTCCTGTGTTTGGCGGCATAGTTGGCAGGAGGTGGAGTGCGGCCATCCCCTGCGTGCAAGACGGTCCGATGTCCAAACCCAGTTTTGAAGGATTAGCCAGGCGAAGGTTTTACATTTTGGGGGCGCCCACGACTTCCATATGGAACTAGCCTCTGCTTTAGTGCTGCCCACAAATTGAGCCTGGTATGCCGATGCCGCGGAGTAGGTGCCATCCTGTGTGAATTTCCATCGTATTTCATCAGCCGCGTCGGGGTTGAGCCTTATGTTCGCCATCGCATTCAGGAGTTTACGAACTCGTTTATGTGCGTGACTGTGATCCCCGCCTCTGTGTTGAATGCCCTCATCCATGCGTTGCTCGTGAAAGCCTCGCGGACAGTGCTCCGTTTGTTAGTGGCCAAGTGGAAGAGGGTTGGGGCAAGGTCCTTGGCTCAACACCCATTTATCCAGGCGGAGTGCCAGAAGCTAGTACGCGCGCCATCCCCCAACGTGATGGTCGTGCAAGCCGCGAAGAGCAGCCGATCAGTGTCGTTGCATGGTAGCTTAGTACCAGCCCATGCTTTCTCCGTGGAGTTTTGCTCATGCCACAGCCACCGCAGTCTGAGGGCTCTAGCAAATTTGTCGAAATCGAGGACCCCCAGCCCGCCGAGAGGCTTGGGAAGGCAGCTTCTTGTCCAGTTTACCTTACATTTTCCACCCGTGAGGGCTCCGGTGCCCGCCCATATGAAGCGCTTGCGCAGCTTGTCTAGCTCTTCCAGCACCTCCTGCGGAGCCTTTATAGCAGATAGGAGGTAAATAGCTTGGGAGGTTAAGACCATTTTGGCTAGGCATGTCCTTCCTGCTAAGCTCAGATGCTTCCCATGCCACGAGGAGAGTTTGGCCGCTGTTTTGTCTATTAGAGGTTGAAAGGCCGCTTTGCTGAGGCGCCTGACCGACAGCGGGAGCCCCAAATACCGCATCGGGAAGCAAGTGCGAGTGATTGGAAGATCTGCCAGCAGGGCGTCAACGTCAATGTTGCTGCAGCTTATGGGGACGACACTTGTTTTTTGGAAGTTTGTGACGAGGCCGGTGACGCAGCCGAAGTTGTGTAGTAACTGTTTTATGTTTTGTACATCCTTAGGTGTCGGTTTGATGAAGATGGCCGCATCATCTGCGCAGAGTGATGTACGGAGCCTCGCCATTCTGCCGCCGAGCTTGTTAAGGAGGCCTCGTTCGGTGGCTATCGATAAAATCTGCTGCAGTGGGTCAATTGCAAGCACGAAGAGCAAGGGCGAAAGTGGGTCGCCCTGCCGCAGTCCACGTCCATGCACAATTGGGTCAAGGGGGCAGCCATTGATCAGGACTCGTGATGTAGAGGTGGCTAGGGAAGATGCTATCCAGTCGCACCATCTCTGAGGGAAGCCTCTATGTTGCAGTAACTGGATTAAATAGTCCCATCGGACAGAGTCGAAAGCTTTGGAGATGTCTAGCTTCATCAGGAGCGCTGCTGTTTTGTTGCAGTGAAAACGGCGGGCGATGTTTCGGACGTAGAGGAAATTGTCGTGGATGCTTCGTCCTTTGATGAAAGCACTCTGACTTGGCGAAATCAATCTGTTCATGTGGGGAGCTAGCCTGAGGGCAAGGATCTTGCTAATGATTTTAGCAATCGCGTGTATCAGGCTAATAGGGCGATAGTCCTGGATGCACTCCGCTCCATCCTGCTTGGGTAAGAGGACTATGTGGGCCGAGTTGAGCAGGTTTAGATCATTGCATCTTAGATTATAAAAGGAGCTGATTGCAGCGATGACGTCCCCTTTGATTATTGACCAGCAGGTTTTGAAGAAGAGACCTGTGAAGCCGTCCGGCCCGGGGGCCTTGTCCTGAGGCAGCTGAAGTATGGCCCTAAGGATTTCCTCCTCCGTGAAAGGCTCTTCCAGCGAGGATAGATCGGTGGAGGGGAATTGTAGATCTCGCCATGAGAAATCAAGGGAATGCGTGCTTGGCCTACGCATGGTCTCGCTGAAGTGGCCGAAAATGATAGCCTCTTTCTCCGTGTGTGTTACGGCCCATCCCGTGTTGTTGCGCAGGCGATGTATGAAGTTTTTCCGACGTCGAGCATTGGCTTTTAGGTGAAAGAATCTTGTGTTTGCGTCTCCCTGCTTTATGTAGTTTATTCTGGAGCACTGCTTGCGGCGAGCCCGTTCAACTACTGCCCACCCCAATAGGCGTCGCTTCAGTTTTTGTCATAGCACGGACTCAGCATCAGTAAGGGGTCTACTATCTTGCGCCTCATCTAAGGCTAGAATGATCTGGCGCCCAACTTTTGCTTTGGTTCTGATGCCGGAAAGATGTGTCTTGCTCCATGCTCTTAGGGCCTTGCCGAGTTGAAATAATTTGTGGCCGAGGCGGTGGAAAGGCTCGGCGTGGTCCGTGTGGCGACCCCAGGTTTGTTGCACCGTGTCCTTGAAACCTGGCAAGTGAATCCAGAAGTTCTCAAATTTGAAAGGTGTCGGCCGTCTAGGCCCTGCCTGGTGCACCAGGAGCAGCGGGCAGTGGTCTGAGTGGGCCAAGGAGAGGGCATGGAGCGTGTGGCTCCCGTAGCCAATGTCCCAGTTGTCGTTGCAGAAGAAGCGATCAAGTCGCTCTAGGGTTGGCCTCCTACGCTCGTTGCTCCAGGTAAACTTCCGATTTTGCAGGTTTAATTCTCGTAGACCGCAATGGTTTAACGCTGCGCGGAAGCGACTCATAAGACGACGATCTAGTATGTTTGCTCTTATCCCTTGTCTGGTAAATTAAGTTGAAATCCCCTAAAAGAAGCCATGGTCCGTCGTCTGATGGCTTAAGCGTTCGTAGGTGCTGTAGGAAGGCCGGCTTCAGTGCTCTTTGGGAGGGCCCGTAGACTGTAGTGAGCTTAAAGGAAGAGTCAGACAGGCGTACTGTTACATTTGCCGAAATGGAGAAGGAGCCAATGGAGATGCTGTCAAGGTCTAGAACGGAGTCATTCCAAAGTACTAGAATTCCTCCCCTGGTACCCGTCGCCGGCTTGAACGCAAACTGGTTGAAGCGATATGCCCCCAGAAAAAGCGCCAGGGGCTTGTCTATGTGCTGAAGCTTGGTTTCTTGGAGGCAAACGATTTGGCAGCAAGTATCTCTCACGAACTCGTGCACCGCCAGGCATCGAGAAGCTGCATTGAGACCCCGTACGTTCCAACATAGGATGTTAAAGTTCCCTTTCATTAGGTGATAGCAGGCTCATGTTCTTGTCGTAGCCAACACAGCGGAGTGGAGCCCGAAGGTCGTAGCCAGCAGGGCGAGGGTTGCAGTTAGCCCGAAGGTCTCGGCCAGCAGGGCGAAGTCGCGTGCGTCCTGCCCGAAGGTCGCAGCCAGCAGGGCAGTGACGCTTAGCAAGGAAACTAAAAGAAGTCTTAGTAGTTGGATACATAGATGATTGAAGGTCGCAATGCTGCATGCTGATGCTCACGCCTCTGGTTCACCCTGGATGTCATCCACACCCTCACCAGCCTGCTGTGCCATTGCCTCGGCCATCGCCTGCGCATCATCGTCGTCGAGGTCGAGGAAGGCTGTGAGCGCCGCGATGACGAACTCCGGGAGCGGCCCGTCGATGCTGTCGATGTACTGCTGCAGCAACTGCTCCACGGGTGCCACTTCCTCGGTCGGGAGACCGAGCTTGCGGTAGAGGTTGCTTTGCGCCCGTGCCATGGAACTCAGGGCCGGCTTCTTCGCGAGCCTGGCGCTACGGCGCACCGCCGTCATGTCGAAAGTCCTCCGCTGTCGAGGCCGTGGCGCCTGGCGCGACGGCGGAGGAGACTGCATCAGCGGCTGTACAGGGGAGACAAACAGATCATCAGCGTGCGGCGGCCTGGTGCATGCTGCCGTCCGCGTGGTGGAGCTCGTCTGCCCATCGTTCACCTGGACGCTTTGGTTGGACTGCGGCGGCGTGTGCGCACCCTCGGCGTCCAACATCTCGACGTCCGGGCCGAGCTGTTGTGTCGGGGAAGCATCTGCAGGAGGAGACGCAGCAGCCCAGCCCAAGAGCTCCATCCGATCCAGAGCAACATGGACATCCTCCACAGTGGGCCGCGCGTCGTCCCGGTCCCCCAGGCCCAAGTCACCTTTCAGCCTGGAGAAAACCTGGCGGGCCTTAACTGTAGCTGGCCCACCACTGGCCAGGGGCATGAAGGGGGGCGCCATCGCCCAGGCCGGCCCAGAGCTTGTGTGTTGATGGGCCAGCGCTTGATGGCCCCCCTTGAATGGAGACACGGACCAGGCTGCATTCCGGGGGGCGTCTGCTAGCCCGAGCCGGCCAGCGAGCTGCGCCGCCCGGCCAATGTACTCGTCGGCGGAGCACAGGAGCCGGGCGCACCATTCCTGCAGGGCACCAGCTTGCACAGTGGAGGGGGATGGGAAGGATGCCAAGCAGACCTGAGTGAAGGTGCCGAACTCCTGCTGGAGCGCTGCCGCCTTTGCCGCGAAGAGCTGCTGCAGCTCTGCCGGCGTTGCACACGGCGGCTCCGTTCCGTCCTTGGCCTTGTCCCCCTCGTCGTGGGCGCGGTCATCCACACCCTCACCAGCCTGCTGTGCCATTGCCTCGGCCATCGCCTGCGCATCATCGTCGTCGAGGTCGAGGAAGGCTGTGAGCGCCGCGATGACGAACTCCGGGAGCGGCCCGTCGATGCTGTCGATGTACTGCTGCAGCAACTGCTCCACGGGTGCCACTTCCTCGGTCGGGAGACCGAGCTTGCGGTAGAGGTTGCTTTGCGCCCGTGCCATGGAACTCAGGGCCGGCTTCTTCGCGAGCCTGGCGCTACGGCGCACCGCCGTCATGTCGAAAGTCCTCCGCTGTCGAGGCCGTGGCGCCTGGCGCGACGGCGGAGGAGACTGCATCAGCGGCTGTACAGGGGAGACAAACAGATCATCAGCGTGCGGCGGCCTGGTGCATGCTGCCGTCCGCGTGGTGGAGCTCGTCTGCCCATCGTTCACCTGGACGCTTTGGTTGGACTGCGGCGGCGTGTGCGCACCCTCGGCGTCCAACATCTCGACGTCCGGGCCGAGCTGTTGTGTCGGGGAAGCATCTGCAGGAGGAGACGCAGCAGCCCAGCCCAAGAGCTCCATCCGATCCAGAGCAACATGGACATCCTCCACAGTGGGCCGCGCGTCGTCCCGGTCCCCCAGGCCCAAGTCACCTTTCAGCCTGGAGAAAACCTGGCGGGCCTTAACTGTAGCTGGCCCACCACTGGCCAGGGGCATGAAGGGGGGCGCCATCGCCCAGGCCGGCCCAGAGCTTGTGTGTTGATGGGCCAGCGCTTGATGGCCCCCCTTGAATGGAGACACGGACCAGGCTGCATTCCGGGGGGCGTCTGCTAGCCCGAGCCGGCCAGCGAGCTGCGCCGCCCGGCCAATGTACTCGTCGGCGGAGCACAGGAGCCGGGCGCACCATTCCTGCAGGGCACCAGCTTGCACAGTGGAGGGGGATGGGAAGGATGCCAAGCAGACCTGAGTGAAGGTGCCGAACTCCTGCTGGAGCGCTGCCGCCTTTGCCGCGAAGAGCTGCTGCAGCTCTGCCGGCGTTGCACACGGCGGCTCCGTTCCGTCCTTGGCCTTGTCCCCCTCGTCGTGGGCGCGACGTCGCGGGGAGCGCGACCGCTCGCGCGCGTCGATGTCCCGCCGGCGGCCACCGCGGAATTCCACATCGCGGCGGCGAGGTGAGCGCGTGCGCTTGCGATGGGGAGCGGAGGCCCCCGTGTGCATTCCGTCGCCGCCGCCCCCTCCTCGTCCATGCCCGGGGTGGTCCCATTCGTCGTCGTCGTCATGGCGCCGCGGCCACGAGAAGCCGGAGTCCTTGCAGGACCGGCTCCCACGTCGGCCACGGTCGGCGTTGCGCCGACCGCCGTCACGGCGCGCATCATCCCGCGGCCGCTCGTCGTCGCGCCCGGCGCGCCGGTCAGGTCGACGCGGGTCATCATCACGCTTCGTGTCTTCGCGCGGTGGCTTGGGCAGCCTTGCAGGGTACCGCGTCCGCTCCCCGGGCGGCGTGCCGTCGGCGTAGCCGTAGTGCCAGTCGTAGGTCCGGGTGACCGGCTTGAACGCGCCGTTCACCGCCGCATGCAGGTCATACGAAGCAGCAGTGTAATCCTCCAACACAGGCATATGAACAAACACCTCATACCTCAATCCCTGCTGCCAGCGCTCCGGCGGCACCTCGGTGACGAAGAACCCGACAGTTGACTTGTCGGTGGGCTTGTGCGCGAAGATGAGCCAGACGCGCTTGGGGATGTCGCTTGGGTTAGTTGTCCACGCCCACAGATCAATGTGACGGGTGTCGGCCGGCTGCACCAAGTCGGTGTTGATGCACTGTAGCGCACACCTGCCGCCGATGACCCGCTCCACCACCTCCGGTGTCCAAGCGTGGCTGGGGATGCCGTCGAGGCACAGGCGCACCCTGAAGAAGAGCCTCATTCCCAGCGCACTGCTGAGGCTGCGCCACGGACAGAGGCAGATCTCGAGTCCATGGCGCCCCTTGAAGCGGCCACGCCCGGCGGCGGTCGCACAGTCGGAGCTCCTCTCGAACCGGATCAGGTACGGCTCAGGCTGGTGCAGGGAGACGGAGACCGCGCCCGTGCGCAGGTTGAGCTCGGAGAGAAGCAGTTCCTCGATGTCGCGCGCGCCGGCGCCCTGCGGGAGATGCATGGCCCAGGGGACGAGAGTGCAGCTCTCCCAGTCCCGGACGTCATGCTCGATGGCGAAGGAAGTCGGGATGAAGACGGTCTCTGCATCAGGCCTGGTGTTTGGGTCCCCAATTGCCATTGGACGGCAACCAGGGGTGAGCGGTGGCGGCGGCGGTGGCAGATCGGGGGAGTGGGGCGGAGGCGACGACTGCGGCGGCTGTCGAGGATGGGGTGGTGGCGTTGGGGGAGCGCGGCGAGATGGGCGAGCGCGGCGAAGGTCAGGGCAGTGGTGTCTCGTGTGACCCGACCGATGGCAATTGAAGCAGCACACCGGGTCTCTGCAGGCCTCCGCACGGTGGTCTTTGGCCAAGCAATTGAAACATCTCCCGGCCGTTGCACGCTTGAAATCGTCGAGGGCCCGGTTGGTGGCGCGACTTGAAGTCGTCCGCGCGCCGCGCGGCCTCCATGAATGGCGGTCAGTGCTCCTGTCACCTCCATGGCGTAGAGTAGGCTTCGTGTCGCGGGCAGGCCTCTTCTTGCGGCTTCCCACCACGGTCCAGACCTGCCGCGGCGCAGGGGACACGCCGGAGCGCTGCACAGGAGTAACTCCAGGGCGCGGCGCCCTGTCAGACGTCATCCTTCCTTCTCCCCGGTAGTGAAAGGCTTCCTTCCTTCCGCGCGGCGCAGTAATGGCGTGGAGTTGACCCGATGGGACGCATGGGTGGGGAGCAGCTGGATGGCCACGGCGCACCACATCAGCATAGCTGGCCGGCCGATTTGCAGCGCCCGATGACCGATATGCAGCGCCGGACGACGGATCCGCGCCTCCCGATGGTGGATCCGGCGTGGCAAGGACGAACTCCACCGAGTCGGCGCGGGGCCGCCCGGCGGCCGGCGGAGGCGGCGGAGACTCGGCGAAGAAGCGCTCCCAGTCGGTGGAGGGGTGCGGTCCACGGTGGGAGGGGTGGTAGGTGGCTAGGGGAGGCTCAGGCGTGCGATGGCGCTTGAGGATCTGGGGTGGGATGGCGGGATCTGGCCGCCGGCGCCGCGGCGGTGACCGGGGGCGGAGGGGGTGGGTGTCGGGCATTTCAAACTCAACTACCGTTTCGACACTAAAGTTCAACGGTTTAGAAGTTGCCGGCCCGGGCAGGCACCCTTGGAAAAAACGGGTTGCATGGGCAGTACTGGTGCCCTAGCGGTGGGTGTAAACAAGCATGCGATTAGGCCAAGCAGCCAGTCCACGGCCCAATTCATAAATAGCTGTTGGGCCTCTTTGTTGCTACAGTAAAATTAGTGGAAAATTTTGGCCCACGCCTAGGGCCATGGCCCAGGTGGCCCTAGGCCTGTGTCCGCCACTGGGTGTATGAATGGTGATGGGAACGAAGGTCTAGCCGTCTAGGACGAGGGGCAACGGCGGATTCCGGATTTGCACGACGGGAGGTGAACACAGTGGCTAGGAAGCTGCCTGCCGCGGGCTCTGGAAGGATGCAGGGCCAAGCATAGACAAGCGAGCTTGCGCGGTCGCGGACAGAAGAAGACGATTGATTGATTGTCCGATCCATATCTAAATTCGTCGACTGAAATCGATCAGGCAAATAAAATAAAATCCGGCACATGCAAAATAGCATTTTCCGATCCATATTTGAATATCTGCATAACTTTTGCCCTCGCTCGGTGCATAAGAATTGCCACGCGAATGAATGGAACACATACAAAATCTTAACCATTTGGTCGTTCTAGTTCTAGATATAATAGCAGAGTTTACATGATCGAACATATAGTATTAGTGTTAGGTACAGACGTATTACAGTCGAACGGTAGGATTAAGGGTGCATGGTGGACAGGCACGAAAATGGGCATTAGTGGTGGGTATGAACGGTGATGGGAACGCAATTGGACAGAGTAAAGAAGACGATTGTTTTGATTGTCCGGTAGGATTAAGACTATGGTGTACGTGGCCAGGCAGTAATGGTACGATGGGTATGGACGGGGATGGAAACACAATTGGACAGAGGAAAGAAGACGATTGATTGATTGTCCAATTCCATATCTAAATTCGTCGACTAAAATCAAGCAAATAAAATAAAATCCGGCACGTGCGAAATATAGCGTCTCCCATATTTGAATATCTACATATATAATTATACTTTGCCCTCGTGCATACGAATTGCCACGCCAATGAATGGAACAATAAAAGATCTTAACCATTTGGCCGGTTCAAGATATAATGCATGGCAGAGTTGTTTACATACATGATCAAACATATACGTAGTACTGGTGTTAGGTACTGACACTTTGCTATCGGTACGGTGCATAAGAATTGCCACGCGAATCATGAAACACATAAAAAATCTTAACTATATTTTCGTCGGTTCTAGATATAATGGTGGAGTTTACATGATCAAACATGTCGTATTCATAGGTCAGCAATTCAGCACGTTAGAATTTGGGTTAGCTAGGGAGATGACATGTGATATCAATAATTGATCACAAAGTAGATTAACGATCACCGTCGCCGCCCGGCTGCCTCGCACAGTCGCAGAGGGTAAGTAATACTACTCCGTACCAACATGTCGATGATATATACGTTGTCCCATTTCACCTAGCTGCACCCCCGATTCAGTCACTCGCAAGCACCACCACACCATGTCCATCACCACCAACGCCGTCGCCGTGGCCTCCGACGGTTACGACTGCCGCCGGCGAGAGCTGCAGGCGTTCGACGACACCAAGGCCGGCGTGAAGGGCCTCGTCGACGCCGGCGCCACGTCCATCCCGGCCATCTTCCACCACCCGCCGGATTCCCTGCCCCAAGAGCCAGCTGCTGTTACTTTCACATCCATCACCGGCGATGCGCCGGCGGCGGCCGTCCCGGTCATTGACCTCTCAGCCTTCCCGCGAGAGGAGGTGGTCCGGCTGGTGAGGGCAGCGGCCGAGACGGCCGGGTTCTTCCAGGTGGTCAACCACGGCGTGCCCGGCGAGGCCATGGCCGCCGTGATCGCGGCGGTGAGGCAGTTCAACGAGGGACCCGTGGAGGCCAAGACGCCCTACTACACGAGGGACACCGCCACCCGCAAGGCAAGGTTCTACTCCAACCTCGACCTCTTCCAGTCGCCGGCGGCATGCTGGCGCGACACCGTCTTCTTAGACATGGCGCCGGAGCCGCCGCGGCCGGAGGAGCTGCCGGAGCCACTCAGGTACATCATCCGGACATTTTTTTTTTGCGAGGAGAGCATTCGTACACGATAAACACGAATGGATTAAAACCTTCAAAACGAAACGAAATGAAACCCAATTGTTGGATAGGGGCGTGATGTTCGAGTACACGGACGCGGTGCGGAAGTTCGCGGTGTGGGTGTTCGAGCTGCTGTCGGAGTCGCTGGGCCTCGCCGGCGACCACCTCAGCAAGATGGGCTGCGGGGAGAGCCTCAAGGTGGCCGGCAACTACTACCCGCCGTGCCCGGAGCCGCAGCTCACCCTCGGCAACACCAGGCACACCGACCCCACCTTCCTCACCGTCCCTTTACAAATCTATCGATATATATTTCTTTATATATATGCATGGCTCATGGCTGCGAATTGTGTATCACACACGCCTCTTGCCGTGCAGCTTGTGAGCAATGGCCGGTTCAGGAGCGTGGAGCACCGTGTCCTGGCGAACAAGAGCACGGGCACGGCGAGGGTCTCCGTGGCGGCGTTCGTCGACGTGGGAAGATCTAAGAGGCTGTACGGCCCGATCCAGGAGCTCGTCACGTCGCCGGACGGTGGCAACCCCCCGATCTACAGGAGCGTCACGGTCGAAGAGTTCATCGCGCACTTTTACAGGAAAGGCAGCGAGCGTCGCGCTAGGCTCGACTACTTCAAGCTGGAGTAGCATATACTCCTACTCGTTTTTATTAGGGACGGGCAACAGTACTATTCATGGTTGCTGCGTATAGCTCCCAAATGAAAACAGTTCTTCATTGGAATAATGGAGTATCTGGTGCAGCTCCAAATAATGTAATTTTCTTTTCTCGGTGTGCATTGGTAAGACTGATTTGGATGTTATGTTCAAATGACAAACAACCTACGGTTGGATCTAAATTTGATTTCTACCACCTACATTTTAAATTACTATCTGGTTGTTGAATTTTTTCATAAGATTGAACCTTTCGTATTATTCAAAAAATTATGTTAATATTATTTATTTTGTTTGTAACTTATTTATCATCAAAGACATTTTAAGATCAACTTATTTTTCATATATTTGAACAAAACTTTTAATAAAAAATAATTAAAATATTATAAGAAAAAATTATAATAAATAGTATTTTGAAATGAAGAGAGTACAGTTACTGTTCTGCTCTGCCATCCAAATCAATCCCAAATTCAGCTTGCATTGGGCATGGAGTAGAAATGCAGAATTCTGCCACTCGGATGGCTCCCTGGCCGTGAGTCGTGGGCTGGACCGCGCGATTTTCTTGCCTGGGCTGGATCGAGCTTCGAACCTACTGGGCCGCTAGATAAAGGCCTCGCTTCGCCGCGTCGGGGAAATAATACACACGGAGATGACCAATTAAACCCTTTTCGCAAGGCAAACCCCCCCTTCTCCGGCCTTCCTGAAACCCCAGCCCACTCTCCCGGCGATGGCATCGGCATCGGCGGCGGCGGCCGCCGCGGAGTGGGAGGCGGCGGAGCGGAAGGTGTTGGTGGCGCGGAAGCCCTGCTTCGGGCTCCCCACCGCCTGCCCCACCAGCCTCCCCGTCCTCCTCTACCTCCGCCTGGCGCAGGTCCCCTTCGACATCCACGTCGACACCTCCTTCCCCGACGCCGGTGAGCTCCCCGCCCGCCTGCGCGGCCCTACCTTCTCATACCGTATCTCCTTAGCTCCTATTCGTGCGCCCGGTGCTGCCATGCTGGGATCTCGCCCTGTTGCTGGCTTCTGTGTTCGTCAGCTGCTAGATATTGTTTTTCCCATAGACCTATAAGAAAAAGAATGAAGCTGTAGCTGTAGATAGTTGCGGGAAGAGTCATACATTGACGTGCTGTAGTCTCTGCGACTCTGCGCGGGTTGAGCTGCGCCTGAGCGAGGCGATTGCTCTGCTCACAACCTTAATTTTTTGTTCCACAGATCACATACCGTATGTTGAATTCGGTGATTGCGTGGCGTTCAACAATGAGAAAGGAGGTGTGATTGACTACCTGAAGGAGGAGAAAATTGTGGACTTGAACTCAAAGAACCCAAGTCTTTCCCCTGCTGATGTGCTATCCACAAAGGCCATGGTTTCGACCTGGCTTGCGGACGCTTTGCAGTATGAGCTGTGGGTGGTTACTGATGGAAGCATCGCTCATGATATCTACTTCTCTGATCTCTCCTGGCCCATCGGAAAGATACTCCACTGGAAGAAAACTAGAGATGTGAAGCAAGTTCTAGGTTTAACGAAACTTAATGCCGCAGAAAAAGAGGAGGAGGTTGCTACTCCCTATTCATTATTTTCCAACTCCTTTCCCCCCCCCCCTAGCTTTTGCTTCTGATGCAAATTTCTGATTTAAACAGATATACCAGAAGGCAAGTGCTGCATATGAAGCATTGTCTTTGATATTGGGGGATCAAATCTTTCTATTTGATAATAGGTACTACTGATCCTTACCTATTTTACTCTAATCTGCATATTTCTCTGTGCTCTGTATTATTACTTTTTTAATGCTTACTGGCACTTGGATATTTGTCCTGATATGACTTTTATGGAGCACTAATGTTTTTGTTTCTATTTGTGAAGCCCAACGGATGTTGATGCTCTTTTCCTTGGACATGCTCTTTTTGTCCTCAATGCACTGCCTGTAAGTTCCATTCTAATACTTAGATGTACACCAAAATGGCAGACACCACCTAAAGTATCTAATTGCCTAGCAAAATTGATCAAACACAAATGCCCAATTGCGCAAGCACATTAGCTGTAGGGGAATTAATCGTCTTTCTATGCTGTGAAGAATCTCCTTAGCTAACCTAATTCTGTCAAGCAAATGATATAAAACATTATTGACTATGTTTTGATATACTTTGATGCGTGTTCTAATCTTATTTCTGCTTCTTTAGGATACATCTGTGTTGAGGGGCACTTTGCAGAAGCATGAAAACTTGGTGAACTTTGTCGAGCACCACAAGGTCCAGTTGCTGGGAGACTCATCATCATCAGGGTTACCCAGTCCATCATCATCATCCACCCCCAGGAAAAGAGCGTCAGCTGGCCAAAGTAAGCAAACGGAACACTATATTCAGATGTTCAAAATTCAGAGATTGGGAGTTATATCATGAATATTACTAGATAACCTGTCCAGAACATTTAAAGTTGAATGATGCCATTTTATACCTAACTCTGATTAAGCTTCAGCACCCATTATAAGTATTCTGTCCTGGAGCTGCCAATGCTTTCAGGTCTTCAGGATGTCTTTGTTGCCGTCATACTGTTGAATTTAATACAAGAATGCATTTCCTTCAATATGTAATTAGGCATGGTGAAGAGAGTAAGATCTGCTTGTCTGAAAATTATTATTTTGTCTGTGCCATTGCCAACAACTATTATATGCACATACTGAACTGTTAAGGCCATCTGCATTCTGCAGCCTTGTCATCTGCATTTAGCTATAGTATCTGTGCATGAAGTGATGACTTAATCCCTTCCAAAATGCATTTTGTTACAAAGTAATGTCTGCGCTAAAGAACACCCTATTGTATTTCCCTAACAAAAGAACATTTCTGCGGACATATCCTTTCTGTAATCCTGGATCACTAGTGGCTCAAACTGTTTCTTGATTTCATTGCGCCAAGAAGTTGTACAAAAAAAAACTGTGTCAAACGATACTTTAATTAAGATCCAAGTGGAAAATCAATGTAGTTATACATAGGTTGCATATGGTTAGGCTTCAACAGAACAGAGTAATGATACTTGGGCTCATCAGGCAAAATGATTATTCTCAGATATGTTTGGGAATGGTCAGAAGTTTGTGTTGAGTGTTTACACAATATTTAATTCTATGTCTTTTACTTGTATGCGCTTTCATTCAAAAGCGAGATAAGTAAAATGCATTAAGAAAGTTTGAAGTAATGATAACAAGTCGTGCTTGAACTTTACCTGCCTCTTTGCCCATGTTATCTCAGCACTTGTGTTGCTTATATTCTCCGTTGTTTTTAGACATCTTATTGTCATTTGGTGTTCTTATCGATGTGGTCTTTAGGTTATAATAAGCCGAAACCCAGAGCCAAGAAGGAACGGACCGAGGAGGAGAAGAAATTCAGGCGGAGATCAAAGTACTTCCTGGCCATACAAGCTGTTGCAGTCCTTGTGTTCCTATCACTGATGGGTGTTGATAGTTCTGAGCTAGACGACGATGACGGTATAGATTATGAAGACTAGATCCTCCCTGTGTTGTACTACATGATTCGTTCCAAATCCAGTCTGCTCCCTTGTTGGGTGCTGTGAAAATTCGTTCCCACCGTTAGTGAGATGCCATACACTTGACATTGTAACTAGGAATACACTGAGCTGGTTAAGCCTCGGCAGTTTCATAATATGGACGTGTACTCGTCTCAGATTTTTGTGGCTTCAGTGAACCCAACTGTAATCAAATTCGAAATTTGAAGTTTTTGGAGATGTGCTGCTTCTTTGATACGGGACAGATCTGTTGACCTGAACTTCTTGCCATTCAATAAATTGAATGCACTGGCTACAGCAGAATAAAGTGTGTTTCTCGGAGTGAATTGAGGTTATTTTCAGCCAGAAGTAACTGTCAATAATTTTTTGAAGTTCAATTCAGTATCACTATCATCTAGTCTCGAGCTCGGATTTGGAGCCCGTGTCGTGAGGGGATAACATGGTTGGGGTCTTGGGGTTTTCAGTAGTGTGAGGGTTACAGGAATGCTGACTTCCTTTTCTTGTGTACACTTCGCACATAACGAATAAGGAATCGTGACAAATTTGGTTGTTGTGCGCACTCAGCTTTGTGAGAGAATAGATATATGATATTGTTGTTCTTAAGTGGTATTATTCCTGTTGTTCTTGAATCTTGAGTGGTATCCTGTAGTTCTTCAGTTTGCTAAATGGCAGATAGGCATTGCACCATACTGAACTAGTATGTGAGAGGTTTATTTGAGCTAACATAACAACAAGATGCGAGCGGACAGCCGGACAACAGCTCAAAATAGAGTGTTATTAATTAACAGGAAACATATTTATCTATGCTTTGATTTTTTCTGTTGGAGACTGCCCGATCTTTGAATAAATATCTATATATACTATGCAGGACAACAGCTCAAAATACTGTACCCTCGATGATAACGGCTGACCGGTTAGCAATGCAGTCGTCAGTTTGAGTTCGGATACGGATTCCGAGACGGAATCGGAAGCATACGTGCGCGCCTGCTCGATCCGCTTTTACACGAGAAGAAAGAAATTAAGGTTACCAAACCTGTTCGATCTTGGAAACAACATGTCCTACTCCGGCACGCGCGGCACGGCTCTCTCCTCCATTCATTGCTATTTGCTCTCCATCGGCATTGATCGCCATGGGAGGCGGCGGCGCGCCGGTAGATGTGGGCGTGGACACTCTGGTGTCCTCGACGCGGCAGCTCGTCGACGACATCAGGGAGACCGACGCGCGGTGGGACGACCTGGCGGCGCTTATCGACGAGATGATCGAGGCCCTGGAGGAGGGGGAGCCGGTCCCCGCGCTGGCGGCGCGGGTGGACGAGATGATCGGCGTCGCCGCCGCGATCCGCTCCCGGGTCGAGGAGCACCACGTCCCTACCTACCACGCCCTGAAGCAAGCGGTCGCGGAGGCCCGCGCCGCCGACCCTGGCTCGTCGCCGGCCGGAGATCGGCAACGCAGCCGCCTGTGACCTTTCGTTAAGTTGCCGGTGTTTCTGTTTTCTAGAGGCTGGCTGCTAGCTAGTCCTGGTAGTTAATTTTCCGTCCGCCTGCTAGGGACTAGCTAGGGATACTAAAGCTTGTACTCTCTTTCATTCTATGCTAGTTAATTTTTTGCGAGTATGTTATATTTAGTTATTAATTGCTCATGAGTTCTTGTATGGTGCGAAGTACAATCGCACTGGACGAAGTAGGAGCGATCAAAGTCTTTAACAGTATAGATGTGGAAAAAGGCTGGTCTGTTGTCGTTTATTTCCAGGGCTAGTTGTGCTGCTCCTTTCCTTTTTCCTTTCCCCTTCTTTCTTTCTGTTCCTGGGTCGCTGGCGTCTGTGCCTGTTCTTGTAAAACGATGTCCTGTACTTGTTCTTCCTTCTTAATGATAAACACGCCTAGCGTGTTCACAAAAAAAAAGTCTTTAACAGTATACCAGGCCCAAATCTGCCTGTTGGCATCCTCAAGTTTGCCTGTTTGGTGAGGTGTTCAGACGTGCAGTAAATTCAGAACGCCACATTTCAAATATCTCAAATTTTCTTCAGTGTATACACTTCCATTTCTAATTTAGCCAATGGAGTGTTTGTGTGAAGTATACAGTTAGGGCCATTGTTATTTTCAGATGGAGTTTGGCCCGATTGCATCTCTTTCACTTCAGCTACCTCAACTTTCCAGTCATTGGTATGAGCAGGAATTGCTTACAGATTTCAGATATGTTGTGTATGCAATTTTATATATAACAAGACAGGTATTCCAAACAATCAGCAGCCCACATACAGCAACAGTTTAACAATTGAAAGAGATCACTGTACATATCTGAACATGCGGATTAGGAGGGATGATATCAAACATGAGGAAACATAAATGGACTAGTTATGTAAGTTGTGTACTATATGATTTTGGCACTGTAACATTTAGTTTGTATTTGTGAATAATTGTTTAAACATTGATTAATTAGGCTCAAAATATTCGTCTCGTAAAGTACAACAAAACCATGCAATTACGTCATGTTTGCTTGGTTTATCAGCCACCAGCCGGTAGTGTTTTCTCTCAGCAAAAACTAGCACCAGCCATCAGCCACCCAGCAGTGTTTTTCTCTCGGAAAAACCAGCACCACCTTTGCCTTGTCGTGCTTGTCGCTTTGCCACCGCCGTGATCCATTCGTACCAAGGGCATCTGCATTTCGCTCGGCATTTAATAACTCGTCAATGCCGTGAACAGCACGGGAGATTAGAGACTTTGCATCGACTAGGAACAGGGCTACAATTATTCTGGGCTGTGGAGACTGGAGAGTAGAGTAGACAGGGCATCACTATCAGATCGGTTGTATATACAGACAAGTTACCTGCGACGGTGTATAACCAATTGCTCAAAAGTCCAGCCAGAGTCACATTCCATCAGTTCCAACTTCCAAGTGAATGCATCACGCCAGCGACATGGCCCTCCTGCTCCTTGTTCCCGTATTCCTGGCCGTCGTGCAGCCGACGGCCGCCGTTTCCTCCCGGAGTAACAGCACTGACACTGACCTCGACGCGCTGCTCGCGTTCAGGGCACAGCTCTCGGATCCTCTCGGCGTTCTGCGCGGCAACTGGACTCCCGGCACGTCCTTCTGCCACTGGCTGGGCGTCTCGTGCAGCCAGCGCCACCAAGGGCGCGTCACCGCCCTGGCGCTGCCCAACACTCCCCTCCATGGCAGCATTTCTCCTCACATCGGTAACCTCTCTTTCCTCTCCGTCCTGAATCTCACCAACGCCAACCTGACGGGCGCCATTCCAGCTGAGCTTGGAAGGTTGCGCCGTCTCCGGGTTCTTGTTCTTCCCCAGAACAGCCTGTCAGGTTACATCCCTTTGACCATCGGAAACCTCACGAGGCTTGAGAAACTTGTTCTCTACGGGAATAGTCTATCAGGGCAGATCCCACCTGAGCTGAAAGACCTGCAAAATCTTAGGCACTTCGAGCTGGAGGTGAACTACTTAAGTGGCAAGATACCGGAAGAAATATTCAACAACACACCTTACCTGAGCATACTGAACCTTGGCAACAACAGCCTATGGGGACCCATACCGGCTGGTATTGGTAACTTGGCCATGCTTCAGCTCCTTGTCTTGCAACAGAATCAGCTCTCCGGCATAGTTCCTCCTAACATCTTCAATAAGTCCTCCCTGCAAGTTCTGAGCCTTTGGAGAAACAATAATCTGACAGGGACCGTCCCAGATAATCAAAGCTTTAGCCTTCCGATGTTGAAAGTTTTATCCCTCTCTGGGAACAATTTCATTGGTAGGATTCCTGCAGGACTCAGCGGATGCCAGTTCGTCCAAGTAATATCTTTGTCAGAAAATGCTTTTACGGACGTTGTGCCAACATGGTTGGAAAAATTGTCGAATCTATGGTACCTTGCCTTAGGTGGAAATAATCTTGTTGGGTCAATCCCGGTTCAGCTAACCAATATGACTGGGCTTCAGAAACTAGATCTCTCAAACTGCAAGCTGAAAGGACAAATTCTGCCAGAATTTGGGAAGATGAAACAACTTTTTTATTTACATCTTTCAGATAATGAACTGACAGGTCCAATTCCTGCTTCCATTGGTAACCTATCTGACCTATCTTTCCTAGTGTTGGATACAAATATGTTGACTGGCCCGATCCCAGCCACGATTGGGAATCTTGGCTCTTTAGGCCTTCTTAGTTTTGGATGGAACCATTTCGAGGGAGGCCTTGACTTTTTGGGTTCTCTTTCAAATTGCAGGCAGCTCAGTTACCTTGGCATATCATCCAATTCTCACTCTGGAAGTCTCCCAGATTATATAGGAAACCTCTCCAAAAAATTAGTTACTTTCCGAGCAAGTGATAACAACTTAATTGGTGGACTTCCTGCAACTATATCAAATTTAACTAGTCTCCAGTTCATAGATCTCACAGGCAACAAACTGAACAAGCCAATCCCAGAATCTGTTGTGACAATGGAAAATCTCCAGGTACTTGCTCTCACCAGCAACAGCATCTATGGTCCCATCCCAACCCAAATTGGTATGCTTAGAAGCCTTCAAGAATTGCTTCTTGACAAGAACGAATTCTCTAGCTCCATACCTGATGGCCTTGGTAATCTTAGCATGTTACAAATTATTTCTCTATCACATAACCAGCTGTCTTCAGCCATACCATCGAGTTTATTTCAACTTGACAGCCTTATCGAACTCGATATGTCAAACAACCACTTGATTGGTATTCTCAAAGCTGATATAGTTAGCACGAATGCGATTAACAAAATAGACCTCTCTACCAACCAGCTACTTGGTGACCTTCCAGATTCGTTCGGACAACTACAGATGGTGACCTACCTCAATTTATCACATAACTTGTTTCAATATCCAATTCCAAATTCTTTTGGCAAGTTAGCAAGCATTGAAACATTGGACCTCTCCTACAATAACCTCTCTGGCAACATCCCAATGTACCTGGCCAATTTTACATACCTCACGAATTTGAACCTCTCCTTCAATAAACTACAAGGACGTATACCAGAAGGAGGTATTTTCACAAACATCAGTTTGCAGTCCTTGCTAGGGAACGATGCACTTTGTGGTGCTCCACGCCTAGGGTTTTCCCCATGTACAGTCAGATCTCACTCAAACTCAACAAATGGACATATCCTAAAATTTGTACTCCCTGCTTCCCTTGCAGCATTTGCAGCGATAGCTATTTGCTTATATGTAACAATAGGAAGAAAAACTAAAAATACAGGAGGGTTGACAGGTCCTAGTGATTTTACGGATGCGATCGGACACAGATTAATATCTTACCATGAGATTGTTCATGCCACTAATAATTTCAGTGAGGACAATTTGTTGGGAATGGGATGTTTTGGCAAAGTTTTCAAGGGACAGCTAAACAGTGGTTTGGTGGTTGCCATCAAAGTTCTGAACATACAATTGGAAGAAGCTACAAAGAGTTTTGATGCTGAGTGCCAAGTGCTGAGCAGGGTTCGACATCGCAACTTGATAAGGATAATCAACATTTGTTCGAACCTAGAATTTAAAGCATTGTTATTTCAATACATGCCTAATGGTAACTTGGATACATATCTGCACAGTGAAGATAAGCCACCCTTAAAATTCCTTAAGAGATTGGATATCATGGTAGAGGTGTCAATGGCAGTAGAATATCTGCATTATCAGCACCATGATGTCATCTTACACTGTGACCTGAAGCCTAGCAACGTGCTATTTGATGACGATATGACAGCGCACGTGGCAGATTTCGGCATAGCAAAACTTTTGCTTGGTGACAAAAACTCGGTGATTTCTGCAAGCATGCCCGGAACAATCGGATATATGGCACCAGGTTCTCCACCAATCATGACTGAATTAATTCTTTAGTAACATGAAAACTGATTTTATCTTGTACTGATGCTTATTGTAGAACATTCCTGAACAGAGTATGGTTCCATGGGGAAAGCATCAAGGAAGAGCGATGTGTTTGGTTTTGGAATCATGTTGCTCGAGGTATTCACTGGGAAGAAGCCTACAGATCCCATGTTTGTCGGGGAACTGAGCCTTAGGCAGTGGGTTCATCAAGCATTTCCATCAAGGATTAGCCATATTATGGATGACAATGTACCAAAAGACGATGAAATAATGCTTGGTTTTCGCCACATTGGCAACTCTTCGGAAGCTTGTCATAGCATCCTGCATAGCACACTCGCATCAGTATTTGAGTTGGGTCTGCTATGCTCAAGTGACTTGCCTGGATGAAAAGCTAAACGGCCTTCATTAATGGCCGATTGCACTCGCCGCTGAAATACATTACAATCATTTGTTGCATGAGAATAAGAATTATGAAATTTACAATATGCACGTCTCTTCAACTCTTCTAATGGCGGCATAGTATGAGTTATTCTAATTTTTCCAGCTTTCAACAACTCATCAAAAATTTTATCGCACTTGGCTACACTCACATCTAGGAATTCTTGACCATCTAGCTTATCTTTATGAATATCAAGCAAACCAGCATAAGCAAGATCAGCTAGATCTCTATCTGAAATTGTCAAACTATAGCATCGGTTTCTAGTATCTCTAAATCTTCTAATATATTCAGAGACAGATTCATTAGATTTTTGCTTAACCGATACAAGATTTGACAATTTTAACTCAGTTTCACCATTAAAGAAATAATCATGAAATTTATCTTCTATATTAGCAAAGGTATAAATTGAGTTGGGTGGCAAAGAAATAAACCAATTAAATGCAGCACCCGATAGAGATAAAGGAAATAATCTCATTTTACAAATATCATTAGAAGCAGCTTCACCACATTGTATAGTAAATTGGCCTATGTGCTCTAATATACTTCTACCATCATCCCCACTAAATTTAGTAAACTCTAGTATTTTAAATCCTAGTTGATATGGGATACACTCATAATTTTCAGGATACGGTCTTTGATACGACCGACTCATAGTTTTAGGTTCCGTACCAAAAGTTTGTCTAAATATCTCAAGTATCTCTTCTCTAAATCCCTCCATCCCCACAACGGTTCTAGGTCTAGTTGATCCAGGATGTGGTACTTGATTTATAGTGGGTTGTGGTGTGCTATATGTTGCTGTTTGATTCGGCAATGGGTTAGGAACATGATGCAACGAACTATTAGAAACATATGCACTTGTAGATGGCTCACTATACACAACCGTATGCAGCATCATAGCATTAGTAGCAGCCATCGTATTCCCTCTACCAGCCGAAGTACCAATAGTAGTACGGCTATGTATGTGGTGGACTGGTGATGAACCAATGGGAACTTTTGGAATATGCAAATTTGATAAATCCTCGGATGCATTATAATTTTCGGTATTAGAAGTAGATCCATTAACATCCTTACCAGAAAATTGTTTATCAAATTTGGCCTCTAAATGATCTAAGCGAGAAGTAATCGTAGATTCAAACTTTTCACTCATGCAACAAATTTTTATTAAAGCTAGCACTAACAGCTCCATCAATAAAATTTATAATTTCTGAATTAATTTCAGGAGGAGCATTGGATTGTACCTTCAGCGCGGGAATATCAATGACGACATCACTGTCCTTCTTGACTTTCCCTTGTCGATCCACGGAGAAGTGCGACACGTATTGCTTCGCGGCTTCTTCTTCCAGTTCCTGGATCTCCGCTCTTTCTGATCACGAATCTTTTTCCTGATTTCAGCAAGTGCTTTCTGATCTTCAGCCGACGTTTCTTCGACCCTCGGCCTTACAATATTTTGAGCATCAGCATCAGCAGGTTTAGGTAGTTTAGCGGTCATGGGCAACCGATTGATCTACCTTCTTCCCCAGCTGAGTCGCCAAATCTGTTGGCACAAGTTTGCGGCCAAACAACACACAGAGAAGCTCGCTGCGGCACCTCTGCGGGGAAACCGGCCAGACCGGTATGGGTAACCGGTCAGACCGGTCGCTGGAGTTTCCGCGGTGGACCTTCGAAAGTCGCCCCAGGCAGGATCCCGTCGGGGCAAGGCACGCAGGGTTGTCCTAGAGTCGGCAGGCCACTAGGACACCCTCAATCGACGTAGAGACGAAGGAGGAACAACAAATAGTAGATTGGAAAAGTAGGGCAAAGAGAAAAAGTAAAAGATAAACGAAAGTGTTTTTGATAGATTGGATGATCCTCAATCGGCCTTGACCCTCTATATTTATAGGGTGAGATGGTCTTACCCCGTTGAGTCCGGTTACAATCTTACTCCTAATAAGACTGTGCTGGGAACGGCGACGCGGCGACCGTGGGTCTGCCTCCCCTTTCGTCTGCCTGCGGTCCCCGCGCACACGATTGATCGACGCTTCGTGCGCAACCGCCCGCCCCGACCGCCCGCAACCCGAGATTCCCAGCGCCCACCCGCCCTAGCCCCCAATCCCCGCACCTCATCCCCACCTCGAACCAGTGCCGCGCCGCCGCAACACCCGCGCCGACTCCCCCGCCACTCCCCCTGCGCCGATCCCCTCCCCCCACCTCGAACCAGCTCCGCGCCGCTGCCGCAGCCGCCGCCGGCGACCACGGTTCGCCGCCGCTGCCGTCGACGACCATAGTTCGCCGCTTCCCACCTCTCTCTTGGCGTCGGCGGTGAATCCGGCGATAACGGGCAGGTGCACCTTCGCTTGCCCCATCCCTCAATCTCCTCTCATCTTCCCCTCCCCATTCCCCTTCTCATCATCCCATTTTTTTCTTGCTAGGGTTTGTCAGGCGATGGCGGCGGTGAGTGCTACTCCTGCGCCGGACTCAATTCAAACGGCGGAAGTGATTGCTACTCCTGCGTTGGCCTCTAGGTGCGTATCTCCCCCCGTCGTCTCTTCTCCTCCTTCTCCTCCCCTTCTTGCTATGTTAAATCCCACCGTCCTAGATCAGCGAGGAGACACACTTCATTGCTAGGTTAAACCACTTATATATTGATGTTTCAGGCATCTGATAATTACGGGAGTGAAAAACTATAAAATCAAGAAAAATCAAAGTGCATGTATGCCACATAGGCATAAACTGAATCCAAAGGGTGGTGCTTATCTATATCTGTGTCTGGTTAGTAGATATATGACTAATCCTGGTAAAGAACATTGGAAGGCAGTTCAGTGGATTTTCAGGTACCTCAGAGGCACTGCAGATTCTTGTTTGAAGTTTGGCAGAACTGAGAAGGGACTTATTGGCTATGTTGATTCAGATTTTGCTGCTGATGTTGATAGGCGAAGGTCGCTCACAGGTTATGTGTTCACTGTTGGTAGTTGTGCTGTGAGCTGGAAGGCTACTTTGCAGTCTGTTGTGGCTTTGTCTACTACTGAGGCAGAATATATGGCTATTGCTGAGGCGTGCAAAGAATTAATTTGGCTGAGCGGATTGTACTCTGAGCTGGTTGGGGCTGTTTCTTGCATTGATTTATATTGTGACAGTCAAAGTGCTATTTACCTTACCAAAGATCAGATGTTCCATGAGAGGACAAAGCATATTGACATCAAGTATCATTATGTACGAGATGTGGTTGAGGAAGGTAAGCTGAAAGTATGCAAGATCAACACTCATGATAATCCAGCTGATATGATGACTAAACCTGTTCCTGTTGCTAAGTTTGAGCTATGCTCAAGCTTAGTTGGTTTAGTTAATTAGCCCAAGAGGCTATTTGGCGCCAGTCGTATTTTTCTTCGTGATGATTCAGGATGAAGTGAAGATGCTGCAAGAGAATTTGTCTCAAGGTGGAGTTTGTTGTGATATGATCCAAATTCACAGACGGAGCGAAGCGGAGGCCCATCACCAGATATTTGGGCCTGAGCAAGGGGGTACTGTGTTTTTCTCTCATGAGCGCACAGTTTAGTCCCACATCGGCAACGCAGCCAAGCTCGGTCACGTGAGCTGCCTATATAATAGAGCTTTGCCCTTGATGAATAAATCATCCTCTTGTAAGCCGCCAATAGGCGTTGTAAACACACACCTCATATAGTAAAGTTTTGCTGGCTGGCGCCCGTGGTTTTTTTCCTTCTACATTGGGAGGGTTTCCACGTTAAAATCTCGTGTCTCCTGCGGTTTGATTCCTTTACTTCTTGTCGTTTATTCGCCATCATTTATAACAAGTGGTACCAGAGCCGGTTTTAGATTCGGTTTCCTTGATGTCGACGACGATGAAGTTTGATCTACCGGTGTTGGATTACAAGACGAGGTTCGCGCTGTGGCAAGTCAAGATGCGGGCTGTTATGGCGCAAACTTATGATCTCGATGAGGCGTTGGATAAGTTTGGTGGCAAGACGTCTAACGAATGGTCTGATGAGGAGAAGCTCAAGGATCGTAAGTCTCTGTCTTTAATTCAGCTTTATCTGTCTAATGATATTCTGCAAGAGTGTCTGCAGGAACAGACTGCTGCAGCACTCTGGCTGAAACTGGAATCGATCTGCATGTCGAAGGATTTAACCAGTAAAATGCATATGAAGTTGAAGCTGTTCACGCTCAAGATGAAGGAGGGTGATTCAGTGATGAGCCATATACTAGCAATTTTAACTAGTCTAAGTCTATTCACCCAACCAAACAAGGGCCTTTCATGGTCTAAGGCTGGCTTAAACTGACACTGCATATCTCCTAACCAGACTTCAAGATGATCAAGGAACCAATCACGCCCTACAATTCCAAACAGTGCCTCACCGCAAACCGCGAGGCACTGTCGTCAGTTGTCACGGCCGATCGAGTAACTCTCACGCGCGCAGTACTATACGTCCCATATCATTTATCTCCACGGTGTCTACACGAGAACACGACACACCGCCCCCCATCAGCAGCACCACCGGTTGCGTTTGCCGGCCTCGTCCGCAACGCACACCCAACTCGGCCGGCTTCGTGTACGAGGACGAGCCGCGCGCATTACCACGCATCTATCTACCACTGCAGATCAGATGGCCGCCGGCAGGGTGGAGAGCCCGCGCCCGAGCTTGCCGCTTGGCCTCGATCCTCACGCTGACCCTCACCGACGTCGTTAGTGGGCAGGCCGGCCGGGAGGGTAACGTGCCCATACGAGGCTAATGGTGGATGATCTATTTCTTTTGGGCGCACACATATATATGTGAGAAACTTGTCTTTTTATGTGCTGCGAGAGATTGACGTTGAAACGGATAAATTTATCTCCTCATCAGGCGACTGAGAAATAGCGTTTCTGTCAGTCGCCCATTTAAACTGTTGGATCAAAATCTAACTGCCCAGATGAAAATCGAAGCCTTGTGGAAACCAGCTCAGCCACATGCCTATTGTTTGCATCCGGTTTCCTTGACGGGCCGGCCTATTGCTTGTAGAGACCCCATTGCTTGTAGCCTGCCCAGTTTCCGTAACGGGTCTGGTGCCTGTGTGTTGTAGGCCCGTTAGGCTTGTTTGGGCTGGTGTTGATTTGTTTAGGCAGGCAATAATATTTTTTAAAGAAGAAGGCAACAGTGTGAGCCCAATTAAAGGCCTGCAAATCCTAGGTGTCTACTAACATGACAGAATTTTCAAATTTTGGAAGATAACAGCAGGCCCAATTCACTCTATCCAATTTTTACTCGCATTTCACTCATACAACACAAATAACACATTTATAGGCACAAATAAAAACACAGGTCTATCCAATTTTGCATGCATTTCACAAATACAACATATACACCACATTACATGAGACAGACCCATTCAAGGTTTTCTTGGAAGAGTGTTGTATCAAAATTTGACACCTTGATGGAAGACAGTCTATGTCCCAGCAGATAATGACATCCCATTTGAAATGCTATCAATCTAGAAAAGAGATAAACAACAATGACATAAGAATAAAAAACAAGTAACAAGAAGTACATGGTCTCATCGTGTAAAATACCGCATTATAACAGTTCTCACTCCACTTTTCTGGCCAACAAATATACATGTACAATGGCATAGAAAAAAAATCAAAAGTA
>OAMR01000022.1:682945-698529 GCA_900205405.1 Echinochloa crus-galli | reverse complement strand
CCAAGAGGCTATTTGGCTATTTGGCGCCAGTTGCCTTTTCTTCGTGATGATTCAAGATGAAGTGAAGATGCTGAAGATGCTGCAAGAGAATTTGTCTCAAGGTGGAGTTTGTTGTGATATGATCCAAATTCACATACGGAGCGAAGCGGAGGCCCATCACCAGAGGTTTGGGCCGGAGCAAGGGTTACTGTGTTTTCCTCTCATGAGTGCACAGTTTAGTCCCACATCGGCAACGCAACCAAGCACGGTCACGTGAGCTGCCTATATAATAGAGCTTTGCCCTTGATGAATAATCATCCTCTTGTAAGCCGCCAACAGGCGTTGTAAACACACACTTGATATAGTAAAGTTTTGCTGGCTGGCGCCCGTGGTTTTTCCCTTCTACATCGGGAGGGTTTTCCACGTTAAAATCTCGTGTCTCCTGCGGTTTGATTCTTTTACTTATCGTCGTTTATTCGTCATCATTTATAACAGTTGTCTTGATACATTGTAACATCAATCAGATGTGTTAGCAGTAAGGTTTTCCTCGATGGATAACTCTGTTAGAAAAAAATTAAAACTTGTTAGTATCATCATCTTATATTGTAAAAAGGCAGAAATATCTTCTATATATTCATGCTGGTTAAGTAAAGGAAAGGAGTTAATAGCCTTTTCACTGTCCTAACTTGCTCTTTTTCTCATTTTCCCTTGCTATGATCTTTTGATGATGAGCTGAATTCTTGATCGGTCCAGGAGATCAGAAAAGGGCATACAGCAGTGCAAGTTGCCTGCAACGGTAAGTTTAATTAATTTTTTACTTTGTTTCATTTTGTTTATTTAACACTGCACAATCCACTGTATGTTATGCTTGATCGAAATTCGACACATAAGAAGGATCGCAGGTGAAGAGGAGGGATTGGCAGAGCGATGGAGGGACTAAGAGTAGATCGCAGTCGTAGGATCGAAATTCGACACATAAGAAGGATCGCAGGTGAAGAGGAGGGATTGGCAGAGCGATGGAGGGACTAAGAGTAGATCGCAGTCGTAGGATCGAAATTCGACACATAAGAAGGATCGCAGGTGAAGAGGAGGGATTGGCAGAGCGATGGAGGGACTAAGAGTAGATCGCAGTCGTAGGATCGAAATTCGACACATAAGAAGGATCGCAGGTGAAGAGGAGGGATTGGCAGAGCGATGGAGGGACTAAGAGTAGATCGCAGTCGTAGGATCGAAATTCGACACATAAGAAGGATCGCAGGTGAAGAGGAGGGATTGGCAGAGCGATGGAGGGACTAAGAGTAGATCGCAGTCGTAGGATCGAAATTCGACACATAAGAAGGATCGCAGGTGAAGAGGAGGGATTGGCAGAGCGATGGAGGGACTAAGAGTAGATCGCAGTCGTAGGATCGAAATTCGACACATAAGAAGGATCGCAGGTGAAGAGGAGGGATTGGCAGAGCGATGGAGGGACTAAGAGTAGATCGCAGTCGTAGGATCGAAATTCGACACATAAGAAGGATCGCAGGTGAAGAGGAGGGATTGGCAGAGCGATGGAGGGACTAAGAGTAGATCGCAGTCGTAGGATCGAAATTCGACACATAAGAAGGATCGCAGGTGAAGAGGAGGGATTGGCAGAGCGATGGAGGGACTAAGAGTAGATCGCAGTCGTAGGATCGAAATTCGACACATAAGAAGGATCGCAGGTGAAGAGGAGGGATTGGCAGAGCGATGGAGGGACTAAGAGTAGATCGCAGTCGTAGGATCGAAATTCGACACATAAGAAGGATCGCAGGTGAAGAGGAGGGATTGGCAGAGCGATGGAGGGACTAAGAGTAGATCGCAGTCGTAGGATCGAAATTCGACACATAAGAAGGATCGCAGGTGAAGAGGAGGGATTGGCAGAGCGATGGAGGGACTAAGAGTAGATCGCAGTCGTAGGATCGAAATTCGACACATAAGAAGGATCGCAGGTGAAGAGGAGGGATTGGCAGAGCGATGGAGGGACTAAGAGTAGATCGCAGTCGTAGGATCGAAATTCGACACATAAGAAGGATCGCAGGTGAAGAGGAGGGATTGGCAGAGCGATGGAGGGACTAAGAGTAGATCGCAGTCGTAGGATCGAAATTCGACACATAAGAAGGATCGCAGGTGAAGAGGAGGGATTGGCAGAGCGATGGAGGGACTAAGAGTAGATCGCAGTCGTAGGATCGAAATTCGACACATAAGAAGGATCGCAGGTGAAGAGGAGGGATTGGCAGAGCGATGGAGGGACTAAGAGTAGATCGCAGTCGTAGGATCGAAATTCGACACATAAGAAGGATCGCAGGTGAAGAGGAGGGATTGGCAGAGCGATGGAGGGACTAAGAGTAGATCGCAGTCGTAGGATCGAAATTCGACACATAAGAAGGATCGCAGGTGAAGAGGAGGGATTGGCAGAGCGATGGAGGGACTAAGAGTAGATCGCAGTCGTAGGATCGAAATTCGACACATAAGAAGGATCGCAGGTGAAGAGGAGGGATTGGCAGAGCGATGGAGGGACTAAGAGTAGATCGCAGTCGTAGGATCGAAATTCGACACATAAGAAGGATCGCAGGTGAAGAGGAGGGATTGGCAGAGCGATGGAGGGACTAAGAGTAGATCGCAGTCGTAGGATCGAAATTCGACACATAAGAAGGATCGCAGGTGAAGAGGAGGGATTGGCAGAGCGATGGAGGGACTAAGAGTAGATCGCAGTCGTAGGATCGAAATTCGACACATAAGAAGGATCGCAGGTGAAGAGGAGGGATTGGCAGAGCGATGGAGGGACTAAGAGTAGATCGCAGTCGTAGGATCGAAATTCGACACATAAGAAGGATCGCAGGTGAAGAGGAGGGATTGGCAGAGCGATGGAGGGACTAAGAGTAGATCGCAGTCGTAGGATCGAAATTCGACACATAAGAAGGATCGCAGGTGAAGAGGAGGGATTGGCAGAGCGATGGAGGGACTAAGAGTAGATCGCAGTCGTAGGATCGAAATTCGACACATAAGAAGGATCGCAGGTGAAGAGGAGGGATTGGCAGAGCGATGGAGGGACTAAGAGTAGATCGCAGTCGTAGGATCGAAATTCGACACATAAGAAGGATCGCAGGTGAAGAGGAGGGATTGGCAGAGCGATGGAGGGACTAAGAGTAGATCGCAGTCGTAGGATCGAAATTCGACACATAAGAAGGATCGCAGGTGAAGAGGAGGGATTGGCAGAGCGATGGAGGGACTAAGAGTAGATCGCAGTCGTAGGATCGAAATTCGACACATAAGAAGGATCGCAGGTGAAGAGGAGGGATTGGCAGAGCGATGGAGGGACTAAGAGTAGATCGCAGTCGTAGGATCGAAATTCGACACATAAGAAGGATCGCAGGTGAAGAGGAGGGATTGGCAGAGCGATGGAGGGACTAAGAGTAGATCGCAGTCGTAGGATCGAAATTCGACACATAAGAAGGATCGCAGGTGAAGAGGAGGGATTGGCAGAGCGATGGAGGGACTAAGAGTAGATCGCAGTCGTAGGATCGAAATTCGACACATAAGAAGGATCGCAGGTGAAGAGGAGGGATTGGCAGAGCGATGGAGGGACTAAGAGTAGATCGCAGTCGTAGGATCGAAATTCGACACATAAGAAGGATCGCAGGTGAAGAGGAGGGATTGGCAGAGCGATGGAGGGACTAAGAGTAGATCGCAGTCGTAGGATCGAAATTCGACACATAAGAAGGATCGCAGGTGAAGAGGAGGGATTGGCAGAGCGATGGAGGGACTAAGAGTAGATCGCAGTCGTAGGATCGAAATTCGACACATAAGAAGGATCGCAGGTGAAGAGGAGGGATTGGCAGAGCGATGGAGGGACTAAGAGTAGATCGCAGTCGTAGGATCGAAATTCGACACATAAGAAGGATCGCAGGTGAAGAGGAGGGATTGGCAGAGCGATGGAGGGACTAAGAGTAGATCGCAGTCGTAGGATCGAAATTCGACACATAAGAAGGATCGCAGGTGAAGAGGAGGGATTGGCAGAGCGATGGAGGGACTAAGAGTAGATCGCAGTCGTAGGATCGAAATTCGACACATAAGAAGGATCGCAGGTGAAGAGGAGGGATTGGCAGAGCGATGGAGGGACTAAGAGTAGATCGCAGTCGTAGGATCGAAATTCGACACATAAGAAGGATCGCAGGTGAAGAGGAGGGATTGGCAGAGCGATGGAGGGACTAAGAGTAGATCGCAGTCGTAGGATCGAAATTCGACACATAAGAAGGATCGCAGGTGAAGAGGAGGGATTGGCAGAGCGATGGAGGGACTAAGAGTAGATCGCAGTCGTAGGATCGAAATTCGACACATAAGAAGGATCGCAGGTGAAGAGGAGGGATTGGCAGAGCGATGGAGGGACTAAGAGTAGATCGCAGTCGTAGGATCGAAATTCGACACATAAGAAGGATCGCAGGTGAAGAGGAGGGAGTGGCAGAGCGACGGAGGGGAAGAGAGTCGATCGCAGGCAACCGACTGAAGTAAACGCCAACTAATTGTGATTCTGACATCTATTTAATTCCACAAGGAAAGTGATTAACGATGTGATTTCGATTGCTACTGAGATTCATAGGGTACAAACTAATCACAATAAAAGGAAAAAACAGTAATATTAGATCATTATAAAAAAATGGCAGTCGATCCACCGTCTATAATCAGGGTTATGCTTTGCTTCGACCTGAGTTCTTAGCAGGCTATCACTTATTAGAATCTCTGTAAAGGTGTTGAATCCCTAACTACTCACCTTGGCAGTGTTTAAAGGCTTTGTAAACCCATATGATATGAAAAACACGACTTGTGTTGAAAGTGTACAACCTATGCAGAGGGTCTCAAACTGTTATAATAGTTGTGGTCACGATCAAGAACGGTCTCATGATTAAATACTTGAAGTTGATATTGTTCTTTTATTCATGATCATGTTTATGCTTTATTTATTATGTAATTGGCTTAGCATAAACTTACATCATGTTAATTAACTGTTAATAAAATATTGATCAACTAAAAGTGTTGAATGCCTCAAACCTAATCAGCTTATCCTTGATTAGACTTGCATATCATTTGTGTCCCTTACACTTGCTGAGTACCAACCATAAATGTACTCATCGTTACTTTACGCGACGTTGCCCACACCAAGGAGAGACTTAGAGTAGTTTCCAGAAGACTTTGACGAGTTCTAGGCATATGTGTTCCCCCGTCAATTGCCTGTGAAGTTGATGGATTTCCATGGTTCGTTACTCGTTTTTAATTCAGTAAGATTTATGTCATAGAGTGTAATAATATTATAACTTTCTTTACGTTTATGCATTGTTTTTGGTATTTCACAGAGTCATCACATATGTGTAACTTGATTCTGGTGCATCTATGAGATACACCTGGTTTTGTCCTTATTAAAACTAGGTATAAATTTTTCTATTTGTACATGTTTAAGACTTTATTAGAAAATGTGATCCAAACATGTTTAAGTTTGGTCTTGTTTCGTTTGATGAGTTCGCATTTTTTTACCTATGTGTACACATATCGTCTATTATGTCAGTTGTATAGGGGTTATGCATTATTGTTTTACGAGTTTATATTTGTGTTGCGCGAGTATGTAAAATTTGTTTGAGATGTACATATATCTAAATCATCTTTTCTACTTGTTAAAAAATGCTCGTAAAAAGTGTCATCAAAATATAGTCAAGTACGATTTTTTTGAAGATCTTGTTATAAAAAATATGGCACAAATTAGAATTTAATTTGGGTATCCGATCCAAAATCTATAGATTTTTTAGTTTCAAATATGCAAGCATATGGGACATTGGATATTATCGATTCTGTCCTTTGCATACATGTAGATTCCATCCTTTGCATCAACCTTTGCATGTAGTACGCGGTACACACGCTTGGTTTTTTTTAGCAGAAACCACACACGCTAGGGGTGCAAAAGACGAAAACATGCATGAACCACAATTGGCCCACTATTAAATAGTTCGGTAAATCTAATCTACGACCGGTCGCGCCCTCAGCGGAGCGCCCGACCCACGCGCGCCGCTGCCGGCGGTGGCAGCGGGCGCTGGGCGGAGGGCTGGGCGGCGATGACGCCGCCGGCCGGGGCGGTTGGGGACGCTCGGTGGAGGGGGTGGAGGCGGCCGGCGGATTAGCGTGACGGCGGTGATCGGCGGCGGCGGGGGCGATGGAGGCGGTGGAGGAGTCAATGGCGACGGGTTAGCGTCGGCTATGATGATGGGCGGTGGCGGGAGCTGCCGGAGTCGAAAAAGAAGGAAGTGACGGAAGCTTCCGACGGCCGGTCGCACGTTTTCCTAACGCGCGACCGGTCGCGTGATAATGCGGCCCTAAATAGTTAGCTATAAAAATTCTCTTCAGGTGATGGAAAATAATTATAACCGAAGTGACACATTGACTGGGAGTACATACTCATATTAGAAAGCGCGGGTGGGTCCCCGCTTTTGTGGACACGTACTGTCACCACACACGAAGTACGAGTCCGAAATGGACCCAGACTCATCTCCGATACAGTTGCGATTAGAACGTTGTGCATGTTCCTAGTCGAATTGGTTCCCATCGACTGGGAGTCCGTGTCGTCGCCATACTCGTACGGATCAAATATGGAAAAGGCCCGGCCTCTATAACTACGACGCAGGCACGCAGCCGTCTTCTGCAAACGGGGGCCTGGGACGTCGATCGACGTACGTATTGCGGCGATAACGTACAACAACGTCGTCATGGGAGGAGATAGCCAAGAGACGGCGCCGGCGCCGCCGCTGTCGGCGGATCAGATCAACCAGCTCCTCAACGACGTGGCTCGGGACGTCGGCGCCCGGGCCGACGCGCTGGCCGCGCTGGTCGACGAGCTGGACGGGGAGTTCAAGGCGCGGGCCGCCGCCGGCGACGCCGCCGCCCACGATCTGCGGGCGCGGCTCGCCGAGCTGTCGCGGATGAAGGACGAGCTCTCCGCGGAGTTCGACGCGAAGCTGAGGGACCTCGACGCCATGGTGACGCGCCGCCTCGCGGCACTCGCGGCGGGCGAGGACGACGACGACGCGGCGGCGACAGCGGCGGCAGGCGGGGTTGAAGAAGAAGGTTCCAGCGCAGCCGCAGCTGAGATGCTTGAGGACAGGAGCGGTTGAGACTTTGCTATTGTTTGATAGGGGGTCGTGCATGAGGCATGCATATACAGTATTAGGATTAAATGCCTTTTTATTATTGTAATTAGCGTTTTTATATATATTTTTTAAAGTAATCACAGATATTAACGTGTCGTTGTTGTTTGAAATTTCTATCGTGGGTTCATATATGTCATTGATCCTGTTCTCGTCGACCTAGAGATTTTGATGGACATGAGGGCTTTGCTATGAGAGTCTGAGCATATCGACACATTCAGTTACTGTTCCGAGTCCTAAATTGAACTCTGAAATTTTAGTCAGATTTATGTAAAAAACAAAAACCTATAATACCAAATAAAATTTAAAAGTACGGAGTATGTCATAATCTTAATTAAAACAATGGAAGTTTAAATTACAACAAGCATCTTGTTGTATTCAGTTACTGTTCTGAGTCCTAACTCTCTTCACAATTTGAATACTAAAGCGGGATTGAGTCTACGATACGTCATAATATAATTTTGTAAACCCATATTTATAGAAACTAGCAAATGTGCTCGTCCGTTCGTACGGGTGAAGCAAACTTTATTAACTAAGGCCCGTGGGAGCTATAAACGCAACCGATTCCGCATCCGATGTGAAGCACGACAAAGGACGACACCTGTGAATATAATGACGGCGGGTCGACAGCGGGGATGCGAGTGATGTAAAACGATGAAGGGTGCATGCAGTAGTGTGGGACCGCCTGAGGAGGTGAGATATTGTAGGTTGGCTAATACCAGTGTGTTGCTACGAGTGAGGGTGACTTCGTAAGTGAAGGTGAGTAGGAGCTATGGATGGTGTCAATTCCTCGTCGATGAAGACCACGATAAAGGCTAGATGTTACGTCCACAAGGACGGCGAGTCAGCACAACAGGGGTACGGGCAATGAAGATGAAGGGGTGCGTGTGGCGATGCAGGACGATGAGGGAGATGAGGGAAGATGAGGTACGACGGGTAGATAAATGCCCATGCATTGATACAGTGGAGGGGACTTCGTGGGCGAAGGTGAGTACATGGACTCCCCCAATTCCACGTCCAATGAGGAGCAATACAACTGAGAAATCCTCTACGTTGCGGCAGATTACGACGGCGGGGATGCAAGTGACGTGCGGCGGTGCGGGACGACGAGAGGAGATGAAGCACTACAGGTATATTAATTAAGAGTAAATTGCACTCACCATACAACAACTTGTACCTTTGTATCACTTTAGTCTATTAAGTTGTAAATTATGCAATTGAGTGCAACAACTAGTTTACTGTGTGCATATACGATCCTAGATACGTCGGGTTAACGTATTTCACCATTGTGGCAGTCTGATTTGGAATACCAATGAATTGTTGGTGACCTGGACAGTCCCTCGCGGATGAGGGGTGTGCACCTCTTACACACGTTCATCTCATACACATTGAGCATATATATTTTTCAGAAATCTTCTGGCACATGTTCACCTCATGGATGCCCATCACTTAAAGTTTTCAGAAATATTTTGCTTCTCGACTATGAATGAAACAAATGTGTTCATATAAACATAACACAGTTCACTTAATCATCAGAATATTTTTACAAATATGTGAACATATAAAACAAAGGGTAAGCCAAAATGAAAGAAAAATATTGGCAGTTTTTCCTTCGCAACCCTAAAAAACAACCCACCGGCCTTAAGGAGTTTCAATCCAAAATCCTGATAGAAAAAAATAGTTAAGAAGCTAAATGCAACTTTACACTTATCCTAAAGCCCAAAATATAAAAAAGTCTCCGCCAGCCTTAAGGAATTGTAATGCAAAAATCCCCACACGTCAACACTAAAAAAAAAAATCTAAAACACAGAATAGATATGATCAGATAGAAAGGAAGGGTTCAAAAGAAGTAGAAAACAGAGTTAAGGAGCTATTTTAAAAATACAACCGATGTCTCGACGTCTGTTAAACTGTCTACCGAATTGCCAACGTGTCTTTAAAACACCCTACCAAGTGTATTTAGACTGTATATAATCTTTGGGACAACTTGCTGCACCCGATTGCACGATTTACAACTTGATAGACTAAAGTGATACAACGTTAAAAGTTCTTGTATGGTGGGTGCAATTTACTCATTAATTAATGCCTATGTGTTGCTAGGAGTAAAGGGGACTTCGCGAGCGAAACCACAGAAGAGCCATGAAGGTCGCTGATTCTACATCTTATTAGGAGCATGACAAAACGAGATACCCTCGGTAGACGTTGTGTATGAGAATGACGGCGGGACAATAACCGGGGTGTAAGTGACGTGAGAAGATGAAGGAGTATGCGCAATGATGCATGCTGACGAGAGGAGACGAGATACTTCGTGGTGATACATGATACATCATAAGTTTTTTTTAAAAAAAATATATAACATACTAAAGGATCACAGATGACTAAACTCATATCCAAACTCCGTCATCACTCGCGTTCACACCGTCGATCACGAGATTTCAATCGCCTAAATTCGAGAGGAGTGATAAATTATTTACTTACTATGTACAAAACTCATACAATACAGATACATGAACCTTCGATGTTTTTTTTTATGAAACATGAACCTTCGATGTCTCGATCGGATTCAATCAAATGTATAAGCCTCGGAGGTTGCCGTGCGACTCCACTCATATATATTTTCACAAATATTTCGCATCTAGCGAAGCGACGCGACGAGACGATCCATCTCGCCTCGATCTGCAATGGGATTGCCCTTCGATGAACCCGCCTTCGATCCCGCCGCCGCCGCCTTGTCAGCCGCCAGGAAGGAGCTAGCCGGAGCCCACGAGGCGTCGGCCGCGCGGCAGGAGCGGCTCGAAGCCCTGGCGGCGGCGTCTCGCCGGATCAAGGACGAGTTCATGGCGGTCAATGACCGCATCAGGACGATGTTCCTCGCCGTGTCCACCCGCATGAGCCGGCTCGTCGAGGACCCGTCCGGCGACCACTCCGGCCTCGACGAGCACCTGCGCGGCTGCCAAGAGGCGCAGCTGCGCACGCGCGTCGGCGCCGTCGTGGCCGTGGACAGGGACCTTGCGGCCTGCGAGTACGAAGAGCGGCTGGCGCGCGGCCGCGTGGCGGCAGCGGGGGCGGTCGTGGATCTCGCGGGGGTGATGGAAGCGTTTGACAAGCTGAAACTTGCGGCGGCGGCGGCTACTGATGTTTCGTCGGGAGGAGTCGAGAGTCCAACAACAATGGACCAAGATTAGGCGGATCGACAGTTTAATTACGCACAAACAATACATGATCAGAGATTGGTTTGTAGTACATGACGATGCCAAAATTTTAGAGGTATTTTGTCTGATTATTATAATCTTCTTAACTTTGGAAACTTTTGGTGATATCGTGGGTACACTACTTTTTCTTGGAACAAAAGAGAAATCGTCTGCTGCGTAACATTGTTCAATCTGAAATATATTGATCACAGGCTCTCAAGGCATCGACAATGTGTTGACACTAAATTTGTCATGTTACCTTCCGATTATCATAATCAACGGACAACATAACAACACTTAAACATACTGGCATAACTAAACCAGATTTAATTATTATAATGTGATACTTCTCAACATTTAAACCAGACTTCATCGTACTTGAGGAGAGTAATTTAGACTTTTTTTCAAAACAAAATGTGTGTTCACTCGCCACCGCCAGTCCACACGAACCGTAAGCAATGCCAGTCACCAGCTCAAAACAGACCATTTTTGAAGGAACATTCCGCCAAAATTTCAAGATCGATAGAATCGTGTTGTCCACATCGATCTATAACCAGTGAACGGCGGTTGCTGTTCAGTCCTTTTGCAGTTACAAGTTCTCGTTTGGTCGCCAGAAGCAATGCTACTGGTAATCTTACCTACATGTAATTGCAAGTTGTTAGTAATTAACCACTTCTTATAGAATTACCGAGTAACAACTCTTGTTGATCTTTCCTAGCCATCTATGAAGAAATATTATCCAGTCTAGAATAACTGTTCTGTCACTATCACTGATGGAAAGAGAGTACTGCGGCCTGCAGATGGTTCACACGAGAAATGTAACAGCACACATCAATAACATTGACAGCACACAGCAGTAGTAGATATATACATGGGCATCATCCCAAATATTTCAGTAGGGCAACACAGAGGTAGCAGTATTCAGGGACCAAGGGCATTCCCGTTATGGGAATTTTTAACTCAACCTACATCACAGACTTCGTTCTGGTTATTGAACTCCAATCATCAGCCGGTTGTATAATGTTGTGGTCATAAACAAGAAAGTGCAGTTCGGATGCCTCTAGCTTCCACACGCCAGGCACTCTTCACGGTTGTTCAAAGAGCAGACCATTTGTGCCATCTTGGCTTCTATGTCTTCCTCTGCGGCCTTTCCATTGCCATTGGCCACCTGCATATGCAAGTGGTTTCGTGGCGAGTCATGTTTCTGTAAGATTTTGGGTAAAGATTGCGAGAGAATTATGTGGGATTAACAGCCAGAACACATACCCCGTTCTCCTTCAGAAGTGCGGTATCAACTGTAAACTTGATCGCATCAGCAGCCGCTCGTGTGCGTAGATAGTACATCCCAGTTTTCAGGCCCTGACATTGAACAAGGTTAAAGACGTCATTATTATAGGCCAAGAACAAACTGCTTGAAGATAAACAATTACTTTGATGATTCAGCCGCTAAATACCTTGGACCAAGCGTGGAAGTGCAGCGATGTTAGCTTCCCAAAGTTGGGTTGCTCCATATGGACATTGAGGCTCTGGCTCTGGTCAATATAGCATCCACGGTCAACTGCCATGTCAACCAAAGTTTTCTGCTTGATCTCCCAGACAGTCCTGGTGCAGTAATTGCATACAAACTTTAGACACTACAACAGTAATTAGATTTGGTAGACAATAGCAATATACAGCTTGAACTACATACTTGTAGATTGCTTTAAGATCATCTGGGATTTCTGTCATCTTTTGGACAGAACCATCTTCATATATTATCTGGTTTTTCAGAGTAGGGGTCCAAATACCCATTTCAGTCAGATCATGGAGAAGATGCTTGTTAACCACAACAAACTCCCCACTGGAATAAAAACAGAAACATCAATCATATGCACATGTAGATCAGAATGCAAGAACCCTTAAGGAGTATATTTCCAGACCTCAGAACCCGTCGACTGTATATGTTAGACGTGTAGGGTTCAAAGCACTCGTTGTTGCCAAGAATCTGACTAGTTGAGGCAGTGGGCATTGGGGCAACAAGAAGAGAATTTCTGATTCCAACTTTAGAAATAGTCTCCCTTAGAGATGGCCAGTCCCATCTGTTGGATGGGACTACATTCCACATGTCAGGTTGGAGGATACCCTACAAAGGAAGACCGGTAGACAATATTTGATTAATCGATGAGGTCAATGCATAGAAATTTGAGGATAAATATATGCCAAGATAAGAATGGAAAAACATTACAGTAACAGTAATTGAAACATAGAAATTTTGAGAGAGAGAAAAAACCTTGCTGACAGGGCTGCCTTCATAAGTTTCATAAGGACTGCCCTGAAACCAGAAAGCAAGGTTATTAAAGTATGTTCCCATTTCAATATATCAAATATAAAAATAGTATTTTAAGCTTACTTCTCTCTCATATTTCTTGTACAAATTCTCAAACTCATCGCCCCAGCAATCAGCCAATCCTGGAGCTTCATTAGGGCAAAACAATGACCATTCTCCATTATTCTGGACCCTTTGCATGAATAGATCAGGAACCCATAATGCATAGAAAAGATCCCGTGCGCGATGTTCCTCCTGTTAAATTATCATTCAGAATAACAAGTGTTTAAGAATTTTGCAGGCCCATTCAGAAGTTAGATGGATTAAACATTATTAGACTTAAAATAGCAGACAAAACATGTGCACATATTCCTTGATCACAGTTAGGAAACTAAAATACTGGGGATCTATATCATGCAGAAATTTCTATAAGACACTAGCTTGAACAAAAAACTAAGACCTGAACAGCCATCCAATTTTAAGGGAGCGAGTCAAAAATAGCATTAAGCATATATAAAGTCAACTGTAGCAGTTATTACAGAATACTATGATGGTCTTCATATGCAAAAATAATTAAACGCAAATGGCAGAGATTTTACCTTCCCATGGTTCTTCCTCAGATCAAGGAACTCAAAAATATCAGCATGCCAAGGCTCCAAGTACACAGCAAATGCACCTACATTAAGAAGCCAATATGAATTTGAAGCCAATAAGAATTTGTGAAGACAATGGAATTAGAACTGAGAATAATGATAGAACATACCCTTTCTTTTGCCGCCACCTTGATCAACATAACGAGCAGTATCATTGAAGACACGTAACATGGGTACAATTCCATTGGACGTTCCGTTTGTTCCTCGGATGTAACTCCCAGTAGCACGAATATTGTGAACTGAGACACCAATTCCTCCAGCTGATTTACTTATGACAGCACATTCCTTCAGAGTATCATAAATTCCCTCAATGCTGTCATCTTTCATGCAGATAAGGAAACAGCTACTTAACTGCATCATAGAGAATGCAACAGTTAATAAACAATCTCACAGCCCACATTTTCAGATGATCTGGAGGGAAACAAGGACAGTACTTGGGGCCTTGGTGTGCCAGCATTAAAAAGTGTCGGTGAGGCATGTGTAAACCAGCGCTGAGACATCAGATGGTATGTCTTGATGACAGATTCAATGTCTTCCTTGTGTATCCCCACTGAGACCCTCATTAGCATGTGTTGTGGCCTTTCAACAACCTTCCCCCCAAGCTTCAAGAGGTAAGACCTCTCCAGAGTCTTGAAGCCAAAGTAATCATAATCGAAGTCCCTATCGTAAATTATCTCACTGTCCAAGCGAGCGGCATTCTGAAATGTGGCAATATAAAAGCCATGTGAGGGACAAGTTACATCATTGCAGAGAACAACATATTTACTGGATAAGATAAATACCCTTATAAAAAAGGCAATGGAACAGTGAATTCAACAGGTGTCCTGTCAGAAATGTGTCAGGGACAATCAGAATATCACCTTCATGATTATTTCATAAACATCTTCAGCCACCAGAGGGGTAGACTGTATATAATCTTTGGGACAACTTGCTGCACCCGATTGCACGATTTACAACTTGATAGACTAAAGTGATACAACGTTAAAAGTTCTTGTATGGTGGGTGCAATTTACTCATTAATTAATGCCTATGTGTTGCTAGGAGTAAAGGGGACTTCGCGAGCGAAACCACAGAAGAGCCATGAAGGTCGCTGATTCTACATCTTATTAGGAGCATGACAAAACGAGATACCCTCGGTAGACGTTGTGTATGAGAATGACGGCGGGACAATAACCGGGGTGTAAGTGACGTGAGAAGATGAAGGAGTATGCGCAATGATGCATGCTGACGAGAGGAGACGAGATACTTCGTGGTGATACATGATACATCATAAGTTTTTTTTAAAAAAAATATATAACATACTAAAGGATCACAGATGACTAAACTCATATCCAAACTCCGTCATCACTCGCGTTCACACCGTCGATCACGAGATTTCAATCGCCTAAATTCGAGAGGAGTGATAAATTATTTACTTACTATGTACAAAACTCATACAATACAGATACATGAACCTTCGATGTTTTTTTTTATGAAACATGAACCTTCGATGTCTCGATCGGATTCAATCAAATGTATAAGCCTCGGAGGTTGCCGTGCGACTCCACTCATATATATTTTCACAAATATTTCGCATCTAGCGAAGCGACGCGACGAGACGATCCATCTCGCCTCGATCTGCAATGGGATTGCCCTTCGATGAACCCGCCTTCGATCCCGCCGCCGCCGCCTTGTCAGCCGCCAGGAAGGAGCTAGCCGGAGCCCACGAGGCGTCGGCCGCGCGGCAGGAGCGGCTCGAAGCCCTGGCGGCGGCGTCTCGCCGGATCAAGGACGAGTTCATGGCGGTCAATGACCGCATCAGGACGATGTTCCTCGCCGTGTCCACCCGCATGAGCCGGCTCGTGGACGACCCGTCCGGCGACCACTCCGGCCTCGACGAGCACCTGCGCGACTGCCAAGAGGCCACGGCACAGCTGCGCACGCTCGTCGGCGCCGTCGTGGCCGTGGACAGGGACCTTGCGGCCTGCGAGTACGAAGAGCGGCTGGCGCGCGGCCGCGTGGCGGCAGCGGGGGCGGTCGTGGATCTCGCGGGGGTGATGGAAGCGTTTGACAAGCTGAAACTTGCGGCGGCGGCGGCTACTGATGTTTCGTCGGGAGGAGTCGAGAGTCCAACAACAATGGACCAAGATTAGGCGGATCGACAGTTTAATTACGCATAAACAATACATGATCAAAGATTGGTTTGTAGTACATGACGATGCCAAAATTTTAGAGGTATTTTGTCGGATTATAATCTTCTTAACTTTGGGAA